>JAKOGI010000518.1:322500-427500 GCA_029747015.1 Carnegiea gigantea | reverse complement strand
ATATATATATTATATATATAATAGATAGATAGTAGAATATACATACATATTATATATGTGTGTATATATATATATGTGTGTATATATATCTACAGATATACATATATTAGATATATAGTATAGAGATAGAGATCTATATCTATATATATATATAGATTATATATATATATATAGATATATATATGATATATATATATATATCTAATATATATATATATATATATATATATTATATATATATATATAATATATATTATATATATATATATATATATATATATATAAGGGAAGTGAAAGAAAGCTTGCTCCCATGGGACATCACTTAATTAATGTGTGACGACTTTATTGTTAACCGCCAGACCAATAAGTTTCATTAGCTTAAGTAAATTATTGATGAGGAAAGTGAAGGAATGCTTACTCCTGTGGGACATCGCTAACAAGCATCCAATCCCCATCCTTATCATCATAATTAGGAATAGAATTAGAACCATTCAACAGATCCATTAGCTTGCTTTCATTCATGAAATCAATCATCCCTTGAGCCCCATAATTAGCTAATTACAATCAATCAATTAACTTCATAGTTCTAATTATGGGACATAAAATGTAAAGCTTGCTATACATGAAGTATTTATGTAATGAATTACATATATGTGGTCAACTTGTCAAGAATTACTAAAAAAGGGGGCAATAAGAGTTATATGTGGAGAATTAAGTTCTGAACTAAAATGCATATTGATTTGTAGTTGGGTTTTTTTTTTTTTTGGTCGCAATCGTAAATCTTTTACTTTTCTTTTATGTTCAAATGAGTGATAAGGGCAGTAATCAAATGTTATATTCTTGTAGTTTCATGAATTAGTGCTGTTCAAGTCTTTGCTTTTGGCCGGGGGGTTGTCTCAAATTACATATAACTATGTCCAGCATTATTGTAACGCCCCCAAAAAACTAATGATATGATTACTGATAATTACAACGGAAGACTCAGTAAACGAAGGCGCTACCGCCGTCCTGATAAGGACAAGGCTAATTGAACCATTTAATCCTGCCTCTCACGATCACAATCATAAACTCTATTAAACTAATACACTTTAAGACCAAAGTCCATAATAGCTCACTTCAATACCATTTACTTAATCATACCATGTGCTAACTCGCACTCCACATTACACACATGTATATTACATATAGACCTTGAGGTTGATCCCAACACTAGTCCTATACTGAATTTACTGTGAGTATCTGATGACCTTTAAAAAGGCTTGCTAAAAGGAGAAATATATGATATTTCATCACCTAAAATGGAGAACATGAAAACAATTCGAAAACATGAGCAAAAACTCAGTACATACATTTCTGTATTGTAAAATTAGTATAGAAAATACTGTTGATGGGTACCCGTCTTTGCAACTCATTTAGTCAGCAATAACAATGAAAATAAAAGTATTATGAAACTGAATTGCTCATTATTATCTGGATGTGAACCCCTTGCACTGATATGATCTATACATAGGTGTACACCTGCCAATCTGATCAAGAGTTGGCCTGAAGCCGCGCGGGTAAATGATGGGCTAACGCCCTATAGATGATAACTGACGGGGTCACAAGTTAAATGGCAAGTCACTGTATAAATGATTCATTGATAAACTCATTAAGAGTTGTAACTTGATAAACATGATCTGCTTTCTGAAGATACAGGCAATGGACGTACCTTGAGCCTTAAAAAAAAAATCATTTGACTTGATACAAGTCAACTGTTTCATAAATGTCATCTGACTTGATAAATATGTTCTGACTTGATAATACCTATGCATAATGAAAAACGATAACTAGGCCTCAACTCTGTTTAAAAATGTCATTGTAAGTATGCGTAGTCAGTAAATGATCCTTACTTGCATAATTGAGAAGTAAAAGTATGTGTAACAGAAATTGAGTAATTATATGGTATATACCACTTGGGTATAACTTCAATATAACTTCAAAACTAAATCGATGAAAGTAATTAACTTTGATATGGAAATGAAAGTAAAGTAGTCCACAATGAGATAAATGAGATACAAAGGAAAAGACCTTGATGGTGATAATTGAAAGAGTGGATATGGCCTTTTCTGAAATAGGTTATTGATACGGGTTCAAGGCTTGTTGATGTATAACTTGGTTCAAGATAACAGCAAGTACACTAGATTAGCTTGATAAATGCATTTGATATATGCTGAAGTGGGTCAGTAATAAAGGTTTGAGGCAAAGAGAGTTATAACTTGATTCAAAATAGCATAAACGGCAATAACTTGGTCCGATAAATATGGTTTCCGAGTCACAACTCTCCCCACTTCTCATATTTCATTCATAAATCCAGTAGATAAAGAATCCCACCCCAAAATGAGTCATTAAACTCGATAGAAGCTATTAAGCTTACTAAGCTTGGTATTTTCTTTGTAAAATCCATAAATGATTCACAGCTTCTAAACAAACTCCCAATTTATACATTTGTCTTCTTATTTCTCATTAATCAGGCTAAAAGTTCCATAAAAGTCCATGAATATTCATGTCCCCCTAAATGACCGTGCTTGGCCCAAAATATACAAAATGAATGCATGATCAATCTCAGTCAATTGCCAAGAATGGTCAAAATGAGTGCCTGATCGAAATGAGTGCATGCTCTTTACACATTTATTCAAATGCTTCCAAAAATCACCAAATTCCAATTACTCAACCAAAATTCATAAAATCTTATAGGAGATTCAAAAATAATATCAACAATCTACAGTACAATTTTCAAAATTTTTCGCCAAGTATACATTGCACAGAAATTGCGATAACAACCTGATTTATGCCCAAGCAAGTTAGTTCACTTCAAAAATTCATAACTTTCATTCTAGACCTCCAATGGAGACTTAAAACCCCAATATGAAAAGATTACGAAGTCCAAAAAACATTAATTTGCAACACAAAATGTGATTCCCACAATAGGGTTCCTAAAATGGGGTTAAAACACAAGTGTGTCAGTTTTAATCTCATTCTGTGCAATTTTGGTAAAACGACCATAACGTTTTTCACAGAAGTCAGATTAAGGCGATTCAAGAGGCATCTGAACGCTAACATCCTAAACTATCTATCCACCAAAAATCATAAGTTTTGGGTGGGCCGTTAATTACCAGTTTAATCCTAAAGTCAGCCCTAATTTCCTGAAATTTCAGCCCTTCACTAATTTAACTTTCTCTCATTCTTTCACATAAAACTCACTTGAAATCATATCAAACACCACAATCAGATATAAATATATCATTTAAGGCCTCATATATATATCCAAACTTTAAACAACTTCATTAATACATAATTATATAATTCGAATCCAAAACAGGGCAGTTTCTTCAAAATTCCATAACTCACTTATTACACGTCCAAAATTCATGAAAGTTTGCCAGAAACTCCCAAATAATATAGATAAGTTACAGTAAAATTTTAGAATTTTTGGACAATCCTATACTTCCCAGAATTTTCGACAGTGGCATTTAAACAAATGCAAAATCATAAAAATCATGCTCTTGATCAATACCCATGACTCCTAACATCTCCAAACTCAATAAAAATTGCACATTAACTATCAATTTGATCATCTAAACATAGCCCATAAATGAAATAATCATAAAATTCAAGATATAACAAGTTGGATTGTGGGATGTACCTCACTTTAAGCTTGAATTAGAGAGAAGAGGAGGCTGTTTTGAGTGATTTGAGGGGTTGGACGAGATAGCTAGCAGCAAGGGGAACTCGGGGCAGCCAGGAGGTGGTCGAAAAAGTGGCTGGAACCACCAGAACTGGTGGCACAAAGGGGTAGCAGCTGCTGCCCCTGTTTCTGCCCAGCACCGTGAGGAAGAGAGAGAGAAAATGGAGAATGGTTTGATATTTTGCTGAATTTTTTTCTTGTGTATAAAAATTGCCTAGTAATAGATACATGTGGCTGAAAATTTTCCACCCAAAAGCAACTTTTTGCTAATTAAAATTAGGTGCTAAAATGAGTAATTGGTGAAGTAACGAAAGTTAGTAAGGGTTTAGGCTTTTGTTTTAGGTCCAACAAGCTACGCTTGGGCTTGAAAATTTTATTCAAAATATTGGAAAAATTTTATATTACTCGGAATTAAAGTTTACCGAAGGTAAGAAAATCACTAATCGCTAATTTATACTCACTGAGACCTAATATCGATTCACCTGACATTTAATCAATCAATGAAACTCAAATTAACAATAAATGAAACTGGAGTTACAAAGTGGTACCCAAAATGAAATATCTCCCAACTGTGATGATTAGATATGATAAATGAAGGTGGAAAATTTAAATAACATAATGGAATTCGTTAAATAAATAAATTAAGTGTAATTGAATTTAATAAACATGATTTGGTTAAGCAAATAACCATGAGTGACTAGGTTAATAAACATGATAAAGTAAATGAATAAACATGATGAATGAAATAAATAAAAATGATTTAAATAAATAAATATGGATTAGGGTCGGGTTATTACAATTATTATTGTCCTTGTTTAAGGATCCTTCTATTCCTTAATCAAGGTTGTATATGTAGCAATTAAGTTGTTTATTTTTTATGAGCTATAATTTCTCCCTTTTTAAATTTTCTTTTTGTTGGATGTCTATTTTGAGCCTACATTTAATGAATTTGGAGAATTACTTCAGCCCAAATGTCAATGTTGCATGAAACTGACCCATGAGTCTTTACCTATCTTACTTTCTGGTGTACATCTCCATGCCTTTGAGCAGTTATGTGCATTGTTCGTTGGCCTAAATTCCTGTTGCATATTCGTCCCTAGCATTGATGTGTAGAAATTGACTCTGTTTTTTGGCTTGAACTCGTCATGCATATTCAACTAAAAAATTATACAGCACATTGTAAATTATTAATTTGCAAAGATGCAACGTTGATTTCACTTTGATTCAGAAAACTACAAATTCTCTATGAATGAATAGTGCATTTTGAATGAGGAACTGTTTTATCTATAATGTTATATGAGCCTTGATACTAATTGAAACAATTAGTTGCTTAGTAATTGAAACAATTACTTTGTTTCTTGTCACTAATGACAGAAACGGACACAAGTTGGATTGATAAGGATAGGAGATGTGCGTAATATATAAGTGGAACGGAAAAGTTCCTAGATTTCTCTTTTTCCAATGCCGAGGGTAGTAACATGACAATTTGCCCATGTAATCGGTGTAAGCTTAGACAAAAATATTGGTTTACTAGAGCTGTTTTGACGCATCATCGCATGCTCAATGGATTCCTGCCAAGCTACAAAGAATGGGTGCATCATGGGGAATTAATTTTTATGTCGTCTATTTCGGAATACCGTAGTGAAATCCATAGTGACACTAATGCTGAGCGTAATTTGTTAGCTCATATTGATACTGTACGAATGTTGAATGATATTTTTGGGATTAGAAAAGTGAGGATGCATTCAAAATGATAATGATAATAGTACTTTTAACATTGGAGATCCTATGAGTGGGGAGTATGTTAAATTTGATAATGAAACTGATTGTAATGATGTGCTAAATGAGGGAGAGCACATTGAAGATGCTAGATATAGAAGATTAGTTGAGCAAGATGATCAACAAGAATTATTTTCATGGTCGAAATTTTTGAAATTGCCATTCCTTTTGTGTTTATTTCATTTGAAATTCATGCATGGGTGGTCAATTAAATTCTTTGATATGTTGCTTGAATTTTTGCCTACTGTGTTCCCTCAAATTAACCCATTTCCATCATCTTGGAGTAATGTAGGTAGTTAAAAAGGATTTGCGACTTTACTATTAAAAAATCCATGCATGTCTTAATGATTGGATTTTGTATTAGGCTGGGAGGGAAAAACCAAGAAGAGTACAATAAGCGTCACACTTCCCAATGGAGAGACAAGGAAAATAAATTGGCGCATAAGGTTTTACGTTATTTTCCCCTTATTTCGAGGCTATTTAGGATGTATAAGTCCTCTAAAATCGATGAAGATATATTTTGGCATCATAAATCTAGTATAAAGAATGACATCCTTAGGCATCCTTTATATGGTAAGGTATCGAAAGATTTTGATGAGAAAAATCCTACTTTTGTGGTAGATATGTATAGTGTTAGATTTATGCTTGCAAGTGATGGATTTAATCTTTTGTGTTATGAGTAGTACTAATAGTACTTGACCAGTCTTGTTAATAACCTATAATTTACCATCATGACTTTCCATGAAATAACCCTATATCATTCTTTCTATGATCATTCTAGGGGAAAAGGTACCAGGCATGGATATTGATGTTTTTCTTCAACCACTACTAGAAGAGTTGTTTCAATTATGCGAAGGTATAGATGCATTTGACGCTTACACTAGGATGCATTTTAAATTACAGGGAGCTCTTCATTGGATTACTAATGACTTTCTTGCATATGCTAATTTATCTGGATGGAGTACAAAGGGTAGTTTTGCTTGTCCATCTTGTGTAAAAGGTACACTAGTTGTTTGGTTAGAAAATTGACATAAGTTTTGTTACATGGGTCATAAACGATGGTTGCCTAAAGACCATCCATTTTGATATGATGCTGGTGGATTTGATGGGAATGTGGAGCTTGGTTGCGCTCTAAAGCCTCTTAGTGGAAGTGCTACGTTAGCTCAGTTAGAGGGAACTGTATTTATAATGGTAAGGGTGAAACTCAAAATATGGACACTGATGAAAAGGATGATCAATAAATATTAAAAAAAAAAGCATACTTTTCGATTTGCCACATTGGGAGTTCAACTCTTCACCACAACTTAGACGTGATACATATTGAGAAGAATGTATGTGATAATTTGTTGTGAACATTGAACCTTGAGGGAAAATATAAAGATAACTTAAAGGCATGAAGAGATCTTAAAGTCATGAAAATAAAGCCAGAACTTCATCTCATTCTACCACCAAATGGCAAATACGAACTCCTAAACATTCCTTACACTTTGTCAGCTAAAGAGAAGACACAACTACTTAGTGTTTTAAAGCATCTAACAGTATCTGATGAGTACGCCAGCAACATATCCTGTTGTGTTAATTTGAAGGAGCGTAGGTTGTTCAATTTGAAAGTCATGATTGTCACATTCTTATATAAGACTTACTTCCTATTACATTAAGAGTGGCAAAAGATAATGATCTTGTAGATATTATTTGGGCTCTATCAACATTTATGAAGGAGTTATGCATCAAAGAGCTTACTATAGAGAAGCTAGACGAAGCTGGAGCTAATGTGGTTATGACACTATGTAGAATGGAGAAACTTTTCCTACCTAGTTTTTTTTCACTATTATAGTGCATTAAATTGTGCACTTAACTTAGGAATTGTGCACTTAACTGAGGAAGCAAAGCTTGGAGGGCCAGTTTTATATAGGTGGATGTATCCAATTGAAAGATTAGAATTCACGCTCACAATATATGCTTAAATATTAACTCTAGATATGTATTCCAATGTTTATATACATGTGTTTGATATAGGCTTTTGCCATCCTTGAAAGCCCTTGTACATAATAGAGCATAACCTGAGGGTTGAATAGGAGAAGGATATATTGCCCAAAAATATACAATGTTTTGTTCAAGGTATTTTTAAGGAATAGAAGCGTTTTTAACCAACTACAAAGAAATGATGCTGCCAACCCAAATGAGGATATGTGTCTATTTAGCATGGCTGATCAACCAAAAGGAAAGGTGAAAATGATTGAACTTGATGAATTAAGTCGTAAACAAGCACACCAATATGTACTCCTCCACCTTGATGACACTGATGAATACCATAGCTTTGTACGAATAACTAATTTATGCATACATATATGTTTTAATACCATAAAATATTGAAATATTATAATGAATTTCAGGTTGTTTTTGAATAAATATATGACATCTTATCCTCATGAGCCAACTGAGAGACTTAAGCATAAACAGCTGTTAGAAGAATTTCCAGGCTGGTTACCGGAGAGGGTAATGATACTATTACTTGTACAAATTTGCCTCGTTAGCCTTATCTATGTGTTCTCATTATTTTTTCCCACATGTCACTTAGGTGTCAAACATGGAGGTTGATGAGTCTAAATCAAGACCCTTTGGAGTTGTGGCTGGTGGTCCTCACCTAATTGCTACGAGAGTGAATGCATTTGTTACCAATGGATATTGCTTTCAAACTCAAAAGACAGAGGAGTCAAAGAAAACTCAAAATTTCGGAGTTATGGTGGAAGTTAAAAGCAAAACATATTCCCAAAAAATTATTGATATCATTGAGTTAGATTACTATCTGAGTGTAAAGTGATATTATTTCGATGTGATTGGGTGAATGTAAATTCAGGGGGTCTAAAGAAGGATAAAAGAGGTTTTACTCTTTTAAATTTCTCGTATAGGATACATAAAGGAGGTGCTTTAAAGGATGATCCATATATCTTTTCATCTTAGTTACAACAAGTGTTTTATATAGAAGATGAGAATGATAAGGGATATGAGCATGTCATCAGGGTAAAACCAAGGGATACTTACCTTTTAGAATCATTACAAGCATAGCTTTAGCCCCAATGCATGCCTCTTAACATTTGCAATGACGATGGATATAGAGACCTAATGAATGGGCTACAATTGAGTGAGTCTTCATGAAACCAAGTTGGTTAATTAGCTTATGTTTGAGATTTATGAAAGATTGAAATGTTATGTTGGTTTTTTTTTTCCCCCATTTTGGAAGACATTTTCTCCTTTTGCTATTATTGAATCTTCTTGTAAATGACTTTGTTTTTTAGTAGTTTGGAAAGAAATAATTTTTTTGAGTTGTGTATGATTGTTTTATTTTGTAAAAAGTTACATATATGCCGAATTATTCATTTCACAGAAGATATACCTAAGCTACTTTTCGTTTTGTTATAGATTTTATTTGACCTCTTTGACTACCTAATGTGCATGTTTCTTGTTCAGGCCAAGTTCATCAAACCATATCAATGTAGAGCCAAGTAAATGACAAAAACAACCGAAAAATGCCCAAGTATGCACAATTATATATTTTATTACATTCTTTATTGTATAATAATAATAATTTTATATTTTTTTTATCCCGTAGTATTTATCAAAGTCATCATATTATCCTACTCCTGGTGGAGGGCTCCTACTCATGAGCAACTAGTTAATGGTGATGGTAGACCTACTCCTAATTGCGGGACTCTTACTTTAGCTGGCACTTCAAATCAAAAGATATTTTTTAAATATGACGCTTATCATTCTAAATGATATGTAGTTGTGTATATGATTATCAAGTCTTTATTTATTTGTTTTCTTTGCCAGAGAACCATCATGCAAATGAAGAACAAGTTCACTGAGTAAAGAAATTCCAAATGACTAAAGATAAATGTGTATCTAGGATGTCTTTTTTTAAGATAAACTTGCTTTCCTGCCCCCCCTTTTTTGTATGAATTTAAGTGATACAAGAGCTTCAACATATCCGTTTTATATGCTACACCATTTATGTTTTTTGCAAATCCTTATACACTTATACACATTTTGCTAGCTGACTTTATGAGGAACTGATCAAGATAACAGAAAGGGTGCTAAAAATGAATACTGATTTAGTTAGAAAGTAAGCTCATGGTGAAAAAAAGGTTTTGACACTTTGTTATCTTGCAGGCATAGTAATATGTTCTTATCGTTCATGACTTCTCAATTTTAATATGATAATTCAAGTCACATGTTTATAAGTTGAACATAATTACAATAGGTATTGAACGCATGCGATTACATAGCTGATCCACAGATGGTTGACAAGGTGTTACTTGAGAGATCACAAAATGTGAACATTGTGAGTTCAGCCATTGAGTTTAAAAATTTTAAGTTCCATGGTTTTATGGTAATGAGTTGTTTGATTTGTGTTGTGCATTGAAATGCCCTATTATGGTTTTGCTGATTTCTTGGATTTCCTCATGGTAATGGGTTAGATTTGTGTTGGATACTATAGGCGTGTGGCTTGTTGAATTTATTTGCTTCAGCGTGTGGCCGTTGAGATTGTGAAGAGTTCCTTTTTTTTGTTATTGCATTTATGACAAGTTGTAAAAGGAAATTAACCAAGTTTTAGGGGGAACTCTAGCGAATTGTTTTTTCAAAATTAGAGAATTTACTAAAAAGCCTAACCTAACGGTAAGGATGCTAAATAATATTTGTCGAGTGAGAGTACCTAGCTATGAAGACTAATAGATATTACATCTTTGTATAAGTTTTGTTTTCTCTCTTAGTAGCATTTGTTGTACTTAATTTTAATGTATGAATTTGGTAACTTCGGGTTGAAGCTAAGGGTAGCATGCCATAAAATCGGATATGAAGTCTGGGTTTGTGAAGTGCTCATTTGGAACGATGGATTCCTACACCAGCCCATTCATTCTGTTTAGCTTCAATTTTATATATGTGTTGCAAACAAACTCAACTCTTATGTAATAGGTACATACTTTATGGGCAAATTGAATTCAGTTTCTTACTTTTCATTATGTGATTGGACACTAGTTATTCTTAAGCTTGATTGATGATAATTTGCTCATGGCTACACAAGTTATTGTACTTTTTGTATCTTTTAAGTTATGATCAAATATATACTCTCTCTCTCTCTCTCTCTCTCTCTCTCTCTCTGTGTGTGTGCGCGTGCTCTCTCTCTCTCTCTCTCTCTCTCTCTATATATCTATATATATATATATATATATATATATACATATATATATTATATGTATATATATATATATATATATATATATATATATATATATATATATATATATGTATATGTATTATATGTATATATAGTATATATATATATTATGTATGTATGTATGTATGTATACGTATATATATGTATGTGTGTGTGTATATATATATATATATGTACACATATACGTATACATATACGCGCACACACAGATATATATATATATATATATATATATATATATATATATATATATATATATATACATATATATATATATATGTATGTATATATATACACACATACATACATACACACACACACACAAAAAAGATTATGATACGCTAGCGAATATAAATTATTTATATTTTTAAATTCAATGACTTTTAATTTCATTTATGTAAAACTTTTCCATCCAAAATTGGTTATTCGCCTAAGTAATTTAAAAGTCAGTTATCAAATGCATAACACCACACTTATACATGAGGGAATGGTGAGACTGAATTTTTTATTAAAAGCTACTCTGGCAAGGGATACAAGTGAGGGAAATCCACCTATGCCTATAAGCATGGTAGATGGTTCAGTCTTCCACGGATAAAACTGTAGGGTACTGCACTATTAGTTATGCTTATTAAGTGTGGCAAATTTTTCCCCACGGATACTCTATGCACGCTCACCTTAAGCTTGGTGAATTTTTTCCCACTGATACTGTATGAACGATTACCTTAAGCGTGGCGAATAGACCTTACCATGGATATAAGTGTGGAAGGAGGCAAATTTAAGCATTGGGTAGATGGAACATTTCTTATAGTGACATTATTTTCTTTTCATTATCATCAGATAATACATTCTATTTATCAACTATTGCGCCCATGATCTTATCTAATTCTTCTGGATTTTGTTCTTTCTCAAATATATTTTGTAGTTCTTCAAGATTATACTGTTTATACTCCTTCTTCTTCTTCTTTCACTGCCTTTTTGAACGATTTTTTACCTGATTTTTCTCCTACTTCTTTTCGAATTTTTATATCATGCAAGGAAAACAAATTTTTGTTTTTTGGGGTTTAGAAAGGATATTTATGATGAAATGAAGTACTAATATTTAAAGTAAATTTTTCACTATGCCTAATTTTGTTATAAAGAAATATGGATTATAAACAATTGTTTCTTAATCTCCTTAACTTTACCCTTAATTTTAGTTACTTTGACTTTTAAATCTAAAACTATATCAGTCATATAGTTTAATTGAGATGCTACTGAAGTGCTTTCTTCCAGTGAATGAACAACATGTGAATAATTAGGAGTAGGGCAAGTAGGTGAAGATTCAAGCATTAATCACAGTTAATTAGCTTAATTAGTCATTAATTAACTTAATTATCTTAATTATTCTTTTGTCACATGACTTTGATACCAGATGAAAGAGGGCTTTGAATAGTACTAATGAACAGAACGTCAAATGCACAAATTTAAATTTTTCAAAAATAAATTTTTAAGGATCGAGGTTAAATTTGCAATTATCAAAAGTTTTGGGTATTATATAAAAGGTACAATAGTTATTTGTCCTCCGAAAGTTTATTACACAATAACACAATGGTCCTGATAGTTAACTTTTAGAAAAGCTGATCCTGTAAATGAATACATCCAAGTTCAACAGTCCAAAATGTAAACTACCCACAGAGAAACTCTCGTAGCTCTCTTGCTAAAAAGTGGAATAAGAAAATGGGGTAGTCCTATAGACGGCGGTGCTGAGAGGCACTAAAAAATGGCACTTAAATGCTAGTAAATGCTCGCAAAATTCCCAATTAATAGAACTTCCTAATGAAACTCTCAAAAAAGAGGTAGAAGAGAATAATCAAGCCATAAATTGCACCCAATAATTATCCCTTGTGAAGGACAATGAATATAAGTGGATGAATATGAATAATCTACTCTTCTATGTCCTTCAGTGAACACCCCTTATAAAAATAACCAGATGAATCTCCTCAAACATGTAGTAGTTAAAGAGTCACACGATGACGCAGATAGAGGAGAATTAACATAGTCAACTCATTTGTAAGCATGGAACTCCAAAACAAAGTGTAACTCGCTAGGCAAACAAAAAAGGGAAAACACTGGGCTAACATTTCAGCTAACCAAAGCCACATGAAGAAGTGCTAAAGTAAAGCTTGGAAAGATCATTTTGGGCCAACAAAAATCAATCAAAAGGACACCAACAAAATGAATTTTGGCTCATTCAAACCCAATAAACCTGCCCACGGGCCGAAATTCCGAGAATGGGCAAGAACAGCAAATTCAATCTTGCAACCAAACTTCTCAATAACTGTGAGAAACATCTTTTAGCCAAACGGTCTACACGTCAAAGCACGGAGTTGATGACTTTGGCTATGATGCCACTTATTAGGAAAAATAAAAAAAACAAATTGAGCATACTCTATGCAAAAGCATGAACCAATGTAGATATTCGAGAGAAAAGCAAGATCAACAAGACAACAGCAGGCACAAAAAATTTTTACAAGGAAAAATAGGGCAGGCAACATCATCAAATTCCACTGTATGCATGAGAATAATCTCAAACAACATGCAAGCTCAACGAGATCAAATGTAAAGGAAAAATAACTCTCTCACGAAAAAGTGGAATAGAAAAATGGAGGTAGCCCCACAAGGGACGATACCACTATGTGCTCCATATGGCCACAAAATGCTCAATTTATAGAATGCCTAAATAAAATCTCAATAAAGAAGTAGAAGGCTAGCAGTCAAGCCATAGATCGGCCATAATAATAATCCATAATGAAGGAGGATGAATATGTATAATACATTCTCATAAGTTTTCATATGAACAACCCCAAAAACATGACCATATGAATTTCCTCAAACATGCACCACTTGAATAGTTACATGATGACACGGGTAGAGGAGATGAGCACGATCAACTATGTGTGAGACTGGAACTCCATGTTAAAGTGCAATTTGCTAGGCGAACACAAAGCAGGACAGCATTAGGTTAACATTTGGGCAAATCAAAGCCACGTGAAGTAGCATTAAAGTAGGGCTTGATAAGATCATTTTGGGCCAACAAAGGTCTATCAAATGGCAACCAACAAAATGAAATTTAGGCCATTCAAACCCAATAAAAGCACTCCGATTGCTAACTAGGACATATCTCTTAGCAACTTTAGTGAGTGGCCATTGCTTTTAGCAGTTATAGTGTGGTGGTTATAGATGTGATTATATCACAAATGCCTTGAAGATGGCCCCTTTTATGCTTATAAATTGGAATTTTTTATTTTTTTGAAGTTTAAGGAAATTTATAAAGCCATAGCTTAGAAAACACTCCCTTAGTTTGCAAAGAGATCAACTCCCAGGAGAAAAGTTCCAGCCAAGGAATTTGCTATGAATTTGGATTTCATCGCCAAAGAAAATGTCCGCCCAGTGAGAGGAGGCAAAGTGATTAGAGGCTCTCTTGGAAACTAGGTCCGTAGCTTCTCTGTTAACTTTAGATCACGCTTAACTTGAACAAGAATTAATGGCTCTCCTAAAGGGTCTTCAACTCACCAAGGTAGAAGAAATCTCTGAACCATTTATTTAGCTAACTTACAACAAAGGAGGTAAAGGGCTTTATTGAAGCTCACCAACATTATTCTAAAATCAAACTATTTTCGATGTTTGATTCTTTATTCAGATTAGACTATTTCTCCATTTCACTGCTACAAAGATTTGAATCGTCGAGCTGATTTTTTTGGCTAATAGTAGAGGTGTAGAGCAAGCAAATCCCTTTTGTTATTGATGTTGACCCTACTCCCTTTGTTGCCCATTTTATTTGATGATCTATTAGGCTTTGACTGGTTACACCTTGTGAAACCTTAATAATGGTTATATTTTAGGGGTTGTGCCCTCTGTCCATACCTTTTTTTTTAAAAAAAAAGCATTCTATCTATATGCATCTTTTCAGTTTTTTTTCCATATAGTACAAGTATAAAAACTAGTATACTAGGTGCTTATTTTGACTTGAAAGCCCAACTAGTTTAAATGCCTCCTTGAAATTGCATATCATCTCTTGTTTTAAGTACTGAAATTAGATGTATCTTATTTTCACTCTATTCTTCCTCATGCTACTTCTTTGAGTTCTTTCAATATATTTGCCTTATATATTATGGTATGCATCCTCTAGAGGATTAATTTTTTTTCAATCTTATGTCTCACTTGCATTGGTGAGAGAAACCTAATACAAGAAAGCACTTATTAGTTAAACTTAGTTTGTTGAAATTCTTCATTTGCTTTTGAATTTATCTCCTTATTTTTGTGCTTTGTGTTAGCAGTTTTACTTAACCGCAAGTGCACGGCGTAGCTGTAGCTAGCAACCGGCAAGTACGGGTCGAATCCACAGGGAACTTGGTTTCAACTACTAGAACTAATTGGACTAACTCAAGCTAGGCAGTTGTCGAGTGAAGTTGGTTTAACTAATTCTAACTCTATTTGGTCTAAGACAATAATGAGAAGAAAATCCTGGATTGGGGTTCACCGCACTATGACGTTCATTGGAAAATACACTAGGTCGTGTGAATCTGCCTGTAAGATAATTGAAATGGAATTATTACCGGTTTAAAGCATCTACGCCTACTTTCGAAGGTCATTAGACTGATCAGACTAACCTAGTTGTCGACTTTCGTGAAACTAGAATAACAAGACCACAAGATCATGTAATTTAAATTCCCAATTGCACCCCCAACTACTTTCGTGTCAAGTAATTCAATTGCTCACAAAGCTACTCTAAGTAAAGGACCTAACTTTCGTTAGTCTCCTAAACTCTAATTAAGAACATGAATGAAACCCTCTCAGGCAATTCATCGAACACCTGGCATGCTAAGTGAGAGTTCAATTATACTCTGGCGTAATTCACAAAAACCTAGAATTAACAATCCAATTTACATCACAGGGGCTACGCCCAATCCAAGATTAAGGAATTTAGCCGCTAAACATGTTTTCAAACAACATCTCAATCAAGAACAATAACATGTCAAGGAATATAGAACTTGAACTAAAACGAAAGAAAAGGGGTAGAAAGGTGTACCCTGAACAATCTGCAACAATATTCAATCGAAAGCGTCAACAAATTTTGATCCAAAGCTTGAATTCAATAGCACAATAAGCAAAACCTAAGAGCCCTAGAAATCGCCTAAAACGAGAGAGAAGAAAAGATAGAATGAAATTGACCCCGAATTACAATCCCAAAACACGATAAAACAGCGACAACTAAACCAGACGGCACGGGGGCACCGTGCCAAATTTCTGCCAGACGAAAACGCGGGACCCGGCAAAAAAAAGGCAACCATGCCACACAGCACGGCCAGGCCGTGCACACAGCACGGCCACACCGTGCCATGTGGCACGTTCGTGCCGCGTGGCACGGCTAGGCCATGCCACGTGGCGCCGGTTCGGGTTTGTCGGGTTGTCGCGGTTTTTTCCTTGTCGCGTGTGTCCGATTCTCCGAGGCTTCCGTGCGACGCTTTTTCGTAGCTTTTCTCGCCTTCTTGGCACTCCTTTCTGCTAAATGCTGTTCATCTTTCTGTTTCTTCAATAGAGTTCCTGAAAATATCGAAAGATGTTATATGAGTTAAAAGTATGCAAAAGGAGGCCGATTTGACCCTTCCTTAACACAATTAAACGTGAAAACGGGGGGGAAATGGGTCAAATAGGGGCTAAAAATAGTACAAAATAGAGGTTCATCACACCCCCATGCTTATCTCTTGCTTGTCCTCAAGCAAGACTATGCTATGAAAAATCAGGGAGGATGGTGGACCTCTAAACACACCCTCTTCAAGGGAAAGGATGGATGCCGATGAATCACGCTAATCATGCATAGAAGGTAGTCCAGTCAAGGTGCGGTAGATAATCTCAATGAAAATGTATGCAATGTCATCCATGAATCATCTTGCCCATATGAAACACACAACATACCCCAAATATTGAAGCACATAGTAAGACATAACCTTCCTTAACAAATGGTGAGTAAGCAGGACTGATAGGACCTCACTTTAGGGCAAAGTGGAGCACTCCCCTCAATGTGTTTGAAATATGTAACAAGGGTACGCTCAATACTCCAACCAATCAGGCAACTACCATATGCTTGGTAAAGTTCTCTACTCTCCACCACGAGAATGCAATATGCAATGTGTCAATCATGAGGGCTTGCAATAGGGATGTAATGGGGCTAAGGTCAAAGGTGAGAAGTGGAATAATTTGGGAAAGTGGAGCTATTAGTCAAAGACTAGAGAGCAGGAACACTTCCACAATTCAGCATTATAGATACAACTTCACACCAACTTATGAATTGAGTGGCAAAGCTCGCAAAAAACCTCAAGGAGAAAACAACAAGCTTATTGCAAAAAGCTTCCATGCTACCCGTTTTATTTGCAACTTCTCATTTCATTTTCTTTTTTTTTTTTTTTTGAGAAGCAAAAAAAAGGATGCACATTGGATAGCGTTGGAAGTACAAAAATTAATTCGCAATTTTCCCAAAACGAGCCACTAGTATTATGCCCGCAGTGAATGATCAAATGCCCCAAACATGCCCAACTACATTGTGGAAGTATCGCCCCACTAGACACCTTGACAAGGATGAAGGAAGTATACACAGGTCAAGCGTGTAATTAATGTGGTGCAACAACAACGACTGGGGGAAAGGCTCAAAGGGCTAGCAAAGGGACAGCATGCAACAACGGGTGGCTTTCTGGCTAATGTGGCTACATGAATAAAGATCGCCTCAATCATGTCGGCACATGTAATTGCTAAATGCAGTTTCAAGGAGAACAAGACCAAGTTCTAGAGATGCATCATGGAGGAGTCACACATGAAGGGAAATGGAGACTATATGTAATGAATAGTCATTAGGCTCAAAATCTCACGGGTAAACCTACCACAGTCAAGTGACTTACTCTGGGGCATGTCCCATTCATCAAGGTTAGTCAAGTCAAGCCACATGAATCTCAGGGGTAGCTAGCATGCAACACAGGGCAAAGAAACTACAGATGACAAAACAAACACAATTTGCCCAAAAACTCACACCAAGACAAGTTACGCCTCAACACACAACCCAACATGATCAATTAATCATCACCCCTTTCAATCTCATCACAAGAGGGGTTTTCGCAAACTGTAAATTTTTTTTTTTTTCAAAGCAATAAAACTAACTACTAAAGCAATAAAGTTATAAAGGATAATGAAGAGAAGGGTAAGAGATGGTACCTGAGAAGCTTACGAATGCCCGACTCGATCATTTCTCCTTTTGAATGCAAAAGCTAATCCTATATGCTCTAAACTATATGCTCGAATAAAATAAAAAGGCAAAAACAACAAAGTGCATGACATGAAATCCTATCTAAATGATGCAAATGCAAGTGATATCATCACCTACCCCCACAATGTTACCAGAAAGCGACGAGCTCACACCCCCATGCTTGAGATTTTCATTGTCCTCAATGAAAAGGACGCAGAAAAGAAACAAGGGGAGGGAAAGGGGGGAAAAGGGTGGGTGACACACACACACACACTCGCTTTTTTTTTTTTTTTAAGAACTATAAATACCTTGGGTTGCCTCCCAAGAAGCGCTTGTTTTAGGTCCTAAGCTTGACCGTTACCTCAGGAATATGATGCTCGTGTGATGTAGGGAGGTGTGGGGATGGAAGAAGGAAATGACGAGTGAGCCAGCACTTCCCCATGGCTAAAGTCAGGCATCAGTATCGCCTGAGGAGGCCCGCCAGTAGCAGTAGTGGGCGGTGGGCATCGGGGAGGCAGAGCAGGCGGCCGCAGATGGGATCCGCCACCCCAGTCATGAAGTTCCACTCTTACGACAGCTGGAGGAGTGGAGACGGTCGGGGCCGCAAGCGCAGAGTGTGCACCTGGGGCGGGAGGTGGTATGGGTGGTAAAAATTGAAAATCCACCCGCTCGCCACAGACGGTGAAGGACATGGTGCCCATCTGCACATCAATCACAGCCCCTGCGGTCGCGAGAAAGGGGCGACCCAAGATGAAGGGGGCGGAAAGGCATCGTCCATATCAAGGACGATAAAGTCACACGGGACCAGAAAATTCCCCACCTGGACCGGAACGTCCTCCAGGATGCCCACAGGACGCCTGATGGAGCAGTCCGCGAGCTGAATAGTGATGCTGGTGGGTGTGGGGTCCCATAATCGCAGCTTCTTGCAGAGAGAGAGCGGCATGATACTCACACTAGCGCCCAGATCGCAGAGAGCTCTCTCAATCTGCACATCCCCTATACAGCAAGGGATGGAGAAGCTGCCAGGATCCTGCAGCTTGGATGGCGACCGCCTTTGCAAGAGCGCACTGCAGGAGCCGCCAATGGAAGCTATAGAAGCCTCCCTAGATGCTCCCTTCTTGGACAGGAGCTCTCGTAAAAATTTCCATTGCGCAGGGGCACTCTGGAGCGTTTCCAAGAAGGGGCTACTGGCATAGATTCGGCGTAGGATTTCCAGAAATCGCTCGAATCTAGGTTCAAGCTGAACGAGCTCAGACCATGCCAGTCGTTGAGGGAAAGGCACTCGAGGGTGGTAAGTGCGATCAATGGGTTGATGGCGGGTTTCCTCAATAGGGCTCAGACCCTCATTTTTCTCCTTTCCCTCAGTTCCGGCAGAAGCAGAAACCGGAACTACCTCCTGGAGAACCATCACTGGGCTCTCTTCTAACCCCGCGCCCACAGTAGATATGGCATTGACTTGGCGGCGGGGGTTGACCTCGGTCTGACCCGGAAGTTGCCCCTGAGATCTGGACAGGTGGCTCACCTGCTGAGCAATCTGGGCAATCTGTGTATCCATGGTTTTCTGATGGGCGGCCATGGAATCCACTCTGGAGGTCAATACCTGAATATTTTCTTTGAGAGTCTCATTTGTCGTAGTCTGGGTCGCTATGAAGCGCTCCATAAGGCTCTCCAGGTGAGATGTGGGTTCAGGAGGTGGAGGAGGTGGAGTGTAGGGGGCTCAGTGGTGGAAACCAGGTGGCTGGTTGGGGTTCTGAGGGTGAGGGTTGGGGTTTTTATAGAGGGGGTTCGGACGAGTATTCCAACCCTGGTTGTAGGAGGTGGGGTGGGGGTTATTTTGAGGAGGTTGGGTGTAGGTATGATAGGCGTTGACGTGCTCAATGCTAGAAGGGGCATTGTAGCACTCAACGGCAGTATGGCCCTGTACACCGCAGGCCTCACAAACAGCATAGATCCCCATGGACGACCCCACAGAAGTAGCTGACGAGGTGGTCACTTTCTCCAGGCGCTGTGCAAGGGCGTCCACCCTGCTCGCTAGGAGCGTCACAACGTCAATCTCATGCCTGCCACCGCCCCTCTTGGGGGTGGCCTTCTCACTCGACCAATGATAGTTGTTGGAAGCCATCTCTTCCAACAACGCCTTTGCTGCTTCGATAGATTTGCCCATAAGAGCACCCCCTGCTGCAGCATCAACTGAAATCTTCACCGACCGCTCTAATCCATTGTAGAAGGTTTGGATTAGGAGCCAGTCGGGAACTCCATGGTGGGGGCACTGGCACTGGAGGTCCTTGAATCTCTCCCACGCCTCATATAGAGACTCACCATCCTGCTGGGCAAAGGAGGTGATGTCTGTCCTCAGCTTGGCAGTCTTGCCAGGTGGGAAGTACTTGCTGAGGAATGCTTTGGAGAGTACTTCCCACGTGGTGAACGAGTTGGGCTCCTCGTTCTGAAGCCAGTCACTGGCTCTATCCCGCAGTGAGAATGGGAAGAGCCGCAGCCGGATTGCATCAGTAGACACCCCATTTAGCTTGATGGTATCACACTTCGCTAAGAACCTGCGAAGGTGCACGTTGGGGTTCTCCGAGGGGTGCCCGCTGAATTGCTCCCTCTCCACGAATGTGATCAGTGCGGGGCTGAGCTCGAAGTTGTTAGCCTCGATGGCGGGGCTAACGATGGAGGAGGTTACGCCCGATGCTTGTGGCAAGGCATAATCTCGCAGCACTCTTTGGCTTTGCTCGGCCATCTGTATTTGTGCTTGGTGCCTTCTCCTTTCACCGCTTTGCCGTCGAGCAGTGGCTTCGATTTCAGGGTCAAAAAGGGCAAGTGGTTGATCCCTTTGACTACGCCTGCGCATACAAAACCAACACTACCAAGGCGTAAAACAGTTTCAAGTACAATGAAGGGGAGAAGGGAAACAATGAAGGGATGAAAAGAAAAAGAAAAAGCCTAGTCTAGAGTACGCTAATCGGTTCTAATATTGAAAGGCGCAAGCTCCCCGACAACGGCGCCAAAAACTTGTTAGCAGTTTTACTTAACCGCAAGTGCACGGCGTAGCTGTAGCTAGCAACCGGCAAGTACGGGTCGAATCCACAGGGAACTTGGTTTCAACTACTAGAACTAATTGGACTAACTCAAGCTAGGCAGTTGTCGAGTGAAGTTGGTTTAACTAATTCTAACTCTATTTGGTCTAAGACAATAATGAGAAGAAAATCCTGGATTGGGGTTCACCGCACTATGACGTTCATTGGAAAATACACTAGGTCGTGTGAATCTGCCTGTAAGATAATTGAAATGGAATTATTACCGGTTTAAAGCATCTACGCCTACTTTCGAAGGTCATTAGACTGATCAGACTAACCTAGTTGTCGACTTTCGTGAAACTAGAATAACAAGACCACAAGATCATGTAATTTAAATTCCCAATTGCACCCCCAACTACTTTCGTGTCAAGTAATTCAATCCAAAAACTTGTTAGCAGTTTTACTTAACCGCAAGTGCACGGCGTAGCTGTAGCTAGCAACCGGCAAGTACGGGTCGAATCCACAGGGAACTTGGTTTCAACTACTAGAACTAATTGGACTAACTCAAGCTAGGCAGTTGTCGAGTGAAGTTGGTTTAACTAATTCTAACTCTATTTGGTCTAAGACAATAATGAGAAGAAAATCCTGGGTTGGGGTTCACCGCACTATGACGTTCATTGGAAAATACACTAGGTCGTGTGAATCTGCCTGTAAGATAATTGAAATGGAATTATTACCGGTTTAAAGCATCTACGCCTACTTTCGAAGGTCATTAGACTGATCAGACTAACCTAGTTGTCGACCTTTCGTGAAACTAGAATAACAAGACCACAAGATCATGTAATTTAAATTCCCAATTGCACCCCCAACTACTTTCGTGTCAAGTAATTCAATTGCTCACAAAGCTACTCTAAGTAAAGGACCTAACTTTCGTTAGTCTCCTAAA
This sequence comes from Carnegiea gigantea, assembly GCA_029747015.1. Lineage (NCBI taxonomy): Eukaryota > Viridiplantae > Streptophyta > Magnoliopsida > Caryophyllales > Cactaceae > Carnegiea > Carnegiea gigantea. Next base: position 405,525 of record JAKOGI010000518.1, on the reverse strand, counting down.
CCCTAATTAAGAACATGAATAAAACCCTCTCAGGCAATTCATCGAACACCTGGCATGCTAAGTGAGAATTCAATTATACTCTGGCGTAATTCACAAAAACCTAGAATTAACAATCCAATTTACATCACAGGGGCTACGCCCAATCCAAGATTAAGGAATTTAGCCGCTAAACATGTTTTCAAACAACATCTCAATCAAGAACAATAACATGTCAAGGAATATAGAACTTGAACTAAAACGAAAGAAAAGGGGTAGAAAGGTGTACCCTGAACAATCTGCAACAATATTCAATCGAAAGCGTCAACAAATTTTGATCCAAAGCTTGAATTCAATAGCACAATAAGCAAAACCTAAGAGCCCTAGAAATCGCCTAAAACGAGAGAGAAGAAAAGGTAGAATGAAATTGACCCCGAATTACAATCCCAAAACACGATAAAACAGCGACAACTAAAGTGGCACGGTCGTGCCAGACGGCACGGGGGCACCGTGCCAAATTTCTGCCGGACGAAAACGCGGGACCCGGCAAAAAAAAAGGCAACCATGCCACACAGCAGCACGTGCCATGTGGCACGGCCACACCGTGCCATGTGGCACGGTCGTGCCGCGTGGCACGGCTAGGCCATGCCACGTGGCGCCGGTTCGGGTTTGTCGGGTTGTCGCGGTTTTTTTCCTTGTCGCGTGTGTCCGATTCTCCGGGGCTTCCGTGCGACGCTTTTTCGTAGCTTTTCTCGCTTTCTTGGCACTCCTTTCTGCTAAATGCTGTTCATCTTTCTGTTTCTTCAATAGAGTTCCTGAAAATATCGAAAGATGTTATATGAGTTGAAAGTATGCAAAAGGAGGCCGATTTGACCCTTCCTTAACACAATTAAACGTGAAAACGGGGGGGGGGAATGGGTCAAGTAGGGGCTAAAAATAGTACAAAATAGAGGTTCATCACTTTGTATACTTGTGGACATTACATGCATGAAATTCTAATGTTGTGACAAGGTTAGAGAGACCAACTAGGTTGATTATGCTAAATTATGACGTCGCTTCATAACCATAATGTAAGTACAAGAGACAACAGTACTTGAGGCGTAGTCTTTCATTGATTCAGTGTGATTTGGCAATGAAAAATCTAATAATATAATTTAAATGTATTTTTAAAGCAGTCTCCCGCACCACAGTTAATCCCATCTAAATACAGCCTCTTAAAATGTTTGGCTTCACTTTTGACATAATTTAAATTTTAAAATAAAAAGCTATGGAGCAAAAAAAAAAAAAGATTATACTAAAGCTACTATTAGGAAGGGGAGGAATTCTACAGCTGTGTATTAATATACTTTCCAAAAAACACAAACTATGATTATGAAATTGATGAGTCAAAAATATAACACATTTTAAAATTGCCAAATCAAAAAATAAAAAATGAAATGTTGAACTTTTAGAACCAAAAATGCTAACAGACCAACATATGAGAATTATAAAAAGAGGGTGGGGACACAATAACTCAACAATTTATCTATTTTTGCGTATAATCAAATTCGAATTATGGGTTTCTAGGTCTTTTTATTGATGTCACTATTAAAGTGAGAAAAACTATGATATAATAACCTTGAAACACTTGTTTTGATCAATTTTCTTTTCTTTCATTGTTCAATTTTTAGGCTTGGTTTATGCTTACTTCCCTTGAATTCAGGGTTGTTTAGGGTAATAAGTAATTTTTTTTTGTTAATGATATAGAAGTATAGGTTATTCAAATCTTATTGACTACCATGCAATGAATTTACAGTTATCTTTTTCCACTGTCATATTTGATCATTGTCCTTCGATGAAACTCTTTCCAATTACCATGATACTGCATTATCCGGAGACATTGTGATATCTATAAAGAAGGTACTCTGTAATTAAACTACTGTCAAATCTGGGCACTTTAACATCAGAAATAGAATGCTTAGTTTTAGGGTTTCCTATAGGACAGTCAAAATTGCTTTGCATTTTTTAAGAAAAATGAGAAGGCGTGCAAATGAAGGATTTGTACTGATACATTTGTGTCTCACCCTTTTTCATTGCAAGAATATCTATGGCATAATTTTTTGATTGAGCATTGTCATCAATTGATTATTAAAATTTTCTCTTGTGCATGGTTGACAGGGCTAAAGCAGGGGACGTTCTACACCATTCGTTCTTTTAAAATTCAGCAATGCGGCTATCATTTCTTCATGACACTAGTGAGAGGGTTGAATGAGAGGACATGGACGCTAATTTAGATATCCTAACCGCATTGGCTACCCTTATTTCCATAGGTACTGTAGTAAGAATTAGGACTAACCTGGATGCGGAAGCATACTGTCGGTAATAATCCACGATAATAAAGAAAACCAGGCGGCTACCAGAGTCGCCTTAATAATCACGTTCTAAACCCGAGAATCCAATTGATGGTGATTCAGCCATGAGAGAGAAGTAAGAGAATATGGGAGATCTAATATTCGCGTCATGGTGTCTCCCAAGGCTAACCCCTTAAACCCCTTTATATAGATTAGGGGGTAGCAAGGGTTGTCGCCCTAGGCGACTTAAGTGGCCGTCGGGCCTAATCTCATTAGGCCCGTCCAACAGCTCCCACTCGGCCACTTAGGCCGTAAAACACGTATTCTCCATGTATCACAACTCCTCACGCTTCATACCAAGAATAGGACGTGCGACCAAAAATAATAAGTAGTGTTATATTAAGTTACCATCCAACTAACATAACACTTTCACGAAATACGATACCCCAAAACCATCCCAGTGCATCACTAGTGGCATTTCAATTCCCTCATGCCTGATATATCATATGATTATGTTCTCAACATAATCGCCCGGGCTGATATGGTGATAGTGGATCGGTTTTTTCTTAAACACTCATGAAATTTCATCTTAGCTTAACTGCTTTCCTAATGTGTTCTCGCTGAACCGTATACATCATGGTTCTTGAGAATCACATTAAGGTAGCATCATTAAGCTTCAACTTAATATCATAGCTTTAAGTCAAAGGTTTATCGTCCATAGGGTCACACAGTGACAAGTGATAGGGAATTCAATTGTCACCCCACATATGGGTCGTCTTATAAGCACACACAGTATGAGATGTGTGTCACGGCATAGCTCTCACTTAGCTGGGTTCGTCACTCTTTATGCCATGCGAATCATCAGTCTAGATTTTCACCTAAAAATCTAACCTGAGCCACTAGATCAACATACTGAATGTTGATCTTGACACTCAGAATTCGGCTTTTAAGGCTTCAATATGAAAACTTATTTTATACTCGACTCCCTCGAGTCTCATCTTAGTCTCACTAAGGCGACTATATTCATTTTACTCATACACTTCCAGTGTGAGTAATCAATATTGCACACCTAGTGCCAATGTGATTCAGTCTCATCCTGCCCGCTACTCAAGCGTCAGGGCGATTGCCTGTGTGACTAGGTCAATCAGAAGCCCGTGACATTTCAATATGCCTAACGTGCAACAATTAGTTATGAGCATTTTGCCCATTTGCAAAAGAAACATGTCCATCACGTAATAGGACACGTCTAACTGCCAAACCTTATGAATTCCAAGACTCAACTAATGAGCTTTGAACGTATCATTAGGAATGACTTTCGTTAAGGGAACATATCACCTTGTTAGTGTATATATACCTAATGGCAATGCTTTTTGTCTCTATGGTACAAGACACACAATCTACTTCTATAGCTAACATTGTTGTACAGCTTTGCTTCTTTGCACACCATGACATGGCTCTCCCACTCAGGTTGAAGGCATGCCCTGAGGTTGACTTAGACTCATCCAAGTCACTACCCTAATCAATATTTGAGTATCCTCTCAACTCGAGGCCTCCTCCCGGATAGCAAAAGACAGAGTTCTCAATACCACGAAGGTAGCGCTTGATTCTCTTGACGACTTGCCAACCAGCAAGTTTTGGGTTACTCCGATAACGACTTATCAAACTAACCGCAAAGCAATGTCGGGTCATGTATATAACATGGCTTACAATAAGCTTACTATGATACTAAGGTTGGGGACTTTTGTTCATTATCTCTATTTTATCATCTGTTTTAGAGCATTGAGCAAGACTCAAGGTTGAACCCTTCTCAACTGGAGTATCTATGGGTTAGGAATTATAAACCCAAAATCGTTCCAAGACACTTTGATGCATGCTTCTTGGGACGGTTTTGGATTATTTCCACTCCTAGGACGTACCTAGTTTCACCCGTATTCTTTGTCTCAAAGACATAGAATGACTATCTTTTAGTAGTTTTAATTATCTCCAAGTTGTTCCTAGTCAACAGTATATCATCAACGTGAGGAACATAATCCCCATGTTGATCTTTCGATATATATAATGGTATTCTGAGACCATAGAAAAGCCAAAATGGCTTTATGGAATCTAGAGTACCAAAAACTGGAAGATTGCTTAAGATCACATATGGACCTTTTAAGATGACACACATTGTCCTCTTATCCCTTTGATACAAAATCAATGGGTAAGTCCATATAAATCTCTTTCTCAAGATCACCATTGAGAAAAACAATCTTTACTCCATTTCGAACTCAAAGTCCGAATGGGAAACTAGGGCTAGGAGTATCCGGGCCTGAACTTATCAATTGAACTATCCATACGATGTTTTATCTTGAAGACTTACATTGGAGTGGAGTTTCAACGAGTTCTCAAACCTTGTCAGTGAGTCCATCTCTCCCTTATGACATCCGGTCACTTTTTGTGATTTAATGAGACAACCGCCTCTTAATAAGAGGTAGATCCCTAATCTCCCGATGGAGTGCATAAGAATATTCCTTTTTCGATTTGAAAAAATCGTCGAGGAATTCTTCCACGCTTAATCCTTGGGATCCTGGGACCTTCATTATTTGTCTGCCTAGGTGAGAAATCCCTCCCCCTTGCTCTAAGAGGTTTGGAACCCTCATTATGAAGAGAAGATTACTCCCACTATCCATTGAGGTGGGATCTTGAACATGAGGACAAACTACATGTTCAGGAATAACTCTCCTCAACAATTTGAAGATTGAGGACGAATCTCATTCTTCTTGACAGACAAACCTTCACCATTCTTACCAAGTAAGAAATGTGTACCATCCTCGGTGACTTAGTGAGAATTCAAATCCTCCCCCGCACCGAGAGGTGGTTGAAGGTGTTGTTGTTTCATGAAGAAAAATATTCATAATCTCAATTGGTTCGAAGAGTTTTAATATTTCGTCCCAATTGAGTCCTACTACCGCTATAAAGTATATAACATATCAAGTACTTAATAATGGTGAGAATAGTAGATACATATACCTATATCATGAACATATATAGCTCCATGATATGCTTTACTAGCTAGGCATAACTCATATTTTGCATCTTAAGCCTAGTGAGTTGGTTTTAAAAGGCCATCTTTAGCTAGTTAACTCTATCTTGACCCTTATGGTCAAAAAAGTACGTCTAAAACAGATTCAAAAATGAGACAAGGATGGAAGATGTTCTATTTCGTCCATTTGAAAACACATTTCAATGTGACATAGCCAAACAGATCACCATGCCATATGATGTCTAAGACATCTAGACAAAAAATAAAGAAAACTAATTTTAGGAACAGAAGACATGAGGAAACATCGCACCCCAGGTGCATTGCATCGGGAAGAGACAACATAGTCCCTTCAAAGAGCCTCGAATGATTTGTCCTTAATTCAAGGACATCTTTTTCATTGTCGTTACCTAAAACGACGATTTGTGAATCTACCGTGTAATGGTGAAAGTTCACAAAAATCAACTCGTTCTCGAACTATATGCTCGGTTCCTCCCGTATCTGTAATCCACTAAGGATCACAGCTAGCAACAAATGTTTGGGAGCGCACACATTATCCAGGAGGGGCTGTGGAAGGAGGTACCTTAATCGACTTAGGACAATCCTATGTATAAGATGCCTAATTTCCACAACCATAGCACTCACACGTGCTATATGCTTCTCTTTATTTCCTTAGCCCTTTTCCCTTTCGCAATACCAATCTTATGTCCAGAACCTTTTAAGGGAATGGATCTGGACGAACCTGATGCTAAGCTAATCCCACGCGTACTCAACAGTGGGATGACTTTCAACTCCCCCACTAGATTGACATTGATGCAATTCGACAAAGTATAACATCTTGATCAGTCTATTCTCGAACCACTTTTGGTATGTTTTTAAGTTTTCTAGATACTGTTCATTAACAGTACCATCTTTGCCATCCTATAAGATCTAGAACCTAATGAGTGTCCTAACATTGCACGTTCATTCAGAAGAAACTGAATCTTCTGACACTATGTATCATAGTCAGTGCTATCAAGGTCTTTTATTGGTAAACAAATTACCAACCTTATTACCATATCTAAAAGGTATATATTCTGTAAAGTGGACATTAGGCATATTTTCAAATAAATAAATTATCAAAAAACTTCATTATTCATGTCGTATGATCGAAAATTTCGCTAAGCTCATAATCATCTCGTACAAGTATGAATTAGAAGTTTTTATAACTTATTTATCACAATTTTCCATAAAACATAATTTATGGAGAACATTATGGTTAAACAAATTAACATTTTAGATATATCACAAAGATATCTAACTTAATGTAAACCAAATTTACATGAAGTTATCTTATTATTTGTAACTACTAATATGTCGTTTAGAACTCTATCAATGACATACCAAATATAAAAGTCATATTATTATATAAAACACATTTATATACTAAAATGAATCTATAATGCGAAACATATTTGAATAATAACACGTTACAAAAGAATTTCATAAAATGCCCAAATAGCATTATATAAAACACATTTATATAATTATATAAAAAATGAAACTTATTCAAATGTTATTCGCAAATTATAAAACACATTTATAATGTTACGAATTTGAATTTCATGAAACCAATTCATAAAATACCGCTGAATTGCATAATTAGCAGGTAATATGAAACGAATCCACATTTATTAATTTGGGCAAGGATAAAAAATGCTAAAACAATTACTACAACTCATGTAATTCGTATATATATAAAACACATTTATATAATACTACAAATTGGTGATTCACACGAAACATATCCATGCAATCGAATGCAACATAATTTGTAACACGAAATATATCCAAATACTAATCGTAATTAATTATATATAGAAGAGATTCATATATCATTAAAGTTTGGATGAAACGAATTCATAGTAAGACTTGCAAATTATATAAAACGTATTCATATAATATTGCAAACTTAAAATTTATGAAACAAATCCATAAATAGATCAAATACCTTACATACCCAAATAATAACATGAGATAACTACAAGAGTGACCAAACAATGAACTGATTCATAATTGCTCATATTTTGTATAAAAATATTGAATCATGAAACACATTCATGTGACAGAATACTTATGAAACATATTCATATAATATAACTTATGAAACATATTCATATAGTGATCAAGGGGATCTTTATATCACGTAGATATTTATTGAGTTCGAGTAAAACAAATTTACGTCATACACACTAATCATATATATGAAACGAATTCATATAATTTCAACCCAATTGATCGATAACAAGTTACTCGGTATGAAAATTTCAAGTTGACACATATATAAAACGAATTTATATATGACATTAAACATATTAATGTTTTGTAACAAATTCACACATTCAGGATTAAAACTAATTCGAAACCTTAATTCAACGAATGAATTGAATGCATGAAACTTTATCAACTTGAATATCATTATAACTCAATTAAAGTCATGCTATGACTAATGATAATAATTAAATAATAATGGCTGAAAGATAATTCGGCCCAAAAAATCGAAAATCGTCTAACTCAGATCATTGGAATATGGCAAGAAGTAAATCGGCCCAAAAACGGTCCAAAAAACAAAATTTGGGCCAAATACCGGCCCACTAAACTAGGCCCCTTTTTTCTTTGGCCCAAATAAAGGGGGGGTTTAAGGGCCTTTGGCTGGGCCCTCTCTCTCTCCTCTCTGCCAGCCCCCTCTCTCTTTGGTCTACTTCCCTTCGATCCACGTCAATCCGACGAGAGCTAACACCGTCACCGTGCAGATCGGCTAAAGCCGAGTCCGGTGAAGTCCCCCACGCGTCCAACGGGCCACTGAGGCGGCGGCGCGTGGGGGCACGCGCCTCCAAGGCCGGCGTTTTTCGCGGTGCTTTCTCTGTGGTTGCGTGGATCGGCCTGTTCGGTGGCTAATGAAGGAAGAAGAGGACCAAAAGGTGGCCTCGTTGGCGGCGCGTGTCTACACGCGCCACCCTTCCCTCGTCAGTTTCTGATGGGTATGCCTTGTTCCCCCCTTTTTTTTCTTTTTTTTTGTTTCGGTCGGGACTAATTCGGCGGTGGTCGGCGAGGGCCACGAAGGCCTTGCAACGTCCGCCGTCACCGCAGCCACAAAGGCGCCGCAGTGGAGACAGGCTGGGCGGTGGACCTCTGAGGTCTTCGCCGCCGCTTTTCTGGGGTTAGGGTTTCAAGGCTGAGGCTGAGGATTAGGGTTTGGGTTAAGGTTAGGGTTTCGCCATCGCACGTACCAAGAACTACACACGACAGATACTTTCATATTTAAACTTCAACTAAAAGTTCAACATTTAGTCGATCATCATAGATACATGCTTAAAACAACTGCACAATTGTCAATGAACATGCTTTCTGGACATTCATGGACTAACCATGAAAATTGGATTCAAATAGATGCACAAAGTCGTGAATTCAGTTGTTGTATAGTCATACTCAACTGAAAATTCTGCCTTTCAGAACGCAAACAACATAAAGACATGTCTTGATTGATTCAGTCTGAATAAGTAACAGGAGCATGCTTGTGGAATTATTAGCATGTCAAGCATGAATTTATTTGGGCAGATTGATAATGACACGAGCATGTTCATGATTAGCAGATTCTTATATGTTCTGGGCATCACAATAACATAAGCATGCTTCTGATTTTAGCAGTTTACATAATCACAAAAAGTAAGCAAATTGAACGAATAAAGGAGCAGATTTTAACGAGTCGGTTTTAGCAGATTTGATAATCTTTCAATCGGGACTAATTCGAACAATTTTGGCTCTGATACCACTGTAGTAAGAATTAGGACTAACCTGGATGCGGAAGCGTACTGTCGGTAATAATCCATGATAATAAAGAAAACCAGGCGGCTACCAGAGTCGCCTTAATAATCACGTCGTAAACCCGAGAATCCAATTGATGGTGATTCAGCCATGAGAGAGAAGTAGGAGAATATGGGAGATCTAATATTCGCATCATGGCGTCTCCCAAGGTTAACCCCTTAAACCCCTTTATATAGGTTAGGGGGTAGCAAGGGTTGTCGCCCTAGGCGACTTAAGTGGCCATCGGGCCTAATCTCATTAGGCCCGTCCAACAGGTACTATATCTAAATGTGATGAAAAGATAGAGCCTATATTTATCAATGATAATTGCCAGTGGATTTTTTTTTTTTTTGGTTCTATTTGCAAGGATAAGTAGCCTTTTAATGATGCCTTGCATTTGCAAGTCTAAGAGAGGGAATGTTGCACATTTATAGTTGAGATTTATTGTGTTTTATTATTTTTTATGGCATGCTTCGACAATAGTCTGTGTGTGCTAGGTTTGGTGGTGTTCATATTTTTGGCTACATTTTGCTTCATCTATTAAAACACCCTATAGAACAAAACTTATCCCCTAAGAAACCAAAAGTGTAAGGGTTTAGAACTGTGAAGTCAATAGTGGAAATGAGCCTAGCTAACTTATGCCATATGAGCACTTGTGAACTCTATTGGCAGGGAGAGTTAGAGAGGTTGGTTGGAGAAAAGCTAAAGCAAGCTCTAGTGTTGGGTTTAGTGGCCCAAATCCTACCCTCCACGGAGCCCCATAGGGCTTGGCCATGGTCTATGGTGAGTACGGCACCAACGCTACTAGGATTTCCTCCAATTTGACCTACTTATCACTTTATAAAGGGCCTCACTTAGGTCTCCAAAACACATCAAGAACACAAGCATCATTGAGCATCTAGAAGGTTGTTCTTTCCTTTGACAGCTATTAGTTCTACTAATTTTGTAAGAGAGCGATTTGAGTTAATATGTAATCACTAATTGACCCCTTCTCCCATCACCATAGTGAATTCTTTGCTTATCACTGCCTGTGGCTTTTCCCATTTAGGGTTTTCACATAAATCTTGGTGTTTGTTTTCTTTATCTTGTTATTATCATATTTGTTGCTTACAATCAAATCCTAACCAACCCTAACAAGTGGTATCAGAGCATTGGTTATAGGATGGTGACATCCATAAAATTTGATATTCCCAAATTCGATGTGAAGATGAGTTTCAATACCTAAAAGGTCCGGATGATGGTTATTCTCACCCAGAATGGATTAAAGAAGGCTATTGGTGGGAAACAAAGGAGACCTACCATGACAGACAAATAGTGGGAGGAGCTTGATGAAAAAGCTCTCTCGATGATTCAGTTGTTCTTAGTAACTTTGTTCTCCGTAGAGTTCTAGATATGACCACCACGGTAGAACTCTAGTTTTGATTAGAAGCGTTATATATGACCAAGACCCTAGTAAATAAGATTAACCTAAAGAAATGTCTAGACACGTTTTTCATGGGAGAGGCACTCCTATCCAAAACCATCTTGATGAGTTCAATTCTATTATTATTTGTCTAAAGAGTTTGGATGTGAAAATCGAGGATGAGGATAAACCAGTATTATTGGTTGTCTCATTACGCTTCTCCTATAAGCACTTCAGGGAAATGCTGTTAACAGTAACAACAATACTTTACCTTTTGAGGATATTAAGGCTAACTTATTGTCCAAATAAAAGTCTAATTCTAAAGTGCATTCTGATGACAAAGCTGAAGGTTTGTCCGTAAGAGGAAGAACCTCTTAAAAGAGGGCACAAGTAGGAGAAACTCTATATCAAATTCAAAGGGACGTAAATTCCAACAAATTCTTCAAATATTGTAAGAAGTCAGAGCATTTAGTTACTGAATGTTACAAGCTATAGAACAAGAAGGAAAAGGAAGAGAGAAATAATCAATTTGAAGAAGTTGCAATTGTCGACTCTGGATCGGATGGTGATGTCTTGCCCGTCACCACCACAAATAACAAAGATGCTACTGAGCGGGTTCTACATTCTGACTGCTTCTATAATATGCGTCCCCACAGGGAGTGCTTTTCAATATATAAGCCGCTAGATTCAGGTGTTGTCGTCATGGCCAATGATGCTCAATGCAATGTTGTTGACATTGGCACAGTTCAAATCGAAACCCATGCTGGTGTATTGAGGACTCTTTCTAATGCCCGTCACATTTTTGATGTGAAGGGCCACCTTGTTCACTTGGCACCTTTGAATTTAATGGGTGCAAGTGTTCAACTAAAGGTGGAGTTTTGAAAATCTCCAAGGGTGCTCTGGTACTCATGAAGGAAAAAAGATGTGGGAGTCTCTGCATTCTTCAAGGTTCTACCGTTACTAACTCTGCTGCAGTCATCACCACCTCATCCGACGTAGAACATGCTTGACTGTGGCATGCTCGCTTGGACTACATGAGTGAGAAGGGAATGACGATTCTAAGCAAACGTGGTTTACTTTTCAATGAAGGTACGGGCAAAGTTGATTTCTGTGATCATTGCATATGGGAAGCACAAGAGAGTCATTTCTCTATAGCAACACACATATACTGAAAGTACCCTCGATTACATTCATTATAACTTGCGGTGTCCCTTTAGAGTTCCTTCCTTTGGAGGAAAACACTATGTGCTAACCTTTGTAGATGAGTTCTCCTGAAGAGTCTGGGTTCATTTTTTTAAGCAGAAAACAAGGCGTTCCCCATGCTCAAGAAGCTCAAAGTTCTTGTTGAGAACTAGACCAAGAGGAAGATAAAGAAGCATAGGATTGATAATAGTCTTGAGTTATATGAGTCAGATTTTAAAGAATTCTCTGCTATTCAGGGTATTTCTAGACATAAGAACCTAATCGGGAAGTCTCATCAAAACGGGCCGCAGAACGTATCAATCGGACTTTACTTGAGAGAGCTCGTTGTAATCTGTCAAATGTAATTTATGGCACTATCATGACTTTTAGGTCGAGGCTGTTTCGTTGGCTTGCTATCTTGTGACCGGTCTCTACACTCCTCAAGTGATTTCTAAATCCCAAAAGAATCTAGTCAGGTAATCGTGTTAACTACTCTATTTTGAGAGTATTCAAATGTTCTGGCTATGCACATGTTAACAGCGGGAAGCTAGCTCCCAAGGCTATTAAATACATGTTCTCGGTCATGCATCTTAATCTAAGGGATACCGATCATGGTGTTCTAACTCCAAAAAGATCATTCAAAGTTGAGATATTGCCTTTAATGAAACTTCTATGTTTTCTCATGGAAAAGAATCTACTCTTTCTTTAGGTGATGAGCAAGATACCAGCGAGAAGCTAGGGTTTACTACAAATATCCCTCATGGTGAAGCCACTTTACCTCATTCTAGTAGTGAGGTCCATTTTGAAGAAACCAGTTCTAATATTCCAAGTTTAGAAGAACCGTAGGCTATAGATACGTGCTCTATTGTTCGTGATAGACCATAAAGAACTATTAGGAAGCTTTCATGTTATACCACTAATGATGAGAGTGGGCTGATTACATATGCTCTAGCTGTTGCACAAAAGATACCTAAAGGTGTTGATCCTTCTACTAATTCTTAAGCCATCACCTGTTAAACTGGCTCATCACAATGCAAGAAGAGATGGAGAGTCGTGCAAAAATGAAACTTGGGAGTTATGTGCATTAGTGAAAGGTCATCGTGCTTTGACGGCCAAGTAGATCTAACAAATGAAAGGGTGGCGTTCCTCAGGTTGAGAATGCAAAGTGGAAAACACGGCCGGTTGTTCGAGGCTACGACCAGAAGAAGATATTGGCTTTAATGAAGAACTACCATGAAGCCATCATGTTACACTGCAGATGATGAGAGTGGGTTGATTGCATATGCTCTAGCTGTTGCATGGGAGATACCTAAAGGTGTTGATCCTTTTGCTTATTCTAAAGCCATCATCTGTCCCAACTCTTCAAACTGGCCCATAACGATGCAAGAAGAGATGGAAAGTCTGCACAAAAATAAGACTTAGGAATTACGTGAATTGCGATAAGGTTATTGCACTTTGATGGCCAAGTAGATCTAAAAACAAAATGAGGGTATTCTTGGGGTTAAGAATGCAAGGTGGAAACCACGGCTAGTTGTTCGAGGCTATAACGAGAAGGAAGATATTGACTTTAATGAAGTTTTTTTTCCTGCAATAGTATTTTATGCCTCCATTAAAGTGATACTTTCTTTTGTTGCTCTTTTTTATTTAGAGTTGGAGCAATTAGATGTGAAAGTAGTATTCCTTCATGGGGAGTTAGAGGAAGAATTATACATAAACTAGCCTAAGGGTTTTATAGTTCCTGGAAACGAAAATCAACATTTGTTGCTTAAGGAAGTCCTTATATGGATTGAAACAAGCACCGCGACAATGGTACAGAAGGTTTGATGCCTTCATTATAGGACAAGGCTATACACACCATCATTATGACAATTGTGTATATTTTCAACAATTTGGTGGGTCCTATGTTTATCTGCAGTTGTGTATTGATGACATGTTCATTGCTTCTAAGCACAAATTATGATCAACAACATAAAAGAAGAACTCAGTAATGAGTTCAAGATGAATGACCTAGGTGCAGCTATGAAGATACTTGGCATGGAGATTCATAGTGATCGTAAGGCTGGTAAGCTCTACCTTTCTCAAAGGAAGTACCTTGAAAAAGTCCTTGATAGGTACAATATGAATAGCTGTAAATTAGTATTCACTCCTCTAGCTACTCACTTCAAACTATTAGCTAAGTCTTGTCCAATATATAAGGAAGAAATGGTAAAAATGTCTCATGTTCCCTATTCCAGTGAAGTGGGTAGTCTCATGTATGCTATGGTATGCATTAGACCTGACTTATCCTATATGGTTAGCATGGTGAGTCGCTACATGCACAATACTAGTAAGGGTCATTGGGAGGCTGTAAAGTGGATTCTTCACCACATAAAGGGTTCTTTGGATAGATACCTGGTATTCGATAAGTCCAAGACAACAACTTATTATGTTGCAGGATTTGTCGACTCTAATTATAGTGGAGATATTGATCATAGGTGCTTTATTTCTTGGTACATTTTCACTCTACGTGCAGGTGCTATTTTTGAAAAGCATCCCCACAGTCGATTGTAGCTTTATCCACGACTAAGGCTGAATACATTACTGCAACTGAGTGTGCTAAAGAAGTCATGTAGTTGAGGGGCCTTATAACTGAGGTTGGTGTTTTACAAGGTGTCACTATCGTTTTTTCGAATAGTTAGAGTGTTATTCATCTCACTAAGAACTATACCTACCGCTCTAAAGCCAACCATATCAGCATCAAGTACCTTCACAAAAGAGATACTACTGCTACAGGAAAAATGACTTTGAAAAAAGTTCATACCTTAGAGAATCTTGCAGATATGCTCACTAAGCCTCTCCCTATTACTAAGCTCCAACATTTCCTGGACTTAGTAGGCATTTAATGCTTTTGAATACCCTGTGGGATCTGTCCTTTATTGTTCTTTGGCGGTGTTCTTTGCGCAGTGTTGATGAATTTGGTCGATGGTGGAGATTATTGGGCTTAGTACCCCAAATCCTATCCTCCATGGAGCCCCAGAGGACTTGGCCATGATCCATGGTGAGTGCAGCGCCACTGCTGCTAGGTTTTCCTCTAATTTGACCTATTGGTTGCTTTATAAGGGGCCTAGCCTAGGTCTCTAAAACACATCAAGAACATAAGTATCATTGGACATCTAGAAGGTTGTTCTTTCATTTGACAGATATTAGTTCTACTATTTTTGTGAGAGAGCATTCTGAGTGAATTTGTAGTCATTAATTCATCTCTTCTTAGAGCACATCACTCTAAGATTAATTCTGTACTCTTCCATCACCGTAGTTCTCTCCTTCGAGTAAGACGACAAGCTTATGGAATCAAATCATTTCCTTCTCTCAAAAGAAAGATTAAATGCTCTGCGAAGCCTGAGAGCAATTCAAGGATCTTTCATGATTATACCCTCACCATGGTCTTCAAAGGTGGATGAACTTGCAGACATTTTACATCCTTATGGTATTTAACTTCATTCGTCATTTTCCTCCTTTCTATAAAAGCCTTTACACCCTTGGGACGGTTGACTATGTTTCTAAATAGGTGGAAGTCATTGCTACCCTGACAAATGATTCCAAAGTTGTCATCAAGTTTCTCAAGAATAATATTTTTACAAGGTTTGGTACACCAAGAGCTCTTCTAAGTGACAATGGAACACACTTTTGCAACAAACCTCTTGAGTCACTATTGAAGAAATATGGGGTGTTTCATAAGGTTGCTACGCCTTACCATCCCCAAATAAGTGGGAAAGTAGATCTCTCGAATCAAGAATTAAAAAGTATCTTGGAGAAAACGATGGATAGGTCCCGCAAAGATTGGCCACTCAAGCTTGATGGTACTCTTTGGGCATCTCATGCCACCGACAAGACTCCTCTAAGCACCACTCCATATCGGTTGGTGTTTAGGAAGTCTTGTTACTTGCCAGTAGAGTTAGCAATAAGGCATACTAGGCTATAAAGACAATCAATTTTAACCTTAAAGTAGTTAGAGAAAGACGATTCTTGCAATTGAGTAAGCTAGATGAACTACGGTTGGAGGCCTATGAGAATTCATGAATCTACAAGAAGCGAACAAAGAGATGGCATGACAAGGACATCATGAAGAGAAGATTTGAAAAAGGTGACATGGTCCGATTGTTGAACTCAAGATTAAGATTATTTTCGGGCAGCTGAGATCTCGGTGGTCGGGGCCATTTCAAGTCACCAAAGTACAATCTAGTATAGCGGTTTAAGTATAAAGTGAGTCAACTGGTGCGTTCAGAGTTAATGGACAGCATATAAATCTATATCTTGTAGTGCAACCTATTAAGCAAGCCTATGCCCAGACACTCACCAATCCAGACTGAATTTAGAAGCATGGTCAAGCTCTTGACCTTAAAAGAGCGCTTCTTAGGAGGCAGGCCAAGCCCCTTTTGTAGCTGTAATCTTTATTTCTTGGTAGTTTTCTTTTATAACTTAAAAAAAAAGTTAAAAAATAACAATACAAAAAAATATATATGAACATTTTCCAAAAAAAAATCAAATCAATGTCCAGCAAACACCACGATCAGCCCTTGGTGACCCCCACGGTTGACGGTGAGCTGCTACAGGCCGCAGTCAAGGGTTTTGACCCCACTGTCGATGGTGAGCTGCTGCGGGCCGCAGTCAAGGGTTTTGACTGCGGTGACCATCCAACTTTCCCCCATCTTCTTCTTCCTCTTCGACACTCTCTGTCTCTATCTCCCTATTCTCTCTCTTAAACCACCATTGCTACACCTTCAATTCTCCTTCAATTTTTTTCTCATTTTCACTCCATTTTCACTCAAAATCTTCCCTTTTCACTTAATCTTTCTCTTTCTCGCACAAATTTCTCCTCTCTCCACCATTCTTTCTTCACCTCTATTTCACCTTTATCCATCTTCCCTAAACGCCTCTTCCCTTATTAATTCTTTTTCTTTTTCACTCAAATTCTTCATCTTTCTTCCTTCTTTCTTATTTTCTAGAATTTTCTTTTGATTTTTCTTCAATTTCGCAACTATGGCACCCATCAAGAGACAAAGGAGTACCAAGGAGGCAAGAATATTAAGCCAAGCACCATCCTAGCCTCAATGGACCTCCCAAACTTCCACCAATGCCCAAGCTCAAAATAACATTCCTAATCCTCTTGGTTTAACCAATTTCAATCATGTTGCTAGATATGCTTGCTTGAATGAACACGTGGTTGTGGCAACTCATTATTATGATGAGGGATTGTTAGGCCATTTAGGATTATTAGATGATATCCGGTGGTTGTTTGCATGGGGTGGTATGGGTCATTTCATTGAGATTAAGGGGCATACATATCGGGACCTTACCATAGAATGCCTAAGTATAGTACATGTTGTGGTCACTTGGGGGCCTCAATGTCAAGCGGGGTACATTTCCTTTTACTTGCAAGAGCAATTTTATGAGTTGAAATTAGGTACCTTCAATAGCGTCTTTGGTTTTCCACCTAACATGAATTTACCAAACTACCATGTTCCTCGCGAGTTCAACCTGAATGCATTTTGGGGTGAGCTTTTGGGAAGTGTTAGGTATAGTACTAGTTCATCCAAATGTACCCATATCCAGAACCCTTGCATTCGGGTAGCTTAGTGTATCCTTGTCTGTTGTGCCTTTGCTCAGGATGATAGTTTCAATGGCCCAAGATTGTCTGAGTTATATTTTTTGTCTTGTATGCTTAATAGTATTTAACTTCAACCTAGGGAGTTTTTGGTCAGACAGTTATATGGTGCTACTATTAGCACTAAGAATAGGATAGTCATTGGCAGTATCGTCACTACCATTGCTAGTTTTTTGGGTGTTGAGCCCAACCCTGAGGATCGAGTATCTGGGTCCGAGGGGCTTGATCAAGCTACTTTTGGGCTAATGAACTTTTGTAAAGCCGAGGCTGGATGTTTGTGCTGGATTTATCCAAGGGATCGGCTTCTACCACTTCCCAATATTGATTGAACCACCTTACTTCATCGGGCTAATCTTTATTGGGTACGTGGCGATGTGGAGGTTGTTCAACCTGCACCCCCTTCACTCCCATTTACTAGTCAAGTTGGGCCTAGTTCCTCTTCCCAACCACCCACTGACTATGCCGGCCTCCAAGAAACCCTTAGGTCCATCCAAGAGGAGCAAGTATCACTTAGAGCCTTTGTTGCTTCTGAGAACGGTGCTTTTCGTGAGTTTGTCCAAGAGCGTTACGACGAGCTCCATGGGATGCTTGCTACCCAGGCCCAATACTTTCAAGACTATAAGGTTTATTTAGAGACCTAGTGAGATTGGCATATCTCCTATGGTCAACCACCCTATCCTCCTTCCCCTCCTCTTTTCTGATTACTTCTTGCTACTCCCCCTTCCCTTTTACTCATACATGCACTCATTGAGGACAATGTATTGTTCAAGCATGGGGGAGTTGTCTATATTTAAAGGCGTCTGATGCCTGGTTTGGGTTGGTGTGTGCTTGTGTATATGTTATACATATTATTCTTGATTGCATTTGGAGTTGCATTGTAAGTTTTAATCTTATGTGGTCAGAAGCATGTTAGTAGCACATTTCGGTGTCCTTGCATTTTAGGCTATATTTTAGGGTTTTATAGTTTCTTTTCTTAGTTTTTACATTTTAACCAAAAAACAATGGAAAAAAAAGAAAAAAAAAGAAGGAAAAAAAGAGAAAAATGCTCCGATGATGATCTTTGTAGATAGGTGGACTTCTTTGATTTAGATTGATCCTTTGATTTGCCCATAATGTATACAAAAATTTGAGAATGAGTTTTCAAGGGAAAAAAAAAAAAGCTTTATGTTTTGACCATATGTTGAGTGTGAGTTGGTTACCCCATGATTCTTTATATGAATTTCGGCATGTGTTTATTAATGAGCTAGTTATGACCTTGGTAATTGTTCCATGAGGCTATAAGCTTTTAAAAGTCTAATTCATCAATTTAGTCTCTTGTCAATTCATGAGCGACTCTTCTTAACGTCATTTCTCTAGAACTTGCTTTGATTCTCATTTAAGATCACATTTCGCATATGCATTTAGGCACTGTGATTGAGGCATTCTTTGACTTGTTAACCCAGATGACCAAATGGCCACCCTTGTTATGCATTATATCCCTTGCCAGCCCCTTTGACCTTATATACATTTTTTATTAATTTGAACCTCCTACCATAGCCTATGACCAAGCAATAATCTAACCCTTAAGCCAAGACAAGAGGAGCGCTTCATCCTTGTGCATCGAGTTTGATTAGGAACTAATAAGATGCATTGAGATCTTTTTGGTAGATTTGGTTGTTTGATGAAGGAATTTGTGATTCTTGTTTTATATAAGAAATCTCTTATCTTGTTGTACAAAGACAGAGAAGAGTTGAAATTCAAAGGTTGATATGGATTTCGCTTGGCTAACTCTTTTGGAAAATCTCAAAACAAAAATCAAGAAAAAAAAAACAAATCAGAAAAGAAAAAAAAGGGAATATAAAAATGAGAGTTGGCCTTGCTTAGATTGTAAAAAGAATTTATGACTTTCAATTTTATATTGTTTCAAATAGGGATGTATTTTGTAGATGACTTGTATTAGTCTGAGGAGAATGTTATGTGATGCATTGGAAACGTTTGACTCTTAGTCTATGGCTTCTAGCTCCTCATTTCCCAAAGCATTCGCTTCCCTCTTACCTTTGCCTATGGCTACCTTTGCCTATGGCCCCGTTACAACCTTATAAAAGTCCTCATGATTGTCTAATGTATATTGCATTGTAGTGATTAGAGAGTCTTGTCAAGTTTATGGTAGATTTGAGTCTACAAAATGAGAATTGAGGGAACCTTCTTACATTTTCAAACACTTGTGTGATGAGTGCCACATGACTATAGTGAGGTTATACCAGCATTACAAGCTTTATTTTTTCATGTGTTAATGTGATTGTATTTGATGACTTGGGGGGTATTAATTCAAATTCGACATTGTAGTATGTAAGTGGTTTTGAAAACGCTTCATTTTCTATCTATTTCTTAAATGATTTTGACACCTTTTAGGCTAGCTTTGGATTGCCTTTTGCCATTGAGGTGCTACTAATGTCTATCTTGAGGAAGTTTTGAATGATTTCCTGTTTTAGCATTACTTAGGGACAAGCAACAGTTCAAGCATGAGGGAGTTTGATAATCGCTTAACGTGTATATCATTTTAGGATCATTTTGGTGCATTTTTAGGACAATTGTGTGCTTTATGTTATGATTTATACTCCTATTCTTGTTTTATGCTTGGATATAGTTGTTTGATGATATTTGCAGGACTTTAGATTATTTGACCCAGCATTTGACCTCCACTTTAGTGATTATTGACCTGCCATGGAACCACCCCAAGCCCTCTACCCGTGGAGCCAAAGAGGAGTAGAAGAATTTGGTTCTAGCCAAGACCACGGTCCAATCATAGTGGTTGCCATGGACCGTGGTGCCTGTGTAACTGTGGCCTCTTCGTCTTCCTTCAGCTGTGTGGCTGAGAAAGCTTAAGTATTGGTTTAAAAAGATGTCTTTGGCAGCAGCGGAAAAGAAGAACCCATCATCATCTTATAGATATTCCTTTGCCAAGTTTTATTTTTGTAGTTAGAATTCTAGTTTGGTTTTGAGAGCTAGTGGCAATATTGAGCATGGAACTCGGTTTTGGCAGTTTGAAGATTTGGAGGCTGTCATTGCCAAGCTTTTCCCTCTCAGATCTTGTTGAATCATTTGTTTAGTTGTTTAATTTTCAATCATGAGTGCGCAAGTTTATCTTGTCTAAGGATTTGTTTGTTAATGGAAGTGTAATTGGATCATTCATAGTTTCAACAAGATTGTGCTTTCTTTTTCATGTTAGTTCGATCATATTTTATCAAGTATTTAGCATGTTCTGAGTAGACTTGACTAAATTTGCTTGCACCCTTGAGACAATTGAGCAAAGAATTGAATTAAATTCAATTGTTAGATCACTTGATAGGACCTAATATGACAATGACTTGAAAGAGAAATTTGCATGTTAGGAGGATGAACGAGTAGTCAAAAAAAAAACTAAACCTAGACTGAGACAAATTAGTTTGAAAGAAGAACTTTGGTTTAGTGTAAGAAATTTAGTCGATTTTAAAAGAATCGACTAAATTCAAAAGTGATTACCATTCCTCGAAGTCATCCAATTTAGAGAAAAGGACAAGTTAATCGTATGATCCAACACCTTTCTTAACTAAAGAAATCCCTAGACATTTTTTTTCCTTAAATTGAATTTAGAAATTGTTGAATTGCCGAATTAAATCCCTTGATTAAGTTATTACTTAGCATTTTTTAATTGAAAGAACTTGGTAGTTTTGCTTTTGGTCTCTGAGGACAATACTTTCTTTTAACTACAACACCCGTGCACTTGCGGGAGTGGTCAAGAACCCAACCCAAGTGGGGTTGGAGCTAAGCTAGAACTAGACGCCATTTCTATGCTTTCTTCTAAATTTGATGTTATGTCTCAAAAATTAGAGCACTTGAATCTAATTCTGTCAATTCAAATACCCCTTCCCTATCATGCTATATAAGTGGATC
The DNA here is from genome assembly GCA_029747015.1 of Carnegiea gigantea. Classification (NCBI taxonomy): domain Eukaryota; kingdom Viridiplantae; phylum Streptophyta; class Magnoliopsida; order Caryophyllales; family Cactaceae; genus Carnegiea; species Carnegiea gigantea. The sequence continues at coordinate 384,217 of JAKOGI010000518.1, read as the reverse complement.
ATTTGATCATTTGATTGTGCATTGTCAAGTCGGTAGTCCTTTTGCCCAAGATGTAAGTGACCATGTCAACTATGTAAACTACTATAACCCTAGACTAACCAACGATCCTTTCTCTAGCACAGATAATCCTGGTTAGATTAATCACCATAATTTCTTCTATAGGTCTAACGCCCCACTCATGCCTCAAACAAATTTTAGACCACCCTTGGATTTCAAAGACCATCCTATCCTCAATAAGTACCTCAAAAATCCAACTTAGAAACTATGATGGAGGATACGCTTTTGCCACAACAAAAACAAGATGAGTATATTAAGCAATTAGCCTCTAAGGTTGATGTACTTACTGTTCAACCAAAAATTATATTGTTTCACACCCTTTTATTATTTAATAATTGCTCGAAATAATTGGCTAATTAGAATTTTAATAATATTTTTGTACATTTTACAGGAATTGAAAATTTTGGAAAAATAAGCAACATGTCAGTGAAGAGAACAAGAAGCAAGAAAGAAAAAAAGCCCAGGCCCAATCTCTTTCTTCCCCTTATTCTCTCTCCCTCACCCTCTAGGCCGGGCGCCTTCAGGCCCAGACCCGGCGTGCTCTTCTCTTTCTCTTCCTTTTCCCCTTTTCCCTCTTTTCTTTTTAGGCCTGGCCTAGTCGTATTTTCTTTCTTTCCTTTTCTTTTCTTTTTCTTTCCCCCAGCCCAGCCCAGTTGTTGCTTCCGATTAAGTGAGGCATGAGAGCCTCACGTGATCACCAACAATTCCCCTCATTCCCCTTCCCTCTTCCTTAAAACCCAACAATTTTGGTGCCCGAAAACAGAGCACCATGACAGGGGCTCTTTATCTTCCCCACAATAACCTTCCCCATTGCTCCATTCAGCTTCCTTGTCATTTCTTCTTCCTCTTCCTTCTGTGTTACCTAATAGTCTCAAAACCAAAATAGAGGAACCCAAAAGAACCGGGCTCAAAGCTTCGCCTTCCTTGATCAGTAACATCCATGACTCCTCTCTCTCTCTCTCTCTCTCTCTCTCTCTCTCTCTCTCCTCGTCAACATTCACCATTATTCACAATCATCAATGGACGGTTACAAGATGAAGATATGGGGTGCTGAAGGGGCGAAGGGCTACATCTTTAATGGAGGAAATTATTAGGAGCAAGCTTTGAATAAGGGGGCTCGAATGAAGGATACAAAAAGGCCGAAAAGCAGAGCAACGAAGGGGAAGAGTAGAGTAGTAGAGCATATTAGGATTTCAGTAGTTTTAGTTTACAGATTTCGCCTGGTTTTCATTATGTTTTTAGTTTTGGATCTATTTCTATACTATCAATTTTGATTTAATCGATTCTCCTTTAGCTAAATTCAAATGGAATTCTGGAATTTGGCGTTGAAATTGCAAACAATTGGCCTAAGATTGAGGAGTTCAAGTTTTAGTTTGACATTATTCAATCTGAGAAAGCTATTTGGTTTACTCAAGTTCCAGGGAAGTAGATTAATGTCTAATTTTTTTGATGTTTTTGTTCTGCTCGATTCTATGCTATAGGCTTTAATTTCATCAATTGGATGTTATTCAATCTAGGTGTGTTGAATTCGAAACCAAATTTTTGATATTTGCTTTAACTTTTTGTTCATTTGATCTGCTGCCATGCATGCTCTGCTTCATTGAAAACTAAGCTCAATTCTTCATTCCCAGATTCTAATTTTATTAGTCAACTGTAATTAGGTGTTGGTGAGCTCAAATTCATTACAAGTTGGTGCTTGTTGCAAAGATTTTGGTTTACAATTTCAAAGTTTAATTTTTTATTTAGTCCATTAATTAGTAGACTAATTTAACTTTGGAAGCTTAGTATCTAGCTTTAAATTAGTTTAGAATTTTCGGCAACCTAATGTCACAACCATCCCTAACGATGATACCCGTAATTGTTACAACAACAACTGTATACTTGCGGGAATGCACAACACTTAGTACTCACAATAAAATGTTGGAAGCTCAAATTGCTCAACAAGCTACTCTTCATCTACAATCCCGGGTAGACTGCCTAGTAAACCTAAGTCTAGCCTTTATGAGTAGTGTAATTATGTTACCTTGAATGAAGGGGTAGAGGATTCTGAGGACATGAGACTTAAGAAGGGTAGAGAGGTGAGCATGGCTAAGAGTAAGGAGAAAATGATGAAGGTGAGCCCATAACTTTTAGAAAACAAGGCAGTCTCGAGTTCCCCAAAGTCTTCTCTCCTAAGCTTCATGACCTAGGTAGCTTTTCTATCCCCTGTGTAGTAGACAAAGTGAAGATTGATAAAGCCGTATGTGACCTTGGTATAAGTGTCAATTTGATGTTGTACTTTATGTTTCATAAGCTTTATTTTGGACTATTGCAACCAGCACCCTTTTCATTCCAATTAGCGGATGGTTCCGAAACACAACATTTGGAAACGTTGGAGGATGTGCCCGTAAAAATAGGAGATTCATAAATGCTTGAAGATTTTATCATTGCTGATATAACTGAGACTGACGATGCCCAGATTATTCTTGGGAGATCCTTTTTGGCTACTTTAGGCTGTACGATTTATGTAAATGGGGGCAGATAACATTTAAAATGGGGGGTGTTATGCTGCATTTTATTTTATGGAAGATAAAATTGTTTTCCCCATTCTTTCCTCTCTGATGTAGTTCCCCTTTCTCTAGAAATTAAGGTGGAGGATGATTAGGGTTGTCCTGACTCTTCTGATTTTAAGTAGCTTTCAACTGAGGATCCTAATCAAGGCTATGCTAAGGTGGAGTTTGCTACTCCTACGCCACCTAGCATACCAGAAGTCGAAGCCTATGCTCCTACTGAATCTTCCACGAGTGACTACTGTAGGTTCGCTCGATTAGTTCTTTCTTTACCTCCTATAGAAAGAGTTGATTTGGATTTTGATCTTGGGATTAAGTATGAAGATAGTGGTTGTCTGATGGAGCCCGATATCAATTTGTTTTGTATGCTGATAGTGCACTTTGGTGCAATCTGATGATGAAGAAGGACTTCCAACCTGAATTTTTGAGGTGGTACCTTCAGCTAAAAGATTTCAATTTCGTGGTTCGTGATAAGAACGAAACATATATTGTGGGGGAGTCCAATACCCACACTTTCATTGAACCAGAACTAGAATAGAAGAAAGGTCGAGCTTCCAACCTTAAATGAGCGCTTCTTAGGAAGCAACCCAAGTGTTTGTTTTTCTTTTTCGTTTTTTTAATATTTTTTACTATATTTTGTGCTTTTGCTTTTTTGAACCTTCACTGGAAAATCAATACAACTATTAAAAAAAAGGCAATAAAAATAATAAAGAAGAAAAAATCTAGTAATAAGAGTTTTCTTAGAACCTCCACAAACACCTTATGGTGCTACCCATGGTCCGTGAAGGCTTTAAACAAATAGAAGAAAAAGAAAGAGAAGGGAAAAAGAAGATTAGGGACTAGAGCTTACCATGAACGGCCAGCGGTGAACCCTGCGTCCACGACCAAGGGTTTTCAAGGTCCTTTAACCCCAAAGCTTCTCATCATCTTCTTCTAAACTCAGCCCCTTTTCTCTGTAAACACTCCCTTCTCTCTCTAAAACCTCCATAACCACTTCACTTCAAACCTTCAATTCTTCATCGAAATCCATCGAATTTCTTCCCTTTTCACTTACTTTCTTCAGTTTAACCCTAAATGTCCTTTTATTTTCATTTTAAGGCCTTCTTTCTCTTCCATTTTTCCCATTTCCATACCCACAATCTTCAAAACTCTATTTTTTTCACTTTTTACTCTTCAATTTCCATATTTCTTCACACTTACTTCCTTTTCTCAAATTTTCTGTTTTCTAGCATTTTTCTATGCATTTTTTCTTAGTTTGATTTTTCAAGCTTTTTACCCATCTACATTACACCATCTATCTGATCCCCCTCCCCCTCCCTTTCCTTTTTAGTGTCTTATGCTTTTTACGTGCTTGCATTGAGGATGATGCTTTGTCCAAGCATAGGGGAGTTGTTGTAATTGTTATGTGTTTGTGGCTGTATACATGTGTGTTGTGGAAGTGAGAAAGTTTGCATTTTTAGGTCATGCATTTAGGTTCATTTGCATTTTTGGTTGATCATGTAGCTTTTTTTTTAAGGTTTCTCACTTTGTTTTAGTTTTGTTCTCACATTTTTAATCTTTAGTTGCATTTTAGGATAACCAAAAACCCAAAAAAAAACCCCAAAAAAATGAGCTTATAAATCCTCTGATGATGAGTCTTTAAACTAAGTGGCTTTCTTTTGCCTATTTTCAAGCTTTTGGTTAGGCCCGTTTGTGATTAAAATTCTTGTTTATGAGTTTTTGAACTATGCTTCATGTTTTAACCATCAAGCTAGATGTGAATTGATCGCTTAATGATTATTGGTATGGGTACTTGGCATATGAAATTCAATCAGCTAGATGAGCTTTGTCCTGTGAGATTTTAAGCTTAAATAGACTAATTCATCATTTTAGTCTCATGTTTTTTTTTCATGTGTGACTCTTCCTACATTTCAAGTCTCTAGAACTTGATTTGACTCGTGTTCAAGATCACATTTAGCACACATTGTTAGGCAACATGATTGATGCATTCTTTGACTTCATAAGCTACATTGACCAAATAGCCACACTTATATGAATGATTTCTCCTTTGCTACCCCTTTGATCCTTTGCTACCCCTTTTACTATGTTTATTGATAAGAACCTATATTATCATCCTTGGCCACACACATGCCTTACCCTTTTAGCCAAGGCTATAGAGTTTCATAGTTGATTATGAGTAGTCTGTCGATAATAACCTTTTATGGATATTGTGGTTTTGTTGGATATGATAAAGCATTCATGTCCTATTTTCTCTTCAAGTCAAGCGGGTTATGTTTTGTGAGTTGCTAAAAATGTTGAAAAGTGCATAATTTCTTTTGCTGTGATCCTCGTCTTACACGATTGTTCGTCTTAAATTTATACCGCAAGTGCACGGCTTAGTTGTAGCTAACGACTGGCAAGTACGGGCCGTGTCCACATGGAACTTACCTCCAACTACTAGAACTAATTTAATTACTCAATCTAGGCAATCGCAATCGTGGATTTGGAATTAAACTGGGAGGACGATAACAACTAAAAAGGAGAAACGAATAGCAAAATAGTAAACACCTAGATTGGAATTAACAGCACAATTATGCTAGCTGAACCAATTACTAACTTCATCGAACAATCCCAAGCATGTATCATCAGTAGATAGATTGCTAATTAAACCCATCTCCTCCCTCTCTCAAGGGTCGAAGACTAATCCTAGAATTATAGTCACCTATTTTCATGAAACTAAAGTCGCAGGATTACAAGATCTACAATCTCAAATCTCAATTAGAACCTTAATTATTTCCATATTAAAATCCTAATTGTCTACTAAGCCATGCTAGGTAAAGGTTTCGTCTTTTAGCGCTCCTTAAGCCGGACTAAAAATGAACGAACGCTCTTTCAAGCATTTCATCGAACACCTTCTGTGCATATTAGAAATCACGAATACAAGTTTGAGAAAATAAGGGACTGGGGCTAGATTTTGATTCAACTAAACATAATCGGCTTCAATCCCAACCTAAGTTGGGAGATTAGCCACAAATCATACGAACATTCAATAATTCAACCATAAGAGAAATAGGCATGATTTAACTAAAACTCAAGAACAACAACGAAAGAGTGAGAGAATCAGAGAACAAACTTGGATTGATTGTTGAATCGAAGTAGAACAAACTTGGATTGATTGTTGAATCGAAGTAGAACTAATCTTCAACAATCATAAATTGAATCCAAAGGAAGAATTAAACTCTCCTAGGAAAACCCTAAAAAATCATCTACAGGAGATGCTCTCTAGTAAAGAAAACAACAAATGAGAATATCTTGAAAACCGCCGTTCAAAGAGTTTAAGTCGCGACGCGTGAAAAGCGAGAGGGCACGGCTGTGCCTGACGGACGGTGCGGCCGTGGCACCCTGGGTGAGGTGGCATAGTCGTGCCACCCAGCATGAGGTGGCCGTGCCACATTGCTGGCAGGTCCTCCGTGCTGGTCTATCATGGCATGGTCGTGCCGGCTGGCATGAGGGCCCCGTACCGAATTGCTGGAACTTCCGTGCGACACCAAACGATCGTTTTCATGACTTCAAAGTCGCCTCCTTGGCACTCCTTTCTGCTAAATATCATCCATCTTTCCGTTCCTTTGACAAAGTCCCTGAAAATACAGAAAGATGCTATATAAGTAAAATGTATGCTAAATGAGGTCGATTTTACCCTTTCTTAACACGATCGAACGTAAAAACATGGGAGAAAAGAAGTCAATTAGAGGCTAAAATAGGGTCGAAATAGAGGTTTATCACTCTTCCATGCTTAGCTCTTACTTGTCCCCAAGCAAGACTAGCTCATGAAACACCAAAAAAGGGATATAAACCTCTGTCCACGCTCGTCCTCAAGCAAATGATGAACGATCAACAATCCAATATAAACCATGCATTAAAGTTGGCTAATTTAAAGTGAGAAACATCCTAAACAAGACTCATGCATTACTATTGATAAATCACCCTACCCAAATGCAATACATCAATCACCCTAATATTGAAGCACATAGCAAGACGAGACCTTCCTCAATAAGTGGTGAGTAAGCAAGGCCGGTAGAACCACACTTTAGGATAAAGTGGAACACTCCCCTCAATGTGTTTAGAATATGTAACAAGGGTACACTCAATACTCTATCCAAGCAAGCAAACTACCATAAGCGTGGTGGAGTTCTCGATTCTCCACCACCTAATGCAAAGTGCAATATGCCAATCATGAGGACTTGTAAAGGGATGTAATGGGGCCAAAGGTAGAAAGGGTGAGAGGTGGAGTAAATTTGGGAAGAGTGGAGCTAATAGTCAAAAGACTAGGGAGAAAAAAAAAAAAAACACTTCCCAAACTAATGTCGGAACAACAACTTCACACCATAATCGGAAATTAAGCAACAAACCCCACAAAAACCTCAAGGGAGGAGTTAAGCAATCTTATGACATTACCCTCATACCAATCACTTCATTCACAACTTTTCTATTTCTTTCTTTTCTTTTCCTTTCCATTATTCTTTTCTTTTTCTTTACTTCCTCCTTTTTCTCATTCTTATTTCTTTTCTTTGAAAGGAGAAAGGCATGTAAATGGCATGGGAAACACAAACTCAAAGCACAAATCCCCCCAAATAAGCCACTAATAATGTACCCAAGGTGAACTAACCTTCGAAGCAAACCCAACTCAACATGGAAGTGTTACTCCACTAGACCTTGACAACGATATGGAGAATATCGATAGGCCAAGTGTGTAGTGTGTAGGGGGCAACAACAAAGACAATGGGAAAGACACAAAGGGCTAGCAAAGAGGGTAGTACATATTAATGGGTGGCTTTTTGGCTCATATGGAACAAAAACTGCCTCAATCATATTAACACATGCACATGCTAAATGCGATTTCAAAGAGAACAAGACCAAGCTCTAGAGATACAATCCTAGATAAGTCACACATGAAAGAAAGTATGAAACTATATGCCATGAATAGTCATTAGGCTCAAAGTCTCACAGGTAAGTCTACCACTGTCCAACAACTTACTCCAAGGTATGTCCCACTTATCGAGGTCAATCAAGTTAAGTCACATGAATCTCAAGGGCAGCATGACATACAACATAGGGCAGGGGAAATACAGATGGCAATGTTAGGGTGCAATTTCACAAGAGTTTACACCATAACAGGCCACACTTCAACGCACAACTCAACCAGATCAATCAATCATCACCCCTTGTGTTCTCTTCATAAGAGGAGTTTTCGCACATATTTATTTAAAAGCAATAAATCTAACTAAGAACGCGGTAAAGGATATAAGGGAAAATGAAGAGAGGGGCAAGAAGTAGTACCTAAAAATCTTAAGAACGCTCAGCTCGATCATTTCTCCTTTTGAGATGCAAAAAATACCCATATGCTCTAAACTATATGTTCTATTAAAGGAAAAATGCAAAAACAACCTAGTAAAATTACATGACATCCTATCTATATGATGTGAATGCAAGTGATATCATGCATCTCGTGCCCCAAGTCCACAATTTTACTCAAAGAGCTGTAAGCGCACCCCCCCATACTAGAGACTTTCATTGTCCTCAATGAAAAAGACATAGAGAAAGCTAAGGGAAAGGTAGAACTAATAGTGCCTAGTGGAAAAAGGGTGGCAGGTGGGAAAGAAAAGCATACCATTTTTTGTTTTTTTTTAAAAAAAGCAGATAAATGCTTGGGTTGCCTCCCAAGAAGCGCTTGTTTAAGGTCCTTAGCTTGACCTTTACCTCTAAATAGTAGACGGTAACGACGTGGGAGGTGTCCCAGGGAACGTGCAGAAATGTAAAGTAGGATCCTCTACCTCCCCAGTACAAGCAGAAGTGGTCGTGAAACGAATCGAGACAATCGCAGAAAAAGTAGAAGAACCTCCAAACAGTATGTGAGGTCCTCGTTCTGCAGCCAGTCACAGGCCTTATCCCTCAGTGAGAATGGGAAGAGCCTCAGTCGAATTACGCCGGTGGTCACCCTATTGAGCTTGATGGTGTCACACTTCGCAAGGAATTCGCGAAGGTGCACGTTGGGGTTGTACGAGGGATGTCAGCTGAACTGGTCCTGCTCCATGAAGGTGATGAGCGCAAGACTGAGTTTGAAGTTGTTAGCTTTGACCGTCGGGTTCACAATAGATGATGTGATACCCGATGTTTGTGGCAGGGCGTAATCATGCAACGCCCTCTGGTTTTGCCCTGCCATCACTGCTTCTGCTTTATTCCCCTTTCTCACTTCTCTGCTACGCCTACGTGCTGCTGATTCTATCTTAGGATCCAATGAGATAAGATCTTGATCCTTTTGACTCCTCCTGTGCATACAAAAGCAAACACTACCACGACGTAAATAGTTTCTAGCAAGACTAGGAAGAACTATAAACTAAAACAAATGGGGAAAAAAAAGAAAAGCCTAGTCTAGAGTATTCGAATTGACTCTAATATTAGAAGGCGCAAGTTCCCCGGCAACGGCGCCAAAAACTCCTTCGTTTTAAATTTATACTGCAAGTGCACGGCGTAACTGTAGCTAGTAAATGGGTCGTCTCCACAGGGAACTTGCCTCCAACTACTAGAACTAATTTAACCACTCAATCTAGGCAATCACACTCGTGGATTTGGAATTAAACTAAGAGGACGATAACAACTAAAAATGTGAAACGAACAATAGAATAGTAAACACCTAGGTTGGAATTAACAGCACGATTATGCTAGCTGAACTAATTACTAACCCCATCGAACAATTCCCAGCATGCATCATGAGTAGATAGATTGCCAGTTAAACCCATCTCCTCCCTCTCTTAAGGGTCGAAGACTAATCTTACAACTGTAGTCACCTATTTTTATGAAACTAAAGTCGCAGGATTGCAAGATCTACAATCTCGAATCTCAATTAGAACCTTAATTATTTTCATATTAAAATCCTAATTGTCTACTAAGCTACGCTAGGTAAAGGTTCTGTCTTTCAGCGCTCCTTAAATCGGACTAAAAATGGACGAATGCTCTTTTAAGCATTTCATCGAACACCTTGTGTGCATAGTAGAAATCACGAATACAAGTATGAGAAAATAAGGGACTGAGGTTAGATTTTGATTCAACTAAACATAATCGGCTTCAATCCCAACCTAAGTTGGGAGATTAGCTACAAATAATTCTAACATTCAATAATTCAACCATAAGAGAAATAGGCATGAGTCAACTAAAACTCAAGAACAACAACGAAAGAGAGAGAGAATCAGAGAACAAACTTGGATTGATTGTTGAATCGAAGTACAACTAATCTTCAATAATCGTAAATTAAATCCACAGGAAGAATTAAACTCTCCTAAGAAAACCCTAAAAATCGCCTCAAAGAGATGCTCTCTAGTAAAGAAAACAACAAATGAGAATATCCTGAAAACCACCATTCAAAGTGTTTAAGTCGCAACGCGTGAAAAGAGGGAAGACAAGGTCGTGCCTGACGGCACGCTGTGGCCGTGGCACCCTAGCTAAGGTGGCATGATCATGCCACCTAGCACGGGGTGGTCGTGCCGCATTGCTGGCCGGTCCTCTATGCTGGTCTATCACGGCACGGTCATGACGGTTGGCGTGGGGGCCCGTCCCGAATTGCTGGAACTTTCGTGCGACGCCGAGTGATCGTTTCGTGACTTCAAAGTCGCCTCCTTGGCAATCCTTTCTGCTAAATATCGTCCATCTTTCTGTTCCTTCAACAAAGTTTCTAAAAATACAGAAAGATGCTATATGAGTAAAATATATGCTAAAGAAGGCCGATTTGACTCTTTCTTAACCCAATCGAACATGAAAACGCGGGAGAAAAAAAGTCAAATAGGAGCTAAAATAGGGTCAAAATAGAGGTTTATCAGTGATTGCCAAAAAATGAAAAAAAAGGGAAAAAACAACAAACCACACCAAAGGTGTTTAAAAAAATGTGTTGGAAACAAAAAGAGAAGAAAAAGAAAAAACAAATAAAAAATGAAATAAAAGCATTTGGCATTGGTTTTATATTTGTACGTACTTTCTCTTGTGATCTCACTGAGGATGTTGTTGATATTTTGAGATGTACAAGCTTGTGCAATATGTTTTAGTGGGGAGATGATGGTTTATGTTCTTAGTCTTTCGATTTTAGCCCTACTTATCCCAAAATATTTGTTCCCTCTTTACCTTTACCCAATTGCCTCATTATAACCCTTAAAAAGTCTTTATGATTTCCTTGTGTGTTTTGCATTATAGTGGTGGCGAATTAGAGAGCCATATCAAGCTTATGGTTGACTTGGTTCTATGGAGTGAAATTTAAGAGAACCGCATTTTACTTTAAACACATAAGTGATGAGTGTTTCATCCGCAATGTGAGGTTTTATCTTCTAGCTCTACTTATTGCAATATGGTCGTATGATTGTTCAAGTTAATTGATTGATTTAATATTTAATCTGATTGCTCTTTTTGTTGTTTCAAAAATTTCCTTCTTCTATCTATTTGTAAAAGTTTTAAGCACTTGTGGGCGAAGTTTCTTATGTTGATGTGGCTATTGAAGTTGCTACTGATGTGTGCCTGAGGACGTGTATTCATTTTTAGCCTTAGTTTTTTAGTTGCTTGGAGACAAGCAACGGTTTAAGCAAGTTTGATAAATTCTCAAAGTACACTCTATTTTGAGGTCATTTTATACCATTTTTAGGGAGAATTATGTGTTTTATGCTATATTATGCCCTCTTGTTTTTGTTTTACGCTCGGGTATGGTTCTTTTCTGTATGTTGCAGATTTTTAGGCTATTTTACCCCAATTTTGACCCCAAAAAGAGTGTATTTTGACCCTCCATGGACACTCTCAAATCACTATCTCCATGGAAGGAAGAAAGAATCGAAGAATGTCGAGACAGAGCTCACGACGAATAGGCTGTGGTGAAGGCCACGGTCCGTGGTGAGTCCATAACTGTAAGTCTCTTCGTTTTCCTTCATCATGTGGCTAAGGTTGATTGAGTTCTTCTTTAAATAGAGTCATATTGCAGCTGATTGCTAGATATACACCGCAAAAAAGAACTCTTATTGTGAAGAAGTGCTTGACGTTTTGGAGCCCTTGCAAAGTTAGGAAACCTTTGGACGATCTCGAATTGTGCTATGCTTTTTTCTCTCAAACTTTATTTAGCTATTGTTATTTTAAATATGTGTGGATAGTTTTCTCGATCTAGGGATTGTTAGCCAAGTATTCATGTTGCCATCTGTAATTTTATTTTGTTGTGTTTGTTCTTGATTGAAATTGCTTGAATTCTATCTTGTGTGTGAGATTGTTTGTAAGACCCCGCATTTTCATTTTCCGTTAAGCTAACTAAATTTCCTTTTTACGTTCTAAATTCGTATTTTTAGTAACTGTATGAGTTAAATTATTATCGATGTGCTTTTGGGAACTATAATTTCCTTTAAAAAAAGATATTATTATTGCTATTATTGTTTTCAAAGTTAATTCGGGCTATTTGCACCCTTGAATTATATCGATAGTTTAATTTAATCGTTATTCGATTTATTCAGTCGTTTCCTGAATATGATTAGGATTTCAACCTTAGAATTTGTTTCAAGGTTTATGGAAATCGAACCTCGACATATTTGGGAACGAATAGTCGATAGAAGGTCATGTTAGTGATTCGAGTTTAGAGTTCGGGATATGAACTAGACTAGCAGTGCTAATTACTGATCAGCTTGAGTCAAAAAAAATGGGGGGGAAAGGACAAAAAGGGGCCGAAGCCCCTTCTTCTCCACAGAAAAACGCGAAAAAGGGGGGGGCTTCGTTCGAGCTCCTCACGACCCCCCGACCACCACACCACAACCACACCAGAGAGAGGGAAGGGCCACCGGACGGCGAGCCGGGGCCGAGGTCGACGGCGGCGCACCGGCAGGTCAGGCGCCGGCCAACCCTCGTGACACCGCGACAAAGAGAGAGAGAGAGAGAGAGAGAGAGAGAGAGAGAGTTGGAGCGAGAGTGAGAAGGAGCAGAGAGGGCTCGAGGAGCCGCAACCACACCGGCGACCATCGCAGCCAAGGCCGGCAAACCACCTCACGCGTGGCTGGGCTAGAACCGGCCGCAGACAGGGGCGAATCGACACGAGCTCGGCCGAACATCCGTCCGTTTTCGGGCATGCGAGGTGAATTCGAACCTCTTCTCCTTCTATAAATTCGATCCTCACCCTAAATTCTTCTAAATTGTGCCTAAAATTCTCAGAAATCGCGAGTTAGGTTTATGGGTCGGGGCTAGGTTGTGAATTGCGCAAAGGACAGAGGAAACTTTGAGCAATTGGTGTTCGAATTTGCTCCAAATCCAGCTAATCTGTGTGCCCTAAGTTAGGATCGAGGTGGGTGTTCCTCGCCTCCTAAATTAGTATTAAGTTCGCAAATGTTTTAGCGGAATCGATGCTGCATGTTAGACTAGCGTAGCCAAATTTGTTAGAATGTGCTGCCTGAGATTGGATTCTGAGATGAAACATACATGCTTAGCTTCGAGGTGGATCAATTTTGTTAGTTCATGCATGAGGTTTAATTTCGAAACGATTTATATATGTATAGCTTCGATTCGAATCAATTTAGGTGAATTATGCATGAAATGTCAATTCAAAACGAATTATACACACTTAGCGTCGATTCGAATCGATTTAGGTGAATTATGTTTGACATGTTAATTTGAAATGGTTTATATATGTTTAGCTTCAATTCGAATTAATTGACGTAGATTACGCCTGAAATATTATTTCGAAGTGATGTACATATGTTTAGCTTTGATTCGAATCAAGTTAGGTAAATTACGCCTGAATGTTAATTCGAAGTGAATTATGTATGTTTAGCGTAGAATCGAATCAGTTAATTAATTCAAGCTGGAGGTTTTAATTCGAAGTAAAACATGCGTGTAAAGTATGTATGTTTAGCCTTGATTCGAATCAATATAGTTAATTCATGCCTAAGTTTTTAATTGAAAACGAATTATATAAGTTTAGCGTTAATTCGAATGCATGTAGTTAATTTATACCTAAGTTTTTAATTCGAAACGAATTATATATGTTTAGCATTAATTCGAATGTATATAGTTAATTTATGCCTAAGTTTTTAATTCGAAACGAATTATATATGTTTAGCGTTAATTCGAATGCATATAGTAATTCATGCCTGAAGATTTAGATTGAAGTGAGCTATACATGTTTAGAACCAAGTTTAGTATATTCCGTTATTACATGCTTGTGAGTCTAATTCGAACCAAGTCAGGCATGTTTAATATCAACTCTAGTAATCTAGTTAACGCGTACTTGAAAGGTTGACGTGAATAAGTAACTGCGACACTAAAAATAATTGCCCAAGATTGTATTATTCTTTAATTACACGAAAAGGGTTGCAAGGTAGTCTTAACATAGGAAACGAACATCCTGAGACGCATTATGCTAAAAAGGTCTAAATAGGTTCGAGTAGCAATGTCGTTACAAGTAATGAATGTGTAGATTCGCATTATGTCTAAGTGACCTAAATGGGTTTGTTTAGCGACAGTGATATGACAAACGGAAGCTTAGGGTCGTAATATGCCTGATGGATCATGTTAGCCTAACTAAATGATTCATTCCATGTCTAACTAGATATTCGACTCTTGCTAGACTTCAATGGTATAAATGGTCATGTAATAAGTGAGTCATTTTATGTTCGCTGTGAAAATGTAAATGACGTAATAGGCTAAATGTAACATGAAGCCAACACTTGTCCATTTAGTGAGTTACGTTTAGCTTTAGAATGACTTGTTTGCGACTCCTAGCTAACCTACATGAATGCCAATCACACCCCATGCTGCTTATTAAGTTTAGCCGTATGAATGCTTACATGCATATATATGTGTGTTTGGATATAACCGTTGGTTGCAGCGCTCAACTAATTGCTAATATTTAATCGGTAAGTTCAACATTGGTAAGTGTGTAAGTTATGCATTGCCTTTCAGTATATCATAGTGATTAGGTTGCTAGATTGTGAAATTGAAACCGAGATGGTAGTTGGATGGTTTGAGGTAGAACTATGAGTGGTTCGAGGTCTTTGTGGTACGGTGCTTATGAGGAGGGAGCCTGGGTTATGAATTAACCGCAATCGTGTGGATTGCGAGGCCGTGTGTGGCTCATTGTGCTGAATTAATTATGAAGTGCTTAAATGTGATACATGTGGACCCCCTTCCCTTCCGTGTCCTCAAGTTACATTATGTGCATAAGAGTGAGTTTTTCAAAGAAGGATTTCATGTTTGAAATGATAATAGCCATAAATATTAGTGCATGATGGCATATTTTAACTAATGAATACAGTTCTGGGAGTGAACCTGCTTGAACAGGGGAATCCTAAAGAGTTTTATAAAGGCGTGAGTTGCATGATAAACGTTTTCGCTGTGAGAGGCAGCAAACCTATTAGTCGTTATGACCAGTTTAAATGGCTAAGATAAGTGCTTAGGAACAATAGATGGGAGTGAACCTGCTTGAACGAGGGAATCCCTAGCCTAGGGAGTAATCCCTAGAGACCCTGACGAGGGTTAAGGTCCAAAGTTAGTTGCCATCCCCGAGAGTAAGAGTTTATTGTGAGTTAATCTCACTGGAATTAAGTGTAGATCTCTCACAACTAGCACTTTGTGACGATCTTATGCCCAGAGTAGTTTCTTATTAAATAAAAAAAGCAGTTGGCGTTTCGCCTTTTTAAGTATTTCAGAAAGAAAGTTTTTAAGGGTCATTATGAGACCAAGATAAAAGAGATTCTTTAAAAGAATATAAGCCTCAAGAGGCTAAGAGAAGAGTTTTTATGAGCCTCTAAATGAAGTGTTTTCAGCAAAAAAAAGAAAGTTTCCTGTGTATGACATGTGCATGTTCTAAGTATAACTTATGTATGATATGCTAAGTAAGATACGAATATAAGAAGTAAGTCTTATGAGCATATTTCATGCATTTCCTATGAATGAGAATTGATTGAGACTTGAAATGTGTTTGAGTACCTAAAGTGAAGTTTATGGTTAGTGATATTTCCATAAGAATTTTATGAATGCCTAATATGATAGTAAAGTATGGATACGTGATATGTGACTAGTAAAGATATTACTGCCTGCAACGGTTTTGGTTTTAAGGGGATTGGGGGACACTCACTGGGTGTGTTGTTGCTCATCCCGCTATTCTTTTCCCTTTTCCTGAGGTTTTCTTTATAACAGAAAAAAGCTAAATCAGCTATGTCAAGATGGAATCTGTTCATGCTTGCAAGGTGTCATTTATACTCATTTGACGGGATCTTACGTGTTTAACGAAGTCACGTTATGTATTCTCGGTTTGAAATGTTTGTAAATAGGTATTCTAAGTTTATGTAATGCATATTGTTTATGAGTCGCTCTGTACGGCCTTATGAGCCAACCATCTAGTCAGTTAGATATCTTTTGGTTAAAGTTAGTTATGCTTTGGGATGTAAACCGTTGAGTTGTATCTTCTATTTCTTCTCTATTCATGAATTAATCTGGTTGGTGTACTCTGAGCGAGTGGCTCATTGAGTTATGAACTCCGGCGTGTAGCCATTGAGCTTCTTTTAAATGTTTTACGCTTCCGCTAAATTGCAGAGATTTATTGTAAGGCTTATAGCCTGGAAACGGTCAGTTTTTAGGGGAAACTCTGTCCGTTTCGTCCCAGAATTTAGGTAGAAAGTTAAGAAAACGTAACGCTTTGGGCCCTAGGGCTAGGGGCGTTACATTGTTTTGAGTGAATTTTGGCCAAATTTACTTGCTAATTCTAAATAGTTAAGTGAAGGACTGAAAAGTGAAATTTATTGTTTGACCAACAAGATAGGACTTGACTTAGCAATACTTGAGAAGTATTCTCTTGTTAAGAGGAACATTTAGCCATCAAAAATCCATAACTTAGACTAAACAAGGACATTTGAGAATGACAATTGGTTAGTTTAGGCAATTCACTATATTTTGAAGGAACAGATTGAATTCTAACTAGAATTGCATCCCTTTCAATCTCTCAATATAGATCAAGTACATGTTATATTCTATTGATTCACATCTTTACTAAACAAAAAAAATCCCTACATGTATTAAATTAAATGAATTTTTCAATTAGATTATAATGTTATTCGAACATCCAATTGAAATTTGCTTGCTTAGCACTTTTATAGGATAAAACGCAACAAACTATGATTGGTCTCTATAGAAATGATATCTTTTTTAAACTACAACACTCATGCGCTTGCAAGAATAGGTCAAGGGGCCTCTCACCATTTGGTTTTGTTCATAATTAATGTGTCTTCAACAAATGATAGTCATCAAGTGAAAGATAAAATAAGTTTTTAAAGGGAACTAAGGGTATGCTCTTTGGTTTGGATGCCTAGCAACAACAAGGAAGAGTAGATAGCAAACTATAGATCCTTTTTTTGGAGGGGGAGGTTGGTTTCACCCAAAGGCAGAATGAGCAAAAGTGGGAGAGGAGGGGTATGGAATAACATGAGGTACTAAGGCCTTGTTCTCTTCGACTATTTTTTGAAGAATAAGTTTAGGTAAGTTCAGTTCAAAATAAGCTCAAAATAAGTTTGGTAAATAAGGTCAAAATAAAAGTTCAGAAAAATAAATTCAGAATAATAAATTTAGTAAATAAGTTCAGAAATTTGTTCTCAATAAGTTAAGAATAAGTTCAGTAAATAAGTTCAAAACAAGTTCAACAAAAAAAATTCAAAGTAAAAGTTCAAATAAGTTCAGTTCAAAATAAGTTTAAATAAAATAAGTTGAAAAAAATAAGACCTGAATGATATTTTCTAATTTCATAGACTTAAAACAGGACTCCAGTAAAGAGAGTAATATTCTTATTAACTGCCCTTAACCCCTAATTCTCCTTTAACCTCTGCAAGCACATCTTAACTCTCAAGTGTTTTCATAGGTTGTGGGGACATTTGATGGGACCCCCCTCTCCCCAAAAAAAGGATTATAGAAGGTCGATTTTTCCATTAATTAATTATGGCATATGTTGTAAACTTGTAATTTTTCATTTTCAGAGACTTCTGAGAACATTGCTTGATGGGTTTGATGAATACTTCGGCAGTAGATTTCCCAGACAGTTCATTGAGGTATACAAGGTGGTGCGTAAATATTGTGCAACTGAGGAGTTGTTCCAGAAATATCTTCAAGGAAGAAGGAAAGTAATGTAAGCCATCATATATTATGTACTGTATTTTATATTTTCATACAATCTAGATATAATAAGTTGAGTGTACTTGTATTTGTACATTGGTCGCGTATAATATTGCTTCACACCTCCTAGCTTATACTTTTTCTCTTCATGTTTCCCGAACAAAATTTTGGTAGATCTGTCACTGACCAACGGACTGCATAGAGGTAGAGGGGAATATAGAATGCGCGCGATACCACAGAATGTTTGGTTGGGTGTATTTAGATTGAGTCAAGCACTGTAGGTTATCATATTTACATATTGTAGGTTATCTTGAAAATACAAGTAAATTAAACTAGTGAAGAATAAGTCAGTTTGGTTTGGTGTTAGATTGATTCAATTTTGATTGACAATCCGTGATTCAAAAAGGATTGTCTTCTTAGGTAATTGTAGTGTGGTTTAGTTTTGTGTCTAACGATTAGGCTGTTATGTCAAGCCTGGCAGAGAGTTTAAAACTACTTTTTTCATGCATAAATATAAGGTAATCATCTCTGGCTGTTTATTATAGGACATTCTAACCTAGTGACTCAAGAATTACTCTTTCATAATCTAAACTAGACCAGCTAATTTGTAAGAAACGCAACTATTATATATTAAAGTTCTTAGCAAAATTGATCACTTCATCGGAACTAGATTATATTTGAACTTGTGCCCTGAATTATATATTTACTGATTTCTTTCTCCTAAAATCTGATTTTTGGTTTACGTTTACCCATAAAACTAGTGGGAAATATCTTTTCCATTAGAAAAAATGCTTCGAGAAATTTTGGTCATTCGAGCGGGTAGCCTTTAGTCGACTTTTGTCAAGTGTACAGGGATGTTAAAAGCCGTTTAATACGGAGGTCAACAGGCAACAATCAGCAACTGCACCATTGCCTTCAAATAATTAATTTTAAACAATCCTTTTCGTGCCATGCATGGCCAATTGCTTGTTTGGTACCATGCACTCTTTGGCAGGGCATTAAAATAGGCATAAAATCGAAAATTTTTATTTGGCTCGTAATATAGTAATCTAACATCCATATCATAACAAGAACCAAAATCAAGTAATCATCGTCGACACCATGCAGCAAACTAGTAGTACTTAAAGTGAGGGTGGACAGAGGACACCAGACTCGGACTGGGACTCCATCTCCTGTTCTCCACCCCATTGATAGATGTTGTAATCTGCATGGGTATGTGATCCGTACGTGGGCATCTGGGCGTTCGCTGTACGAGCTCTCTGGGCAGCAGTCTGAGCTTGGGATTTATCGATCTTAGCTTGGAGTCGAGCCAACATGAGTCCACAAATCTCGAAGTTGAGCGTCACCGCCAGCAGCCGAATCTCTGTATTGAGGGTACTAATCTTGGTCTTGAGTCGAGCCAACTCCAGACCCTGCCTTCTAGCCTTGGACTCCTCTATGATGCGCTTGGTCTCGCTGATCATGCCGTCATATTTTTGTTTCCGAGCCAACTTCATCTCTTCTAGGATGCGCTCTTCGCTGCTCATGCTGGACGACCCTTTTCGTTTCTGAGCCATATTTGAGAGGGGGTTGTGGTTTCTTTCTATAGTCTCTGTGACAATATATTGATCGTATGCATTATTCAGCGTCCCCTCTTTAACACGCATATATATACACACATATATATGTACAGAGAGAGAGGTATAATATGAGTACAAATAGGAATCCTAAATTATAAAAGATTCAATAATAATAATAATAATAATAATAATAATAATAAACAATAATAGCACAATTAGGAATTTGACCAAGTCAAGAGTTTGGGGATGATACTTCTCTGTGCCAGTCGTGGTAGTTTTAGGTACCTTAGATGAAATTTCGTGTGAACACACGATTAGGAAACACACTCCCATACAAAATCCTGCAGAAGAATCAACAAGATAATAATTCCTTATCTTTTGCAAATAAAGTCAGGAGCTAGCTAGTATTTATATACTTTAATAGATTGACCATTAACAAAAATTCGCCATTGTTGTCCAATGACAATTAAATACCAATCTTAGATGATTAAATACCAATGCAACAAGTTGCAAATTAAAGTTCTGCAATATATCTATATATGTCTATACTATTATATCATTGTAATGTGATGATGCTGTGGATTTTTTCTAAATTCTCATAAATTAAAGTTTTTAGACTGTTCAATACAATTTTTTCTTGATCTCAACCGTTGCTTCAATTTTGAACAAAATTTTTAAATAACAATTGCTTAAATTTTGACTATATTGAAATAAATTCCAAAAAATCCTGAATTACTACACAATATTAGTGTACCACACAACATGAAGGATTTGTAATGTCCAGTCAGACATTTTCTATCTTTGATTGTTGCCCGAAGATTTTTGTGATAATGACCTTGGCAACCTTGGCGACAACTACAAAATTGTTGTTGTGATTAAAAACAAAAAAATTCATTCAGCTGTGAGGTTGGTGCTGTCAATGCCTAATGCGAGAAATCCACATATTGTTATATCTCACAATATTATTTCCTAATGCTAAACTAAACCTTTGTAAAAGAAAATTTTTTGTTTTTATTAAAAAAACTCAGTATGGACATCTTATATGCTTAATTAGATCTTAAAATCTTAATGATTATACGTTTCCAATTCCTTCTTAAATTGATTCACTCAATGTGTTGTATATAATAAGGGGTGTAAAAGCTACAAATACACTAATTCTACATATTCTCTCATAGTTGCTTCTAGTCACTTCTCCTTTCTTTTCTTCTAATTTTTCTTTTTTCTTTATACTAAAGTTTTTAAAATGGTTGATTGTATATATTGGGTAAATATGGTGCATTAGCAATTTAGCATACACGCATGAATATTAGCTTTGTCTTAGCATTCTTTGTGGATATATTAATCATCATTTGTGCACTCAAATAAATTGATAAATTATCCTACAAATGGAGATCAATGATGCAAATGCTAATGCCGAAAAAAAGGATGTATATTACTTCAATTTGAAAATGAAAATCATTAAAAGAAAGATGTATATTTTTTTTGCACTCATTTTTCTGTCATCTTCTTATTGGGATGTTTATATTTTTCCTATACTTATTTTTCTTTTTATATTTTTGTAGTTTGTAGGACTTAAAATACAATGAGGAGGATGTCTTCATCGATCCCGTAGGTACACTATAATATTATTAATTATTTTTTTCCTATGATGAAGTATATTAATAGTTTTAGTTTTTTGCTTTTTAAAGATTATTAATAGTTTGATTTTTTTGCTTCTTAAAGAATATTAATCTGGACATCTCAAAAAATATTATTCTTATAACAAATCCAAATAATTAGGAAAAACTCATACAAATTATAATTAACTTTCCTTATGCTAAAGTCACATAGATTTTTAGATTGATTACTTGTATTGGAAGAACAAGATGGTAGAAAAAGATGTTGAATTTTTGAATTTTACAAACAACTTGCTACCGTTCGAATTTTTGTGAATTATTGGAGTGAAAAAAAAAATTTGAATATTTTATTATAGGTTCACTGCTATGTTTTACAATCTTCTAAAAACTAAGTGATTTTTATGATGTATTTTATAAATTATGAATTTTTGAACAAAACTACCTTGCTCGTTAGTGCATAATTCGACAGCGATTTCAATTACTATGAGTTATAGGGTTGGAGAAAAATTATGGAACTTTTACCATAGAATCTACATATTATTGGGAAATTTCTTGTAAATTTTATGTGTTATGGATGTTTAGCTTGTGAGTTATGAAGTTTTGATTGGAACTGCCCTGATTTAATGCATGATTTCGTCTATTGTTTCAAATTTTAGGAATTATTGGCTATGAAAAAAATTGTGAAAAATTTACTGTGTATTCTCTATGATACTTGGGGTGGGATCCTTCTCCGGACCCTGCATGAATGCGGGATGTTTGTGCACTGGGCTCCCCCCTCTCTATGATATTTGGCCATTTTTAGTAAATTTTCATGAATTTTTTATGTGTATCTCTTGATTTACATATTGTTGATTGAAATTAAATCTCCCTATTTTAATGTATATATTCGAGTACTGTTTCAATTTTTATGGAAGATTGGCTTCGGGAAAGGTTATGAAACTTTTATGATGAATTCCTCATAATATTTTATATTTTTCTACAAATTTTTGTCAATGTGGATGTGTGTTCTTTGGGTTCCGAATTATACAATATGAATAATTAAGGTATAAAAGTAACATTATCTTTGCATTTATACACTTTCACAATATATGTCCTAAATGTAAGTAGGTCAATGTATGTATACATTTGAATTTATCTGCTTTCACAATTATATATCTTTTTTTGATCTTTTTTATTTTATCTTTAATTGATTAAATAGTTAAGTTGAAGTAATTCATAACTCCTATGATCACCATAATTTGGAAAAGGATAATTGAACATAATAAAAAAAATATTCAATTCTATTAGTTTATCCATTTAATTTGGTTCCTTGTAAAATATAAAACTATTATGTAAAATCTTGCCTTCAAGAAAATGGCTGACTATTTTTCATTTGTTGTTCTAAAAAAATGATTCATTATAATTCTGTTTCTGCCATTATTACTATATGTTGTATGATTTAATTATTATTTTTCTTACTTGAGCTCTATTTCATTCCTTATTAGATAATGTATGATTGGTTATGATTTGTGATTTGATTATACAATTTCTATAAAATATTAAAAGTCAAGTAATAAAATATTAAGAGTCATGCCAACACCAGCAATTACCTAAGCAATTGTTATCTTAAAATTGTTTCCACAAGTGCACGGTGCTAGTTATAGCTAACAACAGTAAATATGGGTCATGTCCATAAGGAACTTGTTTTCAATCACCAAATTGACTCGGAACACTCAATTCAAGCAAAAGTTTACTTACATTGATTTGTATCAGAAAGCAAATCTAATCTATTGAGAACTAACGAAAATGTCTAATTGAATAATAACACAGGTCCTAAATTGGGGTTCACCACACTATTATGCTATATGAATCATAAATTAGATCCTGCAAAACTGCCCATGAGAGTAATTGAAATGGAAAAGACTACAAATATGAAACGCATCTACACCTTCTTTCAAGGGTCAATAGACTGACAAAACAATCTCATTTATCTATCTTCATGAAACTACAATTATCATACTCACAAAGTTAAGTAATCAGGAATTTCCAATTGAAACCCTAACGGTTTTCACGTCAGGAAAATCAACCGCTTACAAAGTAGAACTAGGTGAATGATTCAACTTTTGCTGAACTCCTAAACCCTACTTAAGGACAATGAACGAGTTTCTCTCCAATAATTCAACAAATAGTTGGCATACTAGATAAGAATTCAAGTCACAACCATGGGCATAGTTCACAAGAAACTAAAATATGATTCAATCTTGCATAATAGGGGCTACTCTCAATCAAAAACTACTAGTTTAGCCTCTAATCATATTGATAATTACAATCGACAACAAAAATCTAGAAAACATCACTAAAGATGCAAACTTTAATTGAAAACACAAGAGAAGGAAAAAAGAAAACATACGTCAATTGATTCCAAGAGCAATCACACCAATTTGTACTCAAAATAAACTTCAATCTAATGTCCTAGAATTTGTGAAAGTATCTAGAGTTGAACACCTAAACTCGCCCCTTTTCAAGAGCCCTAAGCCAAATCATATTGATAATTAGTTTAGCCTCTAATCATATTGATAATTACAATCAACAACAAAAATCTAGAAAACATCACTAAAGATGCAAACTTTAATTGAAAACGCAAGAGAAGGAAGAGAGAAAACATATGTCAACTGATTCTAAGAGCAATCACACCCATTCGTACTCAAAATAAACTTCAATCTAATGTTTTAGAATTTATGAAAGTATCTAGAGTGGAAAACCTAAACTCGCCCCCTTTCGAGAGCCCAAAGCCAAATTACAAGATATCCAATTGTAAACCCGATGAAACAACTTAGTCGCGCAGGGCAATAATGTGGCACGGTCGTTCAACACGAACGGTACCACCGTGCCATTTTGCTGGAATGCTATTCCTCACATTCTTGCTTGGCACAGTCAGGCTTCCTAGCATGGGGTTCCCATGCCAATCCTCTGGGCCTCGACAACCTCTTCATTCGCTTGAAATTCTCCTTCTTGGCCCTCGTTTCGCGCGACATTGGTGGGTTTTTGTCTTTCTTCAATCGAAACTCTTGAAAACATGAAAACATCTTACATGAGCGAATTCAGGAATAAGGAGGCCTATTCGACCCCTGTGCTTTGAAGTTCAACCCAAGAATCACTAAGAGGAGAGATCAAATTTAAGTTCAAAAGATGCAAACATGGAGGTTTGTAAACAACTTATTCTGACTTGCTATCATAAGAAAATTTAAATGAATCATAGTCTCCTCAACTTAATTAATGGCTAGTTTAAAGTGTCCAAGTCAAGAAGACAAATCAAAATCAACTTTTCAAGCATGCATGAACAATATATATGTGTGGAATGTTCATCTCTTTCTCCCTCTTAGTATAATACGTATTAATAAATATAGCAAGTGGAATTATTTGCCTCAATTTTCAAAGATCAAATGTTACCAATAATAGGGGTTCAATCATTTCTTGAACACTAAATTTAGAATTTAGAATTTTTTCGTTAAGGTATCCACTACTCCTACAAAATAAACTTAAACATTTCTCAACGCACTTTTAAAAAATTTGGGTGCAGTGTCTACCATATCAAGTGGTCTTGTTCCCTTTGGAATCCAAATTTGAATAATTTTTGAAGATTTATTTTCTAAGTGGATATAAGTATGCAATATGAACCATCTTACAACAATAACTATACATTGTAACATCCTTTTAATATGTAGTAGACTTAACAAATAAATTCTTATAGGTTTTCTTTTTGTTAGAGTGATTATATCCAATTCCAACCTTCCTAAAGGATGCTTTTTGGGTACAAAGTAGCTTGTCCAAACTTTGTTGTCCTTATGCGAATTTTAAGACTATTTTATGATCTTTATCAAACATGGGTTGCAGTTCAATATTTTTATTTTCTAAAATTTTAACCTTATCATGAAGGTCATTGTTCAGTTTTTCAAGAACTAGATTTTTTCATTTAATTCTCGAACATTTTTTTAAAGGCCTTTATATTTAGATATAAATCTTTATTCTAGTTTAGCGAAACTAAAACATTAATTAATTCTTCCTTAGAGCATTCATAGAGAGCCAATATATCTGCATCATCAGTACTTTCATACTCAGATCTGTCATCGTCTTACACTTTCTTCGCCATGAGACAGATGCTGGCAGTGTGTTCTTCATCACTTGTAACTGTCACTTGTTTTGCTACTGCTCCAGGTAGTGATCATTGCTCTATTGCTGTCTTTCTTTTTAAATCTCCATTTTTCTCGCATCTTTTGGATTAGAGGACAGTCCTTCAACAAGTCTCCTAGCACGCTACATCCGTAACAAGAACTAACACTAGGACTTTCTTTATTGAAAAACTTATCTTTGGATGATTTTTCATTTCTTTTTAATGTAGATCCTTTTAGGTTGAATCCTCGTTGATTGAACTTTTTCCTTAGCCCCATTTTGTTAAAGTCTCGAATAATCAATAAGAATGCTTCTTCATCATTGTCATCGGATTCTTCATCGTCTGAAGTGCAATCTTGCTTTACTGCTTTTAGAGCTATTTTTTTCTTAGAACTTTCTCCTTCATCCTACTTGACATGAATATCATGTGTCAAGAACTTTTCTAGGAGATCATCTAGTTCCAACTTCTTGAGACCTTAAGCCTCCTCGATTGCAATAACCTTTGGTCCCAACTTGTTCTTTGGAAGACACCAAAGGATCTTTCTCACCTTTTCTTTGTTTGAGTGTGTCCTACCAAGTGACATCAAGTTGTTGGTAATGTCGGTGAACCGAGAGAATATGTTTTTTAGTGGTTCGTATGTATGCATTTTGAATGGTTCATATTGATGTCCAAACATGTTTATTTTGTTTAAGAAAATTGGCTTGTCCCTTCTTAAGTGACTATCAATTTATTCCAAATATGTTTAGCTGTATCACAGGAAGATATACGATTATATTCGTTAGCATCTAAAACACAATAAAGGATATGCTTAGCTCTTGAATTTTAAGTAAGTTTATTCTAATCGGCACTAGTATATTGATTTTTTATCTCAGGAATAGAATAGGAACCATTGTTTACAATCTCCCACAGCTCCATGTCTATAGATTCAATAAATATTTGCATATCATTTTTTTGATTAAAAAAAGTAGTTCCTTTAAATAAGGAGAGTCTAAAAGTAAATCGACCTTCAATATTGACATCTCTTGAAAAGGCCAAGATCGTGACCCATTTGACTATTAATTCAAAAAAAGTGTGGGATTCGCTATGATACCAATAGAAGATCCAGATCATCATAGAGGGGTGAACAGGGCGATTGCAAAAATTAAACTAAAATCTAAAGAAAATGCAGAAATTAAAAAGAGACAATGCGCATGGATATTTTAACGAGCTCGGGCATTAATCAGGCTTAAGTTCCCTCCTAGAGTTATCCAACTCTAGAATTCAACTCTCTACTTCTCTTATTAAGGTGAACTCTCTAAGAAGATCTCAAAGTTTCCCCACTCTTAAGATCCCAACACTTAAGCCAATCACTTGATTTAAATATGGGGGATTTGAACTTACAACTCCTAGGTTCATTTCTTAATAAACAACAATATTTCACAATTTAATATTTGATCTCAAAGCAATAAGTAGAATAATGTATAATCTGAATGCATTTTCCACTTGCTTGTATGCCGTGTTCTTGCTCTTGTAGCCTCTGTTTTTAAGTTTAATAGTCGTGATCTGATTTAGCTGAGAAAGGAAGTTTTATACCAGAATATCTTTTAAAATCTCCTTTCAGGGCCTTGAAATCTGATTTACAGATTCTAATTTGATTTTTCATTAGACTAATCATGGTAGGTGATGACATAAGCTTGCAATGAATCTTTTTCCTGCTCTTATAATTTAGATATTGCTTACTATCGTATCAAATAAAATAAAATAATAGGAGATTTCATTTGGAGTTGGTATGTCATCATTATTTCATATTTTTGAGATTGCTTTGCACTTTCATAATAATTCCCAATGTGATCACAATCAGCAGCAATCAATTCGATTTTATTCTTTAGCTTAGTGAATAGCATGGGACTTAAAAGGATCAAATCATATGGTAAGTATAATGGGATTGGAGAAAGCAAGCATATTTTTTGTGAAAATAAAATCATGGCAAGATAATATCATCAAGTCATCTTTCATAGTTCTTAAAAATTTGAAATTGAAATTTTGAATAAGTTAGATCATTTGAGAAAATAACTTCTTTAGTTAACACTCCAAATTATAATCACACGAAATATTTTCATCTTAAATGACACCCACTTCTCTACTGACTAGTTGGGTATTCTGGCCAAGTAGATGTGTAGTCTGGGTAACTAATTCTGTTGTTCTCTCTAGTTAGCATCTCTTTGCCTTTTAGTTTCAGTATATTGTTCTTTTCCTTTTAGTATTTATATTGTTACTTCAGTGCTGTTGTTATTGTTTTATTAGCACTATATTAGTATTATTGCCACTTGTTATTTTCAGTGTCCTTCCCACACATTTAGTTATGTTTGGTACTAGCGTTTAGTATTTACCTGCTGTTTTCATTCTATTACGCTTATCTTAGGATTTTATTATTATAGGGTCTCTATTATTATCGTACTATGTGTATTATTTATTAGTAGTAGCTTTGTTTGTGTGTATTATTATCTTTACAGTTCGTTTTTTTAATTTCATTTCTATTTGTAGCATTTTTCTTTTCTTATTATTAGTGGTATTTTCATTGTATCTATTGTCATTGTATTGTTAGGGTTAGGTGCTGGTAGCTTAAGCTAGTGGCAAGTAATGTAGTAGCCTCAGTCAGTCCTCCGGGGGTTATGGGGCTAGGAGAGGTGTAGGGTTGCAAAAGGTGCGCCTAGCGTCTTGGAATATTGGGTCACTTACCGGTAAGTCGATAGAATTAGTTAAGTCTTTGCATAGATGTAGGATTAATATAGCCTATATTCAAGAGACTAAGTGGGTAGGGGCTACAGCTAGAGAAGACGATGGGTATAAGCTGTGGTATTCGGAGTCCAACAAGGCTACGAATAGAGCTGGTATTTCGGTTGAGAAGGAGCTGGTTGACTATGTTGTTGAAGTGTGGCATAAGAGTGATCGTATTATGGCCATTAAGGTAGTGGTAGGATCAGAACTCCTAAATGTGATTAGTGTTTACGCACCCCATATAGGTTTGACGGATGATATTAAGAAGTAATTTTGGTAGGATTTGGATTTGGTAATTCAGGACATACCTCAATCTAAGAAACTTTTCATAGGAGGAGATCTTAATGGTCATATTGGTGTCAAATCATATGGGTATGATTCAGCTCACAGAGGTTTCAGGTTTAGGGAGAGAAATAATGGAGGAGTTTCTGTTCTGGACTTCGCGGTCGCCTATGAGATGTTAGTGGTAAACTATTTTTTTAAGAAGAAGGAGGACCACCTGGTGACCTTTAAGAGTGATTCCATTAGGACTCGAATTGATTATTTCCTAATTAGGGCAGATAATAGGAGGTTTTGTAAGGATTGTAAGGTGATACCAAGTGAGGTTTTAGGAACTCAGCATAGGTTGTTTGTGCTGGTTGTGGAGCTCAAATATTCAAAGTGGAAGAAAAAGAGCGTTAGGGAATCTAAAGTTAAGTGGTGGAATCTTACTAAGGAGAACGCTATGAAGTTAGCAGAGAGGATTAATGAAGAAGGAGCTTGGAGGTAGGTAGAGGATGCAGACACAATGTGGGAAGTAATGGTAGTATGTATTCGAAGGTCGCCTAAGGAAATCCTAGGTACATCTGGGAGAGGTGGTAGCATAATAAAGGGAGCCTAGTGGTGAAACGAAGAGGTAAAGGAAAAAGTTAAGGAGAAAAAAGAGGCTTACGAGACTTTTATGAATAGTAGAATGGATGAAGAAAAGGAGATTAGTAGAGTTACTTATAAGGCAGCAAAAAAGGTAGCCAAGAAAGCGGTTGCCATAGCTAAGAGCATGGCCTATGATAGGTTATATAAAAAAATGGACACCAAGGAAGGTGAGAAGGAAGTCTTTAAACTGGCGAGAGCTAGAGAAAGAAGAACAAGGGATTTGGGTGCCATGAGGTGCATCAAAGATGAAAATGGTAAGGTATTGTCTGAGGATGCAGCTATTAAGGACATATGGCAAAGATATTTTTTCGAACTTCTCAATGGTGAAGTGATACAAGATTTTCAAAGTTCGAAAAGTGAAAGTAGAGAGAGGCTTCTTGATCTCCGATTGTGTGTACCCATTAGGAAGGACGAGATTAAAGAGACCTTAAAGAAGATGACCAACGGGAAGGCACAGGGTCCAGATCAAATACCATTGGAAGTGTGGAAGTGTTTGGGCGAAGAAGGATTAAAGTGATTAGTAGGGCTCTTCAATGGTATTTTTAAGACTGCTAAGATGCTCAGAGGATGGAGGTTTAGTATAATCATCTCATTGTATAAGAACAAAGGGGATATTTAGGACTGTAATAATTATACGGGTATAAAGCTACTCAGTCACACTATGAAGTTATGAGAGAGGGTGATTGAGAAAAGGTTACGGAACATTGTTTTGATATCAGAGAACCAATTTGGTTTTATACTTGGCAGGTCAACTGCATAGGCGATTTACCTCCTCATAAGACTCATGGGATTGTATAGAGATAAAAAGGTAGATCTTCATATGGTGTTCATTGACTTGGAAAAAGCATATGATAGAGTTTTGCATGAAGTATTATAGAGATGCTTGGAAGAGAAAGCAGTGTCACCAGAGTATATTCGAATTATTAAAGGTATGTACAAGGGAGGTAGAACGAGTGTCAGCACGCCAGAAGGGTTTACCAATGACTTCTTCGTTAGTATGGACCTACATCAAGGTTCTGCTTTAAGCCCTTTTCTTTTCACTCTAGTTTTGGATGAGCTTACAAAAGAGATTCAAGATGAATTCCTATGGTGTATGCTATTCGCAGATGACATTGTTCTTATTGATGAGACCAGAGAGGGAGTTAATGGCAAGTTGGAGCGATGGAGACATTCTCTGGAATTGAGAGGCTTTAAACTAAGTAGATCAAAAACTAAATGTAACAGATCAAAAACTAAAAACCTATATTGTTGTTTCAGTGGAAGGAAAGATGCGAAGGGATAAGTCACCATTGATGGGATAACGATACTAAAGGTTGAGAAGTTTAAGTATCTAGACTCGATCATTCAGCAGAAAGGAGATAATGATGAAGATATTAACCAGCGTATAAAAATGGGTTAGCAAAAGTGGAAGTATGCTTCAGGAGCGCTGTATGATAAAAGGATGCCTGTAAGATTAAAAAGTAAAGTTTATCGTATGGTAGTTAAACCTGCTGTGTTGTATGGATCGGAGTGCTGGCCTATAAAAAAGACACAAGTTCAATGGTTGATGGTAGCAGAGATGAAGATGATTAGATGGATGTGTGGTTGTACAAGAATGGATGGAATTAGTCATGAAGTATTTAAAGACTTAGTTAAAGTGGCTCCTATCGAAGATAAGATGAGAGAAACAAGGTTCAGATGGTTTGGCCATGTGAAAAGAAGGAGTGTGGACGCTCCAGTGAGGAGATGTGAGACGATTAACATCTCTAAAGGTAAAAGAGGGAGGGGACGACCAAAGAAGAGTTTAGACGAGGTGATTAGAGAGGACTTAAACGTCATTGGGTTGACAGAGGACATGACTTAGGATATGAGACTATGGTGGGATAGGATTAGGATCTTAGATCTTAGAGAGTTAGCCTTGTAGTTGTCTCTCAGTTGCAGTAGGGTAGACTTGGTTATGATTTCTTTGTTCGTATGTCGTGTTTCTATGTAGGAACTACAAATATTTGGGAAGAGACATTGTTTGCCACTCCTGTTTATCAAGGTATAGTACCTTCCCCTACTTTGTTGTACTTATATTTACATAGTTACAGCTACCTAATCTATTAGTATTTCATATTCTAGTTTCTGCTGCTTTTTCTTAGTTTCTATCCATAAAATATTTTTATAAAATCCTTTTTCTATAAAATATTTTCACAAAATATTACTCTGTGGGTCTTTTGGAATCAGCCTCTCTGCGGGCAAAGATGTCGGTAAAGGTAAGGTTGCCTACATCTGCATCTCTCCAAATCCCACAAAAGCGGGACTTACACTGAGAGGTGTTGTTGTTGTTGTTGTTAAATGACACCCACATATTTTCTTTCCAGAAACGTTACATGATTTATTAGTATAAAAGAACTAGGTTGTCCACACCCATTTGGAACTTGCCTACCAACTCAATTTCATAGCCTAGTTCATTGTTAATTTTGTGTTTCATCAAAACTATATAGTCACTAGCTTGAGTTGTTTCAACATTTAAAAAAGCATATTGAAACCGATCATAGATATTATATATGAAGTAGAATAATTATAAAATCAAGTCACTTCACAATTTCTTGTATATACCACTAATTATATTGTTTGTTTTCATCAAAATCAATTTGTGACTAGAGTCAACGATCTGCCCCTTTTTGATGGTGACAAACAATAACACTAACAAGAAGTGAAATTCATATACATACCTTGATTCTTACCATAAGCTCATTCTTCTCCCCTTTTGTCGTAATTAAAAAGGAATATGGAATATTAACTAACCAATTAATAGCATAGCTCCTCCTTAATATGACACTTGTTAAGAGGAAGAAAGGGTTAAACTCACAAGTTTAAATGCAATAATTTATCATCAGAATTAACCAATTCACTTGGATATTTTATAAATGACATGCTAAGGGTTATAAGAGATATGAGTATATGAAGGGAAAAAAAATGACAATTTAGAATAAATTACCTCTCTTACTAAGGCAATTATGTATGGTGCACAGAGGAAATAATCAAGAAAAATCTCCCCTTTTGAAAATTATTAATTCAAGGTAATTCATATAGCAGGAGATATACTGGTTGAACACATAACAATATTCACGCCAAATCATACTAACAGCTATAGTCTTGATATGATAATTTTTTAGAAAATTTATGGTCATATAAGGTGTCATGTGTAGGTATTATACCATATATATTTATATGTGTGTGTGTGTGTGTGTGGATTGTTCATCCCCCCTCCCCTCACCCAATGTAATACTTATTAATAAATATAGCCAGGGGAATTATTTGCCTCAATTTTCAAAAATAAATGTTACCAATACTAGGAGCTCAATAATTTCTTGAACACCAAATTTTGAATTGTGAATTTCTTTTTGTTCAGGCATCAAGTACTCCTACAGAATAAACTTAAACATTTCTCAAAGCACTTTAGAAAAATTTGGGTCCATTAGTGTCTAGCATATTAAGTGGTCTTATTCCCTTTGGAATCGAAATTCGAATAATTTTGAAGATGATTTTCTAAGTGGACATGATGCAATATGACCCATTTTAGAACAACAATTACACGTTGTAACATCCTTTCTATGTGAAGTATACTTAACAAATAAATTCTTATAGGATTTCTTTTTGTTGGAATGATTATATCTAATTCCCTCTTTGTTAAAGGATGCCCTTGGGGTGCAAAGTGACTTGTCCGAATTCTCTTGTCCTTACGTGAATTTTAAGACTATTTTGTGTTATTTATCGCACTTGGCTTGTAGTTGTATATTTCTATTTTCTAAAATTTTAACCTTATCATAAAGGCCATTGTTCAGTTTTTCAAGAACTACTTTCTTTTGATTTAATTCTCAAATATTTTTCTTAAGATCTTTATATTTAGATAAATATCTTTGTTCTAGTTTAGAGAAACTAGCTAAGGTATTAATTAATTCTTCTTTAGAGCATTAATAAAGAGCTTATATATCTACTCATCATTACTTTCATACTAAGATCTTTCATCGTCTTATACTTCCACAACGATGAGATAGATGTTGGCAGTGTGCTCTTCATCACTTTCATACTTAATTCCTGGGACGAAACGGACAGATTTTCCCCCTAAAAACCGACCATTTCCAGGCTAAAAGCCTTACAATAAGTCCCTGTAAAACAACGGAAGCGTAAACATTTAAAACATAACTTAACGGCCACACGCCGGAGTTCATAACTCAACGAGCCACTCGCTCGGAGTACACCAAATAGATTGACTCATGAATAAAGAAGAAATGGAAGATACAACTCAACGGTTAACAAAACTGGAGAATTTAAGATTTACATCTCAAAATCATAGCTAAATTAAACCAAGAAGATATCTGACTGACTTGATGGTTGGCTCAGACGGCTATACAGAGCGACCTTTTATACCATATGCATTACATGAACTAGAATAATTGTTTACAGACCTTTATAAACTAAGAATACATTAGATGACTTCATTAAACACATAGGATCCCTTCAAATGAGCACGTACGACGCCTTGTAAGCAACAATAGGTTCCTTCCGAACTTTTCTGACTCAACTTCTTCCTGTCAGAAAGAAAACCTGGGGAAGAGGGGAAAGAGTAATGGGATGAGCAAC
The DNA here is from genome assembly GCA_029747015.1 of Carnegiea gigantea. Lineage (NCBI taxonomy): Eukaryota > Viridiplantae > Streptophyta > Magnoliopsida > Caryophyllales > Cactaceae > Carnegiea > Carnegiea gigantea. The sequence goes on along the minus strand of JAKOGI010000518.1, from coordinate 350,868 downwards.
CACACGCTCAGTGAGTGTCCCCCACCCCCCTTAAAACCAAAACCGTTGCAAGCAATACTATCTTTACTAGTCACATATCACGTTTCCATACTTTACTATCATAATAGATATTCATAGAACCTTTATGGGAGGATCACTAAACATAAACTTCACTTAAGCACTTAAACACGTTTCCAGGATTCGTAATGTTCAAACGTCTTTACTAACAAGCAGATGAACACTTAGATAGGCGACGAGGCTAAGCATAGAAATCTTTCTTTTTCATAATATAACTTCTTAGCATTCCAGTTTAAACTACGCATGAAACCTCAATCACATGATGTGTATATAAGGTTATCCCTTTTCATAAATACACTTTTCTTGATATTTCATTCATATAATATACAGATCACACACATAAACACATATCAAGCATTTAGGTATCTTAAAACATCATATTAAGCTATATGACACCCTCGCATGCTATTCACATATCAACGTTCATTCTTTTAGGAAGAGACGCCTTCATTCATGGAATTTTTAACATGCTATAACTTTCCTTCTCATCTCATACACTTTAAATCAGACAGACTTGCTATGGATAAGAATGATGCCACACAAGATTAGAATCCACGTTCAACCATGCTTAAGAATCGTTCATAAAGCATTCATTGAAAGCTTTCTTTTAATACATGGGCTAAGAATCCATATTCAAACATGCTTGTTGATCATTTTATAACTCATTCATTAAAAACTTTCTTTCTTTCGTAGAAAACGTTTTCTTAGTCTTCAAAGGAAGTTTCATTTCGTTTGGTCGTATAACGACCGTTATAAGCTTTCCATACATCATTCCATATAGCCTTTTGGGCTCATAAAAAGAACTTCCTTTCCTTTGTAATCGTTTAAAAAAGGCAAAGAGCCAATTGCTTTTCTTAACTTACTACAAAAGTACTTCTGGCATAAGATCACTACAGGGTGCTGATTGGGTGAGAACTATTCTCAACCCCATAGTGAGACCTAACGCTCACGCTTAAGATCTTACTCCCGGGATGGCTACATATAACATATCGGACCATTACATTAGCCCTCGTCAGGGCCTCTAGGGTTTATCCGGACTTATCTCCTAGGTTAACATTACATCATATCATATTGTCCGCAGCACATTATCTTAGCCACTTAAAGCGTATCGGCCGTAACGGCTAGTAATTTTGTCGTATCTTTTGGTAAAATCATTTGTCATGCAACTCACGCCTTTGTAAATTCTTTAGGATTCCCCCGTTCAAGCAGGTTCACTCCCAAAACTGTATCCGTTTACTTTAAAATATGCCATCATGCACTAATATTTATGGCTATTATTATTTCAAAACATGAAATCCTTCTTTGGAAATCTCGCTCTTATGCACATAATGCAACTTGAGCAAATAGAAGGGAAAGAGGTTCACATATATCACATTCAAACACTTCATAATTAATTCATCACATCGAGCCCCACATGGCCTCGCAATCCACACGATTGCGGTCATTTCACAACCCAATCTCCCTCCTCACTTGCACCGTACCACAAGACCTCGAACGCTCATAATTCTTTCCTCAAACCATCCAACTACCAACTCGTTTCATTGATTTATTAATACAACATATTATCATACTAATTTATGAAAAGGTAAGATTTCGGTACTTACCTGGGCAAGCAGCACCACTTGGCGGTGCGTTACAGCAAGCATACGTATGCATATATATATACCATCACGTACACATATAAAACTATAGAACTTTACTTGGGAATTCATACATGATAAGGATCCAAGCATTTATAAATTTACATCAGAGTTAATAGGCCTTTATGGGATAGTTAAGCATATAGGCGATCATACACTGATTAAACATTTATATACATAAACTTTAAACACGTACGATGCACTTCGAAGTTCATACTCGATCATGGAACGACCAAACATTCATAAACGTTGGCTTTAAAGACATAAGATGCCCTTTGAAGTCCACACAATCATGGAATGACCAAACATTCATAAACGTTGGTTTCGAAGTTACAAAACAAGTCCAATTGAGCTATTTCATCATAATACGATTCTAAACGTTCACTATCTACATCGAAATTACTATTCGAATCGAAATAAACCACTTAAACATAATACGACTTTAGGCATTCATTTATTCTGTCAAAGTTATTGCTCAGGTATAAACTAACTAATCACACAAGTATCGATTTCAAGCATACTCATTTCTCTTCGAAACTATTAATCGAGTATGAATTGACTAAGTGTACATGTGTCGATTCAAGGCATTCATAATTCATTTAGAAGCTATTGAACGAGCACGCATTAACTAAGTGTTCATATATCGATTCAAAGCATTCATAATTCATTTCGAACTAAACTTTTAGGCATGAACTAGCTAAATTCACTTGAATTGATTCTAAACACGTTAAACTAACTTCGTTTTTAATCCTTTTTCATGCATCAACTAATTAACTTGAATCGATGCTAACACGTTAAATTAACTTCGAATTAACAACTCAGGTATGATTTACGATTATTGATTCGAATTGAAGCTAAACGCACATAATTCACGTTAATTTACAATTTCAGGCATCCATTAACTACATGCATTCGAATTAATGCTAAACACGTATAATTCATTTCGAATTACAATCTCAGCATTAATTAACTAAATTGATTCGAATCAAAGCTAAACATATCTAATTCACTTCGAATTAAAACCTCAGGCATAAATTAACTAAATTGATTCGATTCGAAGCTAAAGGTATTTGATTCATTTCGATGTAAAATCTCAAACATTCAATGGTCACAGGCATTCGAATTGACGCTAAAGGCATGTAATTCACTTCGAATTATAAATTCAGGCTTTCGATAGCTACATACATTCGAATTAACGCTAAACATATATAATTCACTTCGAATTATAAACTTAGGCATTCAATGGTTACATATATTCGAATTAACGCCAAACATGTATAGTTAACTTCGAATTATAAACCTCAAGCAGCACATTCTAAATTAGGCTATGCTACTCTAACATGCAACATCGATTCCACTAAAACGTTTGCGAAGTTAGTACTAATTTAGGAGGCGAGGAACACCCACCTCGATCCTAGCTTAGGGCACGCAGATTAGCTGGATTTGGAGCAAGTTCAAACACCAATTGCTCAAAGTCTCCTCTGTCCTTTGCGTAATTCACGACCTAGCCCCGGCCCACAAACCTAACTCGCGATTTCTGAGAATTTTAGGCACAATTTAGAAGAATTTAGGGTGACGATCGAATTTATAGAAGGAGAAGAGGTTCGAATTCACCTCGCATGCCCTAAAACGGACGGATGTCCGGCCGAGCTCGTGTCAATTCGCCCCTGTCTGCGGCCGGTTCTAGCCCAGCCACACGTGAGGTGGTTCGCCGGCCTTGGCTGCGACGGTCGTCGGCGTGGTCGCGGCTCCTCGAGCCCCCCTCCGCTCCTTCTCACTCTCGCTCCAACTCTCTCTCTCTCTCTCTCTCTCTCTCTCTCTGCCACGGTGTCACGAGGGTTGGCCGGCGGCCGACCTGCCGGTGCGCCGCCGTCGACCTCGGCCCCGACTCGCCGTCCGGTGGCCCTCCTCTCTCTCTTTCTCTCTCTGCCGTGGGGTTTTGGTCGGGGTGGGGGTGCCGTGAAGAGCCTCAAGACCCCCCCTTCGCGTTTCTCTGCCCAGTGAAAGAAGGGGCTTCGGCCCCTTATGTTCTCTTTTTTTTTTTTTTTGTTGATTCGGTTAATAACTCAATCAACTAAAACCGCTAGTCCAATCTCAAATGTCTTGTTCTAAACTCAAAACGATGCATAACCCTTCATCAATTGTTCGAATCCAAATACGTCGAAGTTCGATTTAATAAGCCTTGAAACTAATTCTAAGGTTGAAAACCTAATCGTTTTCAGGAAACGACTAAATAAATCGAATAACGACTAAATTAAACTATCGATATAATTTAAAGGCATAAATAGCACGAATTGACTTTGAAATCAATAATAGCAATAATAATCTCTTTTTTAATGAAATTATAGTTCTCAAAAGCACATCGATAATAATTTAACTCATACAGTTACTAAAAATATGAATTTAAAACGTAAAAAGGAAATTTAACGTGAAATGAAAACGCGGGGCCTTACACTCTTCCCCCCTTAAAAGAATTTCGTCCCCGAAATTCTAAATCTAAATTCGGTCTTTCCTAGAATGCACGTACATTACTAAGATCTATGCGGTAAGTTTTCAAAAGGTTTCATTTTGCAGACTCTACATCTTTCAAATCGAAAGAAAATGGCTTATGATATCCAGCTTCCTCATCGCCAATCTCTTCAGGCGTCTACTCGCTCTATTTTGGCGCCGAGGGCAAATAGCATTGAAGTGAGGCAAATGAGTTGGCGTGGAAAAACATATTGAGTTTGTTTCGAAAATGAAACATAGATTTTTGATATTCTAGACTCATTTTGCATGGCAGGCAACAACTGTACGCATATGCACCTACAAGTGAGCATCTAAAGGTGTGGCAACCGGGACGATGAGATCGCAAGGTTATATATGGTAGTCTCATTCCAAAACATGAATTCAGTCACTTGTGGAATCACGATGATCATCAAGGGAAACTTTTACAACACATTGGTATTAATAAGAGAGTCACGTAGCACCACATAGCATTACTCCAGCACAATAGTATCACATGGCATCAACATTTCAGCATTCTCAAGTCTACGAATTGGAGATAACATGCAACCTACTAACATACATTCAGCAAGCAATTTACAAAATGAAAACATACATGATTGACATGATCCCGAGTATTCTCCCACACTACTTTCTTAAACATAAGATATATATATATATATATATATATATATATATATATATATATATATATATATCTCTATATATATATATATATATATATATATATATATATATATATATATATATATATATATATATATATATATATATATAATATATATAATATATATATATATATATATATATATATATATATATATATATATATATATGTCCATGAACGTTACTCAAGTAAATGCAGCTCTATCTTCATTTAGTCATGCATTACATATATCGAGTTCGACTAATCCAACTATAATGCGAGAAACTAGCATTGATGTGAATGATGATTCCAGAGTCATGGTATGAAACTAGCCACACATATCAAGTCGTTCTAACTAATACAGCCACAGGTTCAATTAAATTCAAACCAAGCAATTACAAAAACTCACTTTGTTGGCATTTGATCACAAACAAGTCGATGGTTCCATACAACGATCCTATCTATATATATTCTTATCGTCTTGCACAGCACATGACATCATAACAAATCTTTAAGGCATGTGGACCCATATGTTGTCACATAGAACACCTAGGCACGTGGGTATGCGTGCAATCCTCCTTTTACAGTCTATGGTCAACGGCATGCTCTAAACCCCATCCAATTTAGGAAAGATTGGTGTTGAGCGGCTAGAATTGTGTGGGTATGGTTGACTCAATGGCCTCATAGGTTCACGTTGAGGTCTTACGAGATACATCTATCTTATAGGCGATCGTAGGAGTCTTATTGTAGGTCGCTAGCCTTAGGAGGGATCGTCTACGACGTACAATTCCAAAGTCTGCTAGGTCCTTTCTCCCTTGAGCTTTCTGGGTATATCAGGGTTCGTTCGGGCCAAAACATCTCACCCTATTCATGAATAGTAATTCGTACGATAGGAAGCAAGTAATGCACGATTTAGGCAACAATTACAAAGAAGGAGAACGGTAGGTACACTTTTACGCAATGTACCATCAGCACATAAATTTTCACACTTGCATACGAAAATATCCTTTAATTTCACTCAGGCAAATCAAAAGTCACATCAGCAATGTACCATTTAGTAGGATTATTAATCATGGCAGCCAATTTCCAATCATTCCTTTTCCAGTTCAATACGAAGGATTCTATCAACATACACGTCTACCACATATGCATTTACGAGCAACATTTGATAAACATAAGGGCGCATATTAGTGAATCTAACTACCTCATCATCACTAACGAAAAGCTAATTCTTCGGTGTAAGAAAAACTTGGCTCGATAATCAAAACGACATTAACGTCTCAAAATCTTGAGTTTCAAAGGATAAAAAAATAGCTTATCTATTTCGAATCTCTTTGTTTTCAATAAAAGGATGGTTAACTGCTTCTAGCTCCCTCTCTACCAACCTTTGAGTACATCTGCTCACTCCATTATGGGGCTCGAGGAGCAAATCGGACTTCAGGGGCAAAGACGAGCTTAAAGAAAGATTTTTCAATCATTCGAGTTTAAAACGACGTGCTTGAACTATTGATCATCTTATCAGAAGGCACGAAGAAAACATTTGTCATTCAAAACATCACCTAGCTCACACAAGAATACGAAAGTGAATTGTGTTCACGTCTTAACACACAGCTCACATTTTAATCGATCGGTTTATCCGGATCACATAAAAGTTAATCAATGAAATCAATTAACACATTAGGAACATATTGCACCAATGAAGTACTCACAACATCACTTGAAGGCGTGGGGAGAGCTATTTGACTCCTACACTAACGCATAACTCACCGCTTTTACTCAATCAACCTTCTCGAGCCATACGTAAGTCGCAAATGGCCATACTATAGGGCACACGTGCACACAGAGTAGGCATACGTCACATAATCACAAAGTGTTCCTAGGTGACTATATGAAATGCTAGACTCAGGTCGCGGCCTATGGTCGCAGGACCTTTGCTCGGATACCATCAATTGTAACACCCCCAACCCCTAGGCCAGAAGCATTACGCTTTCCTAACTTCTTACTTAATTCCTGGGACGAAACGGACAGAGTTTCCCCCTAAAACCGACCATTTCCAAGCTAAAAGCCTTACAATAAGTCCCTGTAAAACAACGGAAGGGTAAACATTTAAAACATAACTCAACGGCCACACGCCGGAGTTCATAACTCAACGAGCCACTCGCTCGGAGTACACCAAATAGATTGACTCATGAATAAAGAAGAAATGGAAGATACAACTCAATAGTTAACAAAACCGGAGAATTTAAGATTTACATCTCAAAATCATAGCTAAATTAAACCAAGAAGACATCTAACTGACTTGATGGTTGGCTCAGACGGCCATACAGAGTGACCTTTTTTTTTTTTTGGGTTGATTCGGTTAATAACTCAATCAACTAAAACCGCTAGTCCAATCTCAAATGTCTTGTTCTAAACTCAAAATGATGCATAACCCTTCATCAATTATTCGAATCCAACTACGTTGAAATTTGATTTAATAAGTCTCGAAACTAATTCTAAGGTTAAAAACCTAATCGTTTTCAGGAAACGACTAAATAAATCGAATAACAACTAAATTAAACTATCGATATAATTTAAAGGCATAAATGACACGAATTGACTTTGAAATCAATAATAGCAATAATAATCTTGTCTTTAATGAAATTATAGTTCTCAAAAGCACATCGATAATAATTTAACTCATACAGTCACTAAAAATATGAATTTAAAACGTAAAAAGGAAATTTAACGTGAAATGAAAACGCGGGGTCTTACAGTTACAAAGAGAGAAAGAGGGAGCAAGGAAGAGAGAAAGAGGAAGATTTTCATGATTTCCGGTGACCGGAAAAAAAAGAGCTATGATAAGTCATTTATTTTTAGTTAATTTGTTCTTTGAAATTGAAATATTTAAGTTAATTGGTATTTTTTATGGTGGTTGATTTATTATGAATGGGTTGAAGAGTTACCGTCGCCGCCGCCGCCGCCGCCTGTTTTTCCACCGCCGCCGCCAGTAGTCCGCTTAGTTTTTCGAGTGTTTAAAGGTTAGCTGAATTGTTGTGTTTTGAAATTATAATAATTTGGTATGTGCTGTTAAATTTTGTGAAATTTAATTTTGAAGCATATTTGTATAGTTTATTTAATTTATTTTGTTTCATAAAATATGGATGTGAATTATGTTAATTTTTTATTTAATTTTTGAGGTATATTTATTTGAATAAGTGGATTAAATATGTTAAGATGTGCATTTATAATAATTGTATAATTATTATAAAATGTTGAAGTATGTTATGCATGTATTAATTTTTGTAAGTATGTGCAGTGCATTTTTTTTGAGGTGTGTTCAATTTTTTGTATAATTTGTTTGATATGTTAAGAATTTTTATTTATTTTTATGCTAATAGTATTTTGTTATTTTTGTGTGGGTTTGTTTATTTGGATGAAGCGTGAAATAAATAGTTTAATTTGTTTTTGATACTTAATTAGGTTTATTTTGACAAATAATATAATTATGTTAATTTTTTTTAGCATATACGTTTAATTAGATTGTTGTATTTTAGGTTTTTGTGAAAATTTATTTAAGGAATATGGGAATATAAAATGTGAACTAAATATGAATATAAGTTTTTTTATTTTTGTCATTAATGAATATAAAATTTATACTAAATAATTTAATTTTTTATTTAATTTTTAATGTATATTGATTTGCATAAATGAAATAGCTGTAAGCAGGTTAGCAGGTATAATATATGTTTTCTTTTGGTAAATGATTTAAGTATGTTAAATATGTTTATTTTTTGTTTGATTTGTTATGTACATTAATTTTTGGTAAGTATGTGAAGAATATTCTTTTTTGATGTATGGTTAATTTTTTGTATGATTTGTTTGATTTGTTCAGTATTTTTGTTTTATTTTTTGGTTAATAGTATTTTGGGTTTTTGGGTTTGTTTATTTGGATGAAGTGTGAAATAAATAGTGTAATTTTGTGTTTGATGCTTAATTAGGTTTATTATGATAAATAAAATAGTTATATTAAATTTTTTTTTTGTAATACATATATATGTTTAATTACATTGTTGTATGTCTAACATATATATATATGTGTGTGTGTGTGTGTGTCTGTGTGTGTGTGTGTGTGTGTGTGTGTGTTTAATTGCATTGTTGTTAAATTACTCTTTGTGTAATATATATAAATTTATTAGTGTCAATAGTGAATATAAAATTTAGAGTAAATCATTTAATCTTTAATTTAATTTGTAATGTATGCTGATTTGGATAAATGAAATAGTTGTAAGTAGGTAAACATGTATAATATGTTTCGTTTTAGTAAATAATTTGAGTATGTCAAGTATGTTTATTTCTTGTTCGATTTGTTGTGTATATTAATTTTTGGTATGTATGTGAAGTATATTCTTTTTTGACGTGTGGTTAATTTTCTGTATGATTTGTTTGATTTGTTAAGTATAATTATTTATGTGCTTCAACATTGTGGTAATATTCGTATATAATTCATTATTGTCTTTCAAATATTGAACTGGTTAAATAGATTTCTAAAAGTTATTCATTGAAATTAATTGTAGTATGCATAACAATTAAGGCAATCAGCTTAACAACATATGGATGGGCTGTTGCATCGTCAATGAATGTACAGGAGGAGAAATCCTGATGGACATGGTCTTAGAGATGAGTGGTTAATGGGAGTGAGTATATTTGATGAATTTCCACGAAATCAGGAGGAGTATAAAATTAATGAAGTTTATGGATGTCCATGTGTTAAGTGCAAGAATATGCAATATATTAAACCTGACGTTGTAAAGTCTCATTTGCATAGAAAAGGGTTTGTGAAGAATTATTGATATTAGACAAGTCATGGGGAAAAAGATAATTCGGAAGTAGGGGTGTAAGTAGTTCACAATATATGAATTTTGATTACGATCGCAATGATCATAATCATATGGAGAACATGATTCATGCTGCCTTCCAAGCTAATGAAATGAACATGAGTAGCCCTTATGACGTAAATCCTGAAGCACCTTACACTATGCTCGAATATGCCCAAAGACCGTTGTATAAAGGGTGTAACATAACTGGACTAGAAACGTCTGTAAGGCTACTTAGTATTAAACTGGGCACAACATGTCTCAACGTTGTTTCAACGCAGTTGTTGGTCTGATGAAAGATATATGCCCTTCTGAAAGTGGCATTCTAAAAAACTATCATCAGCAGCTGAGAAAAGTGAGAGATTTAGGCATGGATGTTCAGAAAATTAATTGTTGTCTGAATAGTTGCATGATTTATTATAAACATGATGAGGGTTTGTCCGCATGCAAATTTTGTTGACATGTAAGATAATAACCAAAGAACCCTAGCCAATGAGGTTATAAGGAGGTTTCATGTGCTAGAATGCACTACATACCTTTAATCCCAACATTGCAAAGACTGTATGCCTCAAAACGTACTGCCGTCCACATGAGATGGCACCATGAGCACCGCCAAAAACCCAGTGTTCTCCGGCATCCATTAGATGGATTAGCGTGGAAGCATTTTAACCAAAAGTATCCAAATTTTGTAGTAGAGCCTCGAAATGTAAGGTTAGGTCTATGCACTCACGGTGTCACACCATTTTTCATATATTGGTTCGATTGCTATTGTCGGTTCTTGCCTCATGATCACTGTTTTAGAGGTAATAAAGTTGCTTTCCGTGAATGGAAGAGCATAAACATCTGCACTCCCCGAAGGATTTCTAGTGAAATATTGTCTAATGTAGCATCTATATTGCCTAAAGTGACTACAGATGTACAACTACAAATTCCCGAATTTCAGGAAAATGAACATAAGTAGACAAAGAAAAGTATCTTTTGGGAGTTGCTTCATTGGAAGCATCAACTTCGAAGGCATAACCTTGATTTTATGCATATTGAGAAAAATTTCAGTGGAAATATTATAAACACAGTGATGGATGTTCCGGGAAAAACCAATGGATATGTCTATTCTGTGTAGTAGGCAAGAGTTGAATTTAGCAACAAGAGGGTCCACTGATAGATTATGTCAGCTGAAAGCCAAGTTTGCACTATCGTTAGCTCAAAAAAGGGTTATTTGCCAGTGGTTGCAGGAGGTTCATGTACCTGATGGTTATTATTTTAATATGAAAAATTGGGTTGATCCATCTAACACAAAGTTTCAAAATATGAAAATTCATGATCATCATGTCTTTTTGGAGAATCTTGGTCGAGTTGAGTGAATTCTTCAGAAATCTATGCTCTAATGAGTTACATGTTAGCATGCTTGAAGAGATGAATAAGAACATTGCTATAATTCATTGTAAATTAGAGACAGTTTTTCCTCTTGGTTTTTAAAATGTCATGGAACATTTGCCCATTTATTTTGCAGAAGAAGCTTTGTTAGGTGGTCCTGTTCAATATCGATGGATGTATCCTTTCAAGAGGTATTTTGGCTGGTTGAAGTCTACGGTAAAGAACAAAGCTCATGCAAAGGCATCCATGGTTTAGGCATACTTAGCGTTTGAGATTAAACATTTTGCTCAGTATTATTTTCAGTTAAGCTCGCATTGCCCAAGAATTGGGCGCAATGAGGGTATGCGACAATCCGATTCACAAATGCCAACTTTTTCGGTGTTCAATCATAGGGGTACTCCATTTGAAAATCGAGGAAAAAGATATTTTACTGAGCCGGAGCACCACGTCGCTTGTCTTCACATCTTACTGAATTGTGATGAAGTCCAACCATATTTGGAGTAAGTTTATCAGTTATTGAAAGTTTCATTTGAATACTTAATAAATAGTTGAGTAACTAAATAATTTGAATCATGAAATACAGTTGGTTCAGATATCAATTTTGCGGTCATAACCCAAACGCGAGTGATATGAAAGTTGACTTATTTATCGAGGCAAATTTTGGACAGCCATTTAAGTATAATGTAAGTAATTTTTTATAACTAATCTTCAATTCCTAAAAAATATTTTTAAACTCTAAAGAAAATTATCTGTTTTTTTCCTCATAGATCAATTCTTACCAGACATTTGATAATGGGAGGCAAAATTTTTTGGTGAACTTATCTCATGAACCTATTATAGTAGTGGAATGTTTTTCTTGGTATAAAGTTAATGGTTATTGGTGTCATACTAAGGCTAGAAATAAAGGTAAAGCCACATATAATTGTGGCATGTGCGTCAAAGAAGTTGGCGAAGGTGATGAAGTATAAGGGAATCATTATGGCATACTTTATGAAATTATTCATGTTGAATTTATGGGTGAACCAATTAAAAAATGTATACTTTTTAATTGTGAGTGGTTTAACCTGGATGTTCATCGGGGGCTACATTATCCTAAATTTACCCCATACCCAAGGTTAATCATAACCGACATTATAGAAAGTTTGACCAATTTATATTTGTTGATACTATAACCCAAGTGATATACCTTAAGTACCCTGAGGGGATACCAGGAAAAGCATATTGGTGGGTAGCTATACCGAACAAAACTCGCGATTCCCTTAAAGATAAGGATAATTTAGAACTTGCCTGTTAACAGTCAGGAATGACAACCATGAATGTGGATAAAGTAATAGCCACAATATTAGTCGATGAAATTGCACAAGCTGATGATGTTAATGGATATGATTGGGGTGATGACCATGATGGGGATAGTGAACATGATGGTGACTATGAAGAGGACGAAGAAGGTGAATGGGAGGATGAAACTGAAGACACTGATGATGACGATAAAGGGGATATAACATTGCAAAGTGATGATGACAACGATGACGATGTGTCCTACAATGGTTGATTTAATCTTTTAGTTGTATGGGCCTTTATGCATGTCTATGTAATTTATTTTTAATTGTAAGTTAGGAAAAACAATTGTATATGTGTACTATAATTTTCCACTGACAATACTATTAATGCTTGTGCTGCTGTATTTTATGTCTATTTGGTTCTTATTTGCTAGATTTCTAGAGTAAAGGGTGAACATGGTTGAGGCTGAACGGTTAGGAGTGGTGCGGGTAAAGGAGCACCACAACCGACCCAATAGAATGATCCTGCTGAAAACTATGAAATAAACACCTTCAGTGATATGTTTGGAGGTTTCCTTGACCCAACTCAGCTGTTTGAAAATTATTTTGGTAGCATGAATGAGCAACCATATATGCAACCACTTTTTTTGGAATGGGTATGCAATCACCTATCCAACCTAATAATTCTTACATCAGTGGCACTTCAACTACCCCATTAGTTTATCAACAGTTTGGTACTATTAGTCCATATTATAACAATAATTAGATTGTTGGTCAGCCTAAAATGTCAAGCCACTCATCCACAACGAAAGGGTCCAAAATGAAGGGGCAAGAAGAGATAGACAAAGTCCTACACCTGATAGTGAAGCGGCAAGTACAAATAATAAGATTTATTTGTAACCTGATGGTGATACGTAAGTTCATTATAAATTTTCTTCTTCAATAATCATATTTTTTTTAATGGCTACAATAATTAATTTTAACGATTTTTTTTTTTGGTCTTATATTGTTCCATACCATAGCGTAGTTCAAAAAATTGTTGAAAGCTTTGCAGGTGAGTACCCACGTCCTTGGATTACATGGGGGAAAGTTCCACAATCTCAGCGAGACATATGGTTTAATGAGTTCAAGATTGGTTTTCTGTACAATGAATTTGAATATTGTCATTAGATTGTTTAAGATGTTTACTAATATACTTCAACTTTATTACAGAAAAATTACTACTGGCATCCAGAAAATGAAATCCAGATATAGCGTAACTTTAACTACAAAGGTGCAACTCGACTTAGGGACATTCTTGGATATGCTAGGAAGTACAACAAAATTCCAAAGTAGTTACCACCTAATGTTTGGAATGAGATGGTCAAGCATTGGAGTGAGGATGATAAGTTTAAGAAATTGAGTCAAGAAAATAAAAAGAACAGATTGAGTGATGCAGAAGGTTTTGGCCCTTCATTACATACATATGGCTCAATTCTGATTATTAAAAAGAAGAGGCGCCTGGTAAGTAATGAGCTTACTAATAAGTGTATTTCCAATATACAATGTGTGGTACGGATTGTGGTTTTGGTCCTTCATTACATTTGATCATTCATTACATTTTATTTTTTGTAGGCCAAAGCATTAGGTAGGGAACCCACATATAAAAAACTATTTAAGGACACTCATTGCAAGGCAAAAGACAAAGTATTCATTGATAAAACATCTGCAAAAAAATATGTAAGTTTGGCACATTTTATTCAGACATTATTCATATGTTATAATTGTCGCCTTAGTATGTAAAAATTTTATTTTTGACAACTTCCAGGAGGATTACTATAAGAAATAGGAGGAGTACACTCATGTTGTAACTCAAAGGGGTCCCAACTGCCCTCTATGACCCCAGAAGAGTTTTGGATTAAAGAAAATCTAGACAAAAAAGACTGTGTATATGGTTTTGGCTCTGAGAGGGTCAAGTTAAAGAAATCAACTACAATTGCAGTGGCACGTCACTTATCAATTGAGTACTTTGATCCAAGAGAGGAAGCACAACTCCTCAATCAGAGCATTACCAAGTGAGCAGAGGCTATTAGCCAAATTGCCAAGAAATAGGGGAAGACAGAGCGCATTATGACAAAGGTTTTGATATTTCTTAAAGGACAATTACAGGTTCTTCTACCCAAGTCAACTTGGACACTGATGATGAGTATGACTCCCAAAATGATAATAATGATCCCAGGAAATTATCTGATTCTGATTAATTTATATGATCTGCCTATAGTTCTAAAACAATTGTGAATGTTATGAATAATTTTTAATTTAGTGCATTTAATTTTCAGGCATAAAAATTTGTATTTGGTAACTATTACATATGTTGCTTATGGTGATTGTGTCAGATTTAAGTAGTGGATAAATATTTTATTTTGGAAGCCAAAAATTTTTTTTGGAGCCAAAATTTTTTTTGGAGGAAAGAGGGGATTTCACGGAAATCCCTTCTCCCGACAAAAATCCTGCATGCCTCATAGCTGACCGACGGAATCTCCGACAGACTTATTCCATCAGAATTCCCATCAGACACCGTCGGATAGAATTCTGCAACGAGGTAATTTCCAACAGGCATTTTGCCATTACGTTTTCCGTTGGAAATGCAATTTTTTATCGGAATATCTCACTTTTCCCGTCGGTGATTCCGTCACAGATCTTAAGTATTTTGGTAGTGCTTCAACAAGTGTCCTAGTATACTACATCCATAACAAGAAGTAACATTAGTGCTATCTTTATTAAAAAACTTACCATTAGATGATTTTTCATTTCTTTTTAATGTAGATCCTTTTGGGTTGAATTCTCATTGATTGAACTTTTTCTTTAGCCCATTTTGTTAAGGCCTAGAACAATCAATGAGAATGTTTCTTTGTCAATGTCGTTGGATTCTTCATCGTCTGAAGTGAAATCTTTCTTTATGCCATTTAGAGCTATTCCTGTCTTAGAACATTCTCCCATCCTCCTTGAGATGAATCTCATGTCTCAAGAGCTTTCCTAGCAGATCATCTAGTTCTAGCTTCTTAAGACCTTGAGCTTCCTCAATTGTAGTAAACTTTCGTCTCCACTTGTTCATTGGAAGACACCGACTAATCTTTCTCACTATATCTTTTTTTGAGTAGGTCTTACCAAGCAACTTCAAGTTGTTGGTGATGTTAGCGAACCAAGTGAACATCTTTTTTTATCGATTCATCTGTCTGCATTTTGAATAGTTCATATTGATGTACGAACATGTTTATTTTTGTTTCACAAACTTGGCTTGTCGCTTCATTAGTGACTATCAATTTGTTCTAAATCTATTTAGCTGTATCACAGGAAAAGATTCAATTATATTCGTTAGCATCTAAACAACAATAAATGATATGTTTCGCTCTTGAATTTTTAGTAAGTTTATTCCAATCAGCACTAGTATATGGATATTTTGGTTTATCAACCTCTTCTCCCTTGTCATTTTTTATCTTAGGAATGGAACAAGGACCATTGTTTATGATCTCCCACATATCCATGTATGTAGATTCGATAAATATCTGCATAGCATTTTTTCGATAAGAAAAATGAGTTCCTTTAAATAAGAGGGGTCTAAAAGTAGATTGACCTTCAATATTGACACCTCCTAAGGATGGCAACAGACCGAGTCTGGATCGGGTCCACCAAGATCCAAATCTAGATCCATTTTTTGGACTTGAATCCATATCCGATCTAAACTTACAAGGTCTATAGAATTTACATCAAGACCCGGATCCGCTAGATCTAAAGGGTCTAGTAGGTCCTCAATTGATCCTGCTACTTTGAGTCTCCTTTTGTTTCACTTTCTTATTTTTCTCAACAAAACAAAAGTACATACATAAAATTTTATCATATAATTGACTTCTACACCATAATACATAGCAAAATACTGAATTATAGAAATGAATGAAATACTATCAATTTTGTTGTTGTGACATTGTATAGTAAAGTAATTTTATTAACTATTATAGTATAAGTCATGCAATTTGGGGTATTCAGATATTGGTTTGACATTGAACTTGAGGAGTCCTACACGTTTTCGGTTCTTATAGGGCAATTTGTAAGGTATCCTATTACAAAAATGTGTAGGTATCAGTAACCATAACAAAATGCAACAAATATTAAATTTCATTCAGAATTTTAGATATTGGTTTATTTATGATTAGGGTTTGAAGTTTCATCCTCTGTCATTCAAGTCTGTTAGAGATATGGTGGAAGAATATGTGGATGAGGATGTAGAACAGGAACATATCTCTGATAAAACTACTAAGGGAATCTGGATAGAGGCGCCAGAAAATGGACAAAAGTGCCAAAAAATAGCCGATCTGTGAAGAGGTAACGCCAAGATGAGGGTAGTGTGGCTAATTCTGGCAAAATTGCGATGAACAAGGCCGAAGGGTCGCTGGGAAGAGGGAGAGGCCAGCGTGAAGCCCTGGACTCTGAAGAACAAGCATCAGAGGAGATAGTGTTGAGACGTAGAGTGATGGATGCCAGAGGAGACGAAGTCGAGATGGCAGGAGAGTGAGGACGAGAGGCACGACAAAGAGGATTGAGAAATGAGAAATCTAGGACCAAAACTAAAAACCCTAACGCCTATGCTATACGAACAGTAAAAAAACAGACAGTTCTGTATATGGGTCCAGAGTCAGGACTAGGTCTCAAAATCTCAGGTCTAGATCCAGATCTAACCTAGATCTAATAGGACTCGAATCCTCTAAAAATCTAACGGGTCCAAATTTTTTGGATCCAAATCCTTGAAAATGGATCGGATCTGATGGATCTGAACCAGGTTTAGGATCCACTGCCATTTCTAACACCTCTTGAAAAGGCCAAGATTGTCACCCATTTGACTATTAAGTCAAACAAAGTGCGGGATTGGCTATAATATCAATTGAAGATTCAGATCCCCCTAGAGGGAGATGAATAAGGTGATTACAAAAATTAAATTAAAATCAAAAGCAAATGCAAAAATTAAATAGAGACAATACGCAATGATATTTTAACGAGATTGGACCTCAATTAGGTTTAAGTCTCCACGTAGAGTTATCCAACTCTAGAATTCAACTCTCTACTTATCTTATTAAGATGAACTCCCTAACAAGATCTTAGAGTTTTTCCACTTTCGAGATCCCAACAGTTAAACCAACCACTTGATTTAAATATTGGGAAGTTGACCTACAACTCCTAAGTTCACTGCTTAATAAACAACAATTTCTCACAATTCAATATTCGATCTTAAAACAATAATTAGAATAGCATCTTGATGCATAATCTCAGTGGTTTTTCCAATTGCTTGGCTGCCTTACTCTTGCTCTTGTGGTCTCTATTTATAGGCTTAGTAGTCATGATCTCATTCAGCCGAGAAAGGAAGTTTTCGACCAGAATATCTTAAAATCTCATTTCAGGCCGTTGAAATTTGGTCTGCAGATTCTGATTTGATTTTCCATTCTACTAATCATGGTAGGAGACGACATAATCTTGTAATGAATCTTTTTCCTGCTCTTGTAGCTTAGATATTGCTTGCTATCATATCAAATCAAATAAAGTAACAAGAGACTTCATTTGGAGTTGGTATGTCATCATTATTTCATATTTTTGACATTGCTTTGCATTTTCAAATAATGATTCCTAACATGGTCACAATCAGTAGCAATTAGTTTGATTTTATTCTTTGGCTGAGTAAATAGCATAGGATTTAAAAGGATCAAATCATATGGTAAGTATAATGGGATTGGAAAGGGCGAGCATATTTTTGTGAAAATAAAATCATAACAAGATAATATCATCATGTGATCTTTTATGATTCTTCAAAATTTGAAATTCAAATTTTGAATAAGCTCGAACATTTGACTTCTTTAGTTAACACTCCAAATTATAATCAAATGAAATCCTTTGATATTAAATGATACCCACATATTTTCTATCCATAGATGTGTACATGACTTACTAGTACAAAAGAACTACTTCATCCATGCTCATTTCGAATTTGCCTACCAACTCAATTTTGTAGCATAGTCCATTGTTAATTTTGTGCTTCATCAAAATTATATAGTCACTCACTTAAGGTATTTCAACATTAAAAAGCATATTGAAACCGGCCTTATATATTACATATGAAGTATAATAATTATAAAATCAAGTCACTTCACAATTTCATAAATAACACTTATTATATTATTTGTTATCATCAAAATCAATTTGTGACTCTCAGAGTCAACATGATGCAACATCAAAATTAGAAGAGAATTAAGCAACTAATTGATAGAATGTAAACATAGACAATAGTAGGGGTTTAGAAGTAAGCCTAGGTCCAAGCATGTCGAAGCACTATCTTTAGAGAGGAAATACCCCCTCTGCACTGGTAAGATAATAATTCCTTCAAGTGTGGCCCTCTCCCAAGATTCGATAACCTATTAGTTCTCTTCGGTTGCAGAAAGAAGAACTCCGAACCAGTAGATACCCAATGCTTAAAATAATATAATTTCATGTATATGATAAACCCATGAAATGATTTTGTATAAAGTCATTATTCTTGATTCCAAGACCATCATAATTCAATGGTTTTTGGGTGATTGATCGTCTCACACCACCAAGTTCACCTACATTTTTAGGGAAAATGTTCATCTTTATGCTATTGGAGCTAGCTAAAAATAAGGGATCTTAATCCCCTTTTCTCTCTCCCACTAAGAGCATATAAACCAACTAAATATCGAGGATCCAATAAACAAGAGCATAATCGCAACAAAAATGGAGCATTATCTAAGTAAAACCCACCAATTCAAATTTCAAAAATAAGGTAAAATAATTTTACACCAAAAGTTATTTTTATAGAAGGATTTTATATGAGTGAACTACGTACCTGCAAAAAAATAATTTTCATAATAGATTTTCAAGTCATAAATAATTTTCCAACAATCTCCCAATGATTTAAAAATCAAGCATATAAGTTTTATAGTTGGTGAGCATACAATGCCACGCAATAGGTGTAGGTACCTTCCGAGTTTAAACCTACACTTACGGTGTGTTTGGTAGGGGGAAAATCATTTTCCCCAAAATGATTTTCCCATTCTACGTTGTTTGGTAAAAGGTGGAGGGGAAAATCATTTTGAGGAAAAATCATTTTATTCCATGCGAAGAAAATTATTTTCCCTTGAAAAAGTAGGGAAATTGATTTTCTAGGCTCGATTTTCATTATCCAATTTTATCTCTTATTCTATTTTCTTTTAATTGTGCCAAAAATCACTCTATTTTCACTCTCATTTTGTCTCTCATTCTTCTTCTCTTCTTCATCTTTATCATCTTCATTGATGATTTCCATCATCAATCTTTGCAATTCCTTCTTGAGTTCTCCAGTCATGTTATTGTTGCCCTTTTGAAGAACTTTGCAATCTAAGTCACCCATCACCTCCCCCTTCACCCTTTTCTTTAATTTGGGTTTAATATCATTCAGATTCTACTAGCTAATCCCTGGGAATAGTGAAAGAATTGAGATTCATTAATGTTGACTCTTTTTTTCTAGGTTTATTACCGGGTATATGTCTTGCTGGTGTTTTGGGTTTGATTTTGAAGAGGAGAGAGAAATAGAATCTGTTGGTTTGTGTTAAAGCAGTGAGCAGGGGAGGGGGTTGATGGTGAAAAGAAATGAAGTGAGGAATTAGAGAGTTTCATTCTATCAAATAGCAAAAAATAAAGTAGAAAGAAAATGATTTTTCATTCTACCAAACAGCTAAAAATGTAAGTGAAAAATCATTTTTTTGGGAAAATATTTTTTAGGGAAAATGATTTCCTGTGAAATGAATTTCCCCCCACCAAACACACCCTTTGTGTAAGTAGTCTTTCATCAAAAGAAACAATAGTGGTATAATACCTGAAGCTGAGTTCTTTTAGTTAGAATTCTAACTATGTAACCATGCAATATGTATAGGTACCTTCCGAGTTTGAACCTATGCTTTGGTAGTGTTTGGTTGGGGGGGGAATAATTTTTTCAGAAAATAGTTTTCCAATTTTCCGTTGTTTGGCATAATTAATGATGGAAAACTATTTTCCAAGGAAAATGAATAGAGGAAAATGATTTCCTTTTTAAGAAGATGGGAATTTGATATTCCTCATTCAACTCTTTAATGATATGACTAGCTGAAATTTAGGTGTAAAATTCAATTTTAATAGTTTGGATCAAAACTTGACTATATGACAGAAAAGATTAAATAAACTCAAATCTAAATTTTCAACTCAAATTTCTTTCATTTAATCAATATTTATCTCTATCACGACAACTTAATCGACATCTTTGTTTCTACTAAAACAATTCAGTCAACTTGCAACTAGAACAATTTCAACCATTTGCATCGAAATCTGATCATCAGATAGAAAATATTAAAATAGGCTCAAATTCAGATTTTGACTTGATATTCTTTGGTCAATTTTTTTTCCCACAATGACAATTAATTGATATTTTCCATCCCTTAAACAGCGCATTTAATATTTTTTACCACTAGAACAATTTTAATAGTTTGGATTGAAACTTAAACATCGGATTGGAAAGATTAAAATATGTTCAAATCTAGATTTTGAGCGCCACAGTCCTTCATTTGGTCAACATTTCTATCAGCCATGACAATTCAATCGACATTTATCACCACTTAAACAATTCAGTTGATATTTTTTGTCACTAAAACAATTTCAATATTTTAGATCAAAACTTGGTTATGCAATAGGAAGCATTGGAAAAAAACTCAAGTGTAAATTTTAAGCTTAAAATTCCTTCTTTTGGTCAATATTTATATCTACCATGACCAATCAATATTTTCGTCATTTAAACAATTCAGTTAATATTTTTCTCTTTTCATGGAAAATAATTTATCTTGCACCAAATAACGGAAAATGTAACATAAAAATCAATTTTCTTGGAAAACCATTTTCACAGAAAATGATTTTCCAAGAAAATCATTTTCCTTCCGACTAAACAGTTTAGTGTAAGTGGTTTTTCATCTAAAGGAACAATAGTGGTATAACACCTTGTATTAAGTCCTTTTAGTTAGAATTTCTAATCACTACACACATGGTACGGGTAATCACCATGGTTCTATCGGTGGGGCGCTTTCCATGCATGCGCATAAATCTTGTATCATAAGGGCCATTAGGAAGTTGCCCATTTTCTCACAGTGGCGACTACACCGCCAGACTCACTTAGGTGAATCCTCCAAGGGTGATTTGTGACTGAATCACCCTACAAAATACATGCCTTTGGACTCATTAAGAGGTATATAACCTCAACCTTAATTGTTACATGAAGAGCACTTCAACACCATAGGAATGAGAGCGCAATCTTACCCACTTCGTAAGTATATTTATAATAATGATCATGCTCTTCCAAGTCACCCTTACTAAACAGCTTTGTTTCTACTCGTTGAACTTTGTTCATGGGATCGCCGTACCTCCAAAGACGGGTTTCTACTGTGGTGACTTACTTATGGGCTTCTGTCTCACTCCCCTCAACGATACATGATTAGCATTTAAGCTAATCTCTTCATATATGCATTTCAACTCATTATCCCCATAGAAATCCAATGGCCGAACTATGATAATTCATAAGAATATCCGTTAAATGTTGCATTCTGCCATCCCCATTAACATATAGAAAAATAATTGCGTCATAGAAGACCATCTTCCAATATATATAATTTGGCAAGGTAACTACTGGTCATACCCATAAGTCACTGTATGGCATGGTTGATAATATTGTAGAAACCAACTTCATATAATCATTGCCTCTTTTGATTGCATATGATATAACCAGCTTTGACTCTACAAACAATTGGATGGCCTCTTTTCTCATTTAGCATACACCATGCACTTTGACTCTTCCAGATAGAACCTAGGAAGTAAGTATGCAGGCTTAATTAATCATATGAATAAATCAACTAAATATTTAAACCGTGCTCTATCGCTCTCCCTTCAAATCAATATGACACAACTAATAGGCATGGGCCATTCCTTTTATAGTACCCAAATCGTTCAATTATAAAATATCCTTCTATCGAATATATACAAAAGACATCTCGACCTCATTGCCAAAAACTTCTTGACAATAAATATAGTGTAACTGCAGAAAAGCATGTGGAGCATTCTTTCCTTTCACTAAACATAGTAGTACGAATAGGCATCATCGAAGAGGATGATGACAAGAGAGTCATACAACATCTGAGTACAACATAGCTCGATACGGCTCACTTCATATAAATGTCTAATAAATTCGTATATGTGCATGTAATTATCTTTATCACAATATTTACTCACAACCACATGCCAACTATTGTAAATAGGTTGGTAGCCCCTGCATGAGTAAAACTTAATCTCAAAAACTACATATGTAATAACCATCAAAATTTATGCTAAGCTATCAAAATGCAAGTATCATAACATACCCTCACATTAATGGGCTTTATCCATGAGGATAAAATAATCATCAAAATGGTGCCACGACATCAAAATTTATGAATCAAATGAAACCCCCACATTAATGAAATTTAATCAAATAAGGATACAATCATCATCATATAAATGTTATGTCTTCTTAACATGTATTACATAGATGAACATACTAGAAATGATCACAACAAGCCGTCAAACATGGCATAATAATTTCAGCATAAAACCTTATGAATTAACCATAAAAGACCTCGCGTAAAAGCTATCATCAGTCAATTAATAAGCTCGATGAACATGGGCGTGTAGTGTGATCATGAAGCTATATAAAGCCATAACAATATTACTAAAAAGAAATATCAAGCATATGGCTTTGGAGTTAAGTATAGTTCCCCTGTCAGTGCTGATATTTTATTAGCGTATGAGTCAAAAGCTTCCATAACATCAATAGGCCGGCTGGATCAATTTTCAAGCTCCCTGCATTGAGTTTCACTTCATGTTGTCTCCAAAACCAAAATAATACTTCCCTTTTCGAAGTAATAGTATATTGCAGCCGATCGAATCCATTCATGGTTAGGCCATCAAGCCAATGGCATCACTAGTGCCAAGTTTATGAATTCTCCAAAACAAAAAAATAAAGATGAGTGAGTATTCATCATATTACATACATATCACACTTGTGTAATACATACACAATCAAAATATATGACCTTCAATAGCACCCAGAATAACGAAACCTTCAAAGACTTGTGAACTTTTAATCATAATGATGGAGAGTACAATAATAATATCAACATTTACATGCGTATACCAAGTAGAAGCACCCGCCGCATAAATTGAACGATATTAGGCCAGGAAACATGTGGAGACAATTAACAATCATGACCCGCGCAATCAAGCATTAAGCCAATGCGAACACTGACTGATCCTAAATAATCGAGTAACTAGGATATCATCATTCACATGTCAAGCCACGCAAAATTCAACATATGAAGATAGAAAATTTGCCAGAACCACAACTCTTGGGTACGGATTTCCTCTCTAAACTTGTTGGAAATTTTTGTAGAAAATACCTCAAAGATATGTGGAGAACTTTTCTACTAATTTGGATACAACATAGTACAATAATAATATCAACATTTACATGCTTATGCCAAGTAGAAGCACATAAAATACATCTATTTGTATGATACAACATCACAGTTAGAAGACAATGAAGCAACTAATTGATAGAATGTAAATATAGAGAATAATAGGGTTTAGAAGTAGCATGAGTTGTGCCAAAGCACTCTCTTTAGGGATGAAACGCCCCCACTGCACTAGTAAGACAAGAATCCCTTTAAGTGCAATGCTCTCAAGATTCGATAAACCATCAGTTCTCTTCTATTGCAGCAAGGAGAACTATGAACCAGTAGATACACAATCCTCAAAATAATATAATTTAGTATAAGCCCATGAAATGATTTTGTATAAAGCCATTACTCTTGATTCCAAGACCATCATGATTCAATGGTTTTTGGGTGATTGATCATCTCACACCATCAAATTCACCCTACATTTATGGGGAAAATGTTCATCTTTATGTTGTTGGAGCTAGTTAAAAATAAGGGATCTTAATCCCCCTTTTTCCCTCCCTAGCATAAAAGATTCTGATAGACCAACTAAATATTGAGGAGCCAATAAACAAGGGCATAATTCCAACAAAAATGGGGCATTATCTAAGTAAAACCCACTAGGTCAAACTTCAAAAATAACATAAAATAATTTTACACCAAAAGTTATTTTTATAGAAAGATTTTATGTGAGTAAAATACATAATTGCAAAAAATAATTTTTGCAATAGATTTTCAAATCACAAATAATTTTCCAACATCTATAACCATCATCATATTATAACCAATATTTTCTAACAATATCTAACAATATGCAATATTAGCCACCAATTTCTAGCTCAGAGAGTGTCAAAAAAGGAAAAGTCTATGCCAGATAGCTGAAGAAGTCATTCAAGTTGGGGAAAGGCTTGGTGTTCCCCTCATTAGCAACGAGAACCAAGTTAACCAGATTATATCTCGCGAGCCACACCTTAGCCCCCCCTCAAGAAAACTGAGTCTTGGCCTCAAGGCTAGTGGTCATTAGGAAGATCATCTCCTGGAACATTTGAGAAGTAGGATCCTTTGAAAAAAAGGCACTTGTAAGAAGCCTCAACCGAGCTGAAAAACCAGTCTTGCTTGGTTTGGTCGAAAATAAACATTCCAATTTAACCCACAGGGATGTGTGGAATTTGCGGGGTGGTAATAATGTGGGATGGGTGCAGTGTGTAGCGAAAGAGAAATCCGGTGGATTGATACTTATGTCAGTTATGTGGGATGTGAATGCTATAATAAAGGTCTTGCTCAATCTCTAAAGCTGAGATATGGTTATGTCTGCATTGTTGTCTAGTTTATGACAACTTTGAATCGCTAATATGCCTTATTTATGCACCCACTGATATATTGCAAAGAAGGGAGTGTTGGGATCAACTGAGAGCTCTGAAAAACCAAGTCTCTAGTCCGTTACTTATGGTGGGAAATTTTAATGAAGTCCTAGCAGCTCATGAAAGAAAGATTCCAGCTTCCAGCAGTACAGGTATGCATCATTTTGAACTATTGGTACAGGACCTTCAGTTGATTGATATAGATTTGCAAAATCAAAATTTCACCTAGATGAGGAAAAACTCAGCTAGCAGGATTGATGGATGTCTTGTGTCAGTTGATTGGTGTACGAAGTTTCCTGGGTTAAAATTGTATTGCAAGGAAAGGGTGATCTCTTGACCATTTTCCGATCATATTAAAGCTGGCTGCATCCAGAAGGGGGCCAAAGCCATTTAGGAGTCTCGATTGTTTGTTCACTCATCGAGCCTTTGAGAAATTTGTGAAGAGCGAGTGGCTTCAGTTGGCTAGTATGCCTATGCACCTTAAGCTTAAAGCAATAAAGGGGCCAACTGAAGCAAGGAACAAGACCCAGTTTGGAAATTGATCACAAAATTGAGAATTTGAAGCTTTAAATATCAGCATTGGACAAGAAGGCTTATGGAAGTGCTCTTTCTGAGGACGAATATGCCAGAAGAGAGAGGCCCTTCCTAGTTACCTATGGCTATGGTTAGGAAGGGGAGAAAGATTCTGGAAACAACTATCTAGGTGCAAGCACATCAAAGAGGGGGATAGGAACACGAAATATTTCCACACACTGGCAGTGATTAGGAGGAGGAAAAAATGATTAATTTCCCTCTTGTTGATGGTAACATAATTACTGAGCCAGTAGAGATTAAAAGAAACATCATCAAATATTTTAAGTCCTTTACAGAGAGAAACCTCAATTAGATTCAGATCTTTCTCTCCTTGGGCTCAGTAAGCTAAGCATTTCACAAGCAGAGCATCTGGAAGTTAGACCAACTGAAGAAGTTAAGGAAGCGGTGTGGTCATGTGACTCTTCGAAGTCCCCAGGCTACGACGGATTCAACCTCAAGTTTATTAAGCAATTGTGGGATACAATCGGCCAAGAAGTGTTTCAGTTTATGGCTAACTTTTTCGACAGTGGAACCCTTCCGATAATGGTTAACACAACCTGGATAATCTTGGTTCCAAAGAGCGAATCCCCTAAAGAGCTCGGAGACTACAGACCCATTATGGTGGGATGCTTATATAAAGTTCTAGCGAAGCTGCTGTCTAACATGTTGAAAAGTGTCATGCACCACCTAGTTGGAGAGTCTCAATCAGCGTTTGTAGCAGGAAGACAGAT
The DNA here is from genome assembly GCA_029747015.1 of Carnegiea gigantea. Taxonomy (NCBI): domain Eukaryota; kingdom Viridiplantae; phylum Streptophyta; class Magnoliopsida; order Caryophyllales; family Cactaceae; genus Carnegiea; species Carnegiea gigantea. Next base: position 324,284 of record JAKOGI010000518.1, on the reverse strand, counting down.
TCTAGACGGGGGTTTGATTGCTAATGAAGTTGTCGGTTGGCTGAGGAGGAAAAAGGAGCCAGGAGTTCTCTTGAAACTAGACTTTCAAAAGGCTTATGACACCCTAAGCTGGAAATTCATTGATCAAGTATTAGAGTGCATGGGCTTCGGCTTAAAATGGAGGAGTTGGATCTACGAATGTCTCTCCTCTGCTTCTATCTCTATTCTTATTAATGGGAACCCCACAAAGCCATTCCCTATGGGGAGAGGATTGAGGCAGGGAGACCCCTTCTCTCCTTTTCTTTTCATATTAGCAATAGAGGTTCTTAACAAACCACTTCTCCAAGCAATACAGCAGAGGCTTTTTAAGGGGATTTTGGTAGGAAGAAACTCAATAATGGTGTCCCATCTTCAATTTGCAGATGATACATTTATTCTTTGTCAAGCCAACAGCAAGTACTCATGGAATGTCAAACTTATCCTCATGTTTTTTGAAGCTATTTCAGGCTTGTTAGTTAATTATAGAAAGGTTATGTTTGACAAAGAGCTTTTTGGGTTCAAAAAGAGTTTTTTGGAGTATTAGCTGTTTGACTCTAGTCAAAAAGCTCTTTGGGGTGTTTGGTTGATTAGCTTTTTAGATTAGTTTTTTATACCCAAAAAGCTCTTTTACAAAAAACTCTTTGGGATAGCTTTTTCAAAGAACTTTTTGATATTTACTATTATAATGATCATACTAACCTTATAATTTGGACAAATTTATATTACATGTCATTCACAAATGATATTCCCGAATGTTGGATGTTTATGCTTTAAATTTTTCAATTTATTTTTTTCCTTTTTTGGGACAAGAGTTGTGGATGGTCATGATGTTGAAGATAATGCTTTTAATTTTAATACTTTCTTAATTTAACAAATAATTTATGTTAGTTAGACTTACATGATATATAAATATTTTTTATATCACATAATTTCAATTGCTATTAAAAAAGAAAACATTTAACATTAAAAATATATTTTGATAATAAGTACTAAAATTAGGAAAAAGTATAAATGTAATTTTATATATCACATGAGTCTTAATTCATAATTCATATCAAAAAGAAAAATAAATATCCAATGAAAAATTATTTTGTTTGAAAAATAATGAAATTAAATAATGGACATAAGTGGAATTTTATCAAATAGTTTTGTTAAAAACAACTAATTTCACCAAACACTTTTTTCACAAACAGTTAGTGCAATCAGCTAAATCAAATAGCTAATACAATTAGCTAACAGCTAATAGCTAATATAATCTGCTAACAACATTGCTAAACAGGGCCAAAGTCTGGCCTCTTGGTATTTGGGAAGGAACAAAACTGGGTTTTTTCGACGGCAAAATTGCTTTAGTGCTCTGTGTTGCAACTACCAGTTGCGTATTTGGGTGTCCCGATAGGCTGCAGTATGAGGAGATCTGAGCCTTGGAAACCTATTACTGAAAGGCTCCAAAAGAAGTTGCGCCAATGGAAAGCTACTGGGTTATCGAAAGCTGGCAGATTGGTGCTTGTGAAATCAGTCCTCAATAGTCTGCCCCTTTATTATTTATCATTGTTCAAGATGCCAACAGAAGTCGCAAACAAAATTATTCGAGTACAGAGGAGGTTCCTCTGGGCAGGCAACAAAGAAGGTAGTTATTTCCCTCTTGTCAAATGGGAAATTATCCAAAATCCCAAAGAAGATAGAGGGTTAGGTGTGGGTGATATCCAACTAAAAGATGTTGCCCTTCTTTTTAAGTGGTGGTGGAGATTTGCTGCAGACAAACAAGC
>JAKOGI010000518.1:0-317500 GCA_029747015.1 Carnegiea gigantea | reverse complement strand
CTTGTTCGACATGTGTGCCTCTTAATATAAAAATGCTTGACCCTTATAAATGGAGAAAATTTATGTTACAAATTTCTTTCATGCCAACAGTACATAGCTCAATCATGGTTAACTGAGTGTGTTAATTTTGGTAAATTGTAAGAATAGTCTAATCAGTTGAGAGAATTTTTTACTGGTATGTCATATGCAAAATGACTAAGAAATCAGTTTATTATAAACAAGATTTGAAATTCAAATATTATATATGAGATAAACTTATAACAGTGAGAACGTAACTTCTTATGGATGGACATTTAGTCCAACTCTAATTCATGAAGAATCAATAGGAAAAAAAATAATCATAATTTATACACTATTTAACATTTATACTGTGAGTAACTACAACCCTAAAACATAGGTATAAGGTGAGATGCTATGTATTCGCCAAAATTATGGTCACTGGTAAGTTGTATCGAAAAAGAAATGAGACTAATTTATAATAGTGGACTAGTTTATAAGAGAATTAATTGATTTTTTATCATTAATTCTCCGCTAATGTTTCCTAAGAATAGTAAGTCTTATGTGAGACCGTGTCATATAAGATATATTATAAGACGACGGATGCTTTTATGATAATTTTTAATAATAATTAGGATAACTAATAATTCATTTAGTAGTAACAGAAATAAAAAGCCATCACTAAATAAATTATTATTAGTTATCTCTAAATTAAACCATCAATTCAAAGCCTATTATTAATCAATACAAAAAGGCAAAACAGTAGCTCTATAAAAGTACGTATATTATAATAACCGTTGTGTCCAAGAGTTTGTGTCCTAAGAAACCGGGCTCCACGCTCAAACGCCAACGGTGTATCACCATCTGCTAATTGAGGCCTCACACTTCAACTGTGTCACTCATTCTAAATCTCTCTCTCTCTCACTCCCCACTCTGCTTCTCTTCCTCGTTTTCGTCGTTGTCACCTGGACTCTCATGTACTCTTACTCTCTCAATCTTCTCGCATTTGTTGCTATACTGGAGATTCAATTTCTTCATGTTTATCCTCTCGATCTTCGTGTTTCAAATTCATATTCTATGATTATGATATGATAGATAAGTTACAAATATGTCTGTTTCTCACTCCAATTGACTGATTTTTGCTGCGAATTTCAGATGGCTTCGACACTAATGCCCGCTACTTCTCCTTCTCTCCAACTCCATTCCAAGGTGCTTCCCTTCATTTTGTTGTTGATTCTGCAATTCAGTACTGGACTTGGCTTTTCTGTCTATTGAATCGCAAAGTGAATTGGGGATTCTTTTCTGTCTATTGAATCGCAAAGTGAATTGGGGATTCTTTGGCTTGATAAATTTGTTGTTGTTGAATCCAAAGCAGGGGAAGACGAAGTTGGGCAGCTGTGATTCTAATGCTTTTCTTAGGGGCCAAAACAAAAATGCTTCTCTCAAATTGCAGGTACCTACATGGAAAATGATATGATCATGCAAGTGTGATTCGTTGTTTTTTTTTTTTGGTTGGGGGGTGTGTAAATTTAAAGTAGATTAAGAATTTTTATGATTGATGAGCTAGTAAGTCACTTTCTCCGTTGGAAATTGAGGCGGGTTTTGTGCGCCATATGAAGATAAGCACACAGTCACTCTGTTTCATGACCTTGCTTTAGTTTAGATAAACCTGATGAAGGGTAGCTGCAGGATTTGACATTGCCTCAATACTTTGAATGTATTGACCCAGTGAGGAACCATTTCTAGACAATGATCTACAATAGACTGCTGTTGTGTTGCAGTGCATGTCTTCTTTTTTTATTTTAGCCAACAATGGCTGACTTATATACCCTTGTTATCAATTTAAGGAACTAGTTATAGGCTCTCTGTTCATTGTTTTTGTAGGTGGTAAATGATAGTCACTATGTTCCCTAGGTCCATCAAGTGTGCCATTTTCTACTGAATTCTTGTTTGTCCTGCGACATCTGTGTGCACAACCATGTCTTAGTTTGCTAAGATGTTTATAAATTGCATATATAAATGTATTCTGTCCTCAACTACAGCCTGTTAGCCGGGTCAGGATGGTTGCTGCAGTGAATGTTTCACGTTTTGAAGGTATATCAGTGGCTCCTCCAGATCCTATTCTTGGTGTTTCGGAAGCTTACAAAGCTGACACCAATGAAAAGAAGCTCAATCTTGGTGTTGGAGCCTACCGTACAGAGGAACTCCAGCCATATGTGCTCAATGTTGTAAAGAAGGTGAAGTTTTGGTCTTTCTACATGGGACTGCTTGTAAGCATTTTGTTACATTTATTTTTTCTGTGAGGATAGTGTTTGATACCTAATTTATTTCCTTTCCCCCCTGTCCCAAGGTCAATTGTTTTGGGCTTTGGTAGCTGTGAATAATGATTTCTTGTGCTAAAGTTTTGCTAAATTTTCCCTGTTTCACTTGGCATTTTTATACTGGTTTTCTACCATCTGTTCCAAATAAAGACCTTTTTCTATCTTCTTCAGCTGTATTTTTCTCTGTTCCCGAATGTGTATGTAGTATAATGAATTCTCTTTGTTACTTATCTTTTAGGTAAATGCATAGACAGTTCAAGGTCATGAACTCTGAAATCTCAAGATGATTCGGCCAAATGAATGATGATAATAATGACATGAAGATTGAGCTTGTAATTGCATGCACTTGTCTTTTAATTATATATGGATCACATCGAATGTTCTTTTTCCATTGTGTTTTCCTCCAGGCTGAGAATCTGATGCTGGAAAGAGGGGAAAACAAAGAGGTAAAATGAGCTGCTGGCTGGATACAACAGTGCTGAAATGATCTTATTGTTGTTTAATGACTTCCTATTGATCTCAATGTACAGTATCTGCCAATTGAAGGTTTGGCTGCTTTTAACAAGGTGACTGCGGAACTGTTATTTGGGGCTGATAACCCGATCCTCAAAGAACAAAGAGTATGTACTTCCAGAATAAGCTAGTTAAATATTTCATTAATTTGGGATTCTTTCTTGTGTTTTCGTGTTTTCTCCTTTTGATTTTGCTCTCTCTCTCTCTCTCTCTCTTCTTTTTCTTTTTTTCTTTTTTTTAGGTAAGAAGGTAAACTTCATTACACTATACCAAAAATCCCACATCAGGGTAGCTATACAACTTATAAGCACTTACGCTTGGGAGCCACCTTCTAGGAAGGGTTCTCTCGAAGCATAAGCCTTAAATATTTTCTATGCGAAAATCCATCCGATCATAACATTTCTTACTACAAGAATTAATTGCCTATTTTTAACAACCACCGCTATCTTATGACTGGCAGTCACTGGATCCGTCTGTTTCTTTTTCATTTTGTCAATTTGAATCCTCTTTGGTACCTTGTTTCTTTTGAATGATAACTATTGACCGTTTCATTCAACTTATTTGCAGGTTGCTACTGTCCAAAGTCTTTCAGGAACCGGTTCCCTCCGTCTTGCAGCAGCACTTATAGAACGATATTTCCCTGGAGCAAGAGTATTGATATCGTCACCAACGTGGGGTACACGTCATTATTTCATCTGTTGGAATTTCTTGATTATTGTTATAATCCTCCATGCAAAAATGATGTGGAATGGAATTCTGTGTAGGTAATCACAAAAATATTTTCAATGATGCTAGAGTTCCATGGTCAGAGTACAGATACTATGATCCTAAAACAGTTGGTTTAGATTTTGAGGGAATGATAGCGGATATCAAGGTAAAGTGATCATGCAAGATTAGTTAATTTGCATTTCAGCATTTTAAGGATGATTCGTGGGGCAACATCTTTTATTTTTCGTGTTTGAAGTTAACTATTGGTTAGAGCAGTTCTTTTTAATGGATTATCGAGTGTTATGATGGTTCTCTCTCTCTCTCTCTCTCTCTCTCTCTCGCTCTCTCTCTCTCTCTCTTATTTGTTATTTTTATAAATAAAGACCCTTAAGGTTGAAACGAATTTCTTTTGGTTCTTACACTTCTCTATAGCGATCTGATAGGTCTGTATGAAAAACCCATTTTGTTCTTTCTCTTCATACTGACAATTGAGGTGGCAAACTGTCAACCTTAGGCGTTGGACTACTGTGACAGCTTTTCAGATTAATGATACTACTAAATTTAGGTGATATTAAGGTCTGGGACTTGCTCGTGAGGGAGGAGATTTAAGTAGGGGTGGATGATAATATCAGCTGGTTCTTGTGGGAGCATTTCTGTTGCCAAGGTAGTCATAATGACTGCAAATGATGTGTACTGAACATAAAGTCATGATCCAAAGAGGGGGCTGCAAGAGGGTAACCGGAGCTTTCGTTCAGTTCCCATTTTCTTAATGTGCCACATTTGTCACTAAGCGCTATGTTTGGAGGGATACATATTGGTTCCATCTGTGTATACTCTTACTATGCTTGTAAATTGGAGATTAATCAATTTTGATGAGAGTGAAAACGCAACTTATTGCAAAGTTTTCATGCATTTGGCTTTAAAAATAAAAAAAATTTAAAAAAAAACCCTCTTGGCACATTTTATATAGTTCCATTCTTATACTTTCAGGCAGCTCCTGAAGGATCATTTATTCTGCTCCATGGCTGTGCACACAACCCAACTGGGATTGATCCAACTCCTCAACAGTGGGAAAAAATTGCTGATGTCATACAGGAGAAGAACCACATTCCATTCTTTGATGTTGCATATCAGGTTTTGCTGATTGGGCTTTGCATCATTTCTTTCTTTGACATTGTCACTTGGAATGTCAAAGAAACCCTTTCTGATCAATTTATTTGTTGGCTACAGCATTGAGCCCATGCATGTCTGCATATAAGCTTGACGTAGTGATATACTATTCATAAATCTAAGTTTTGCAGAAAAAACCTTCAACATGATAATGCTGGAGTACTGGATTAGCACTTTTTGAAGGTTAATTATTGGCACTGAAACTTGATGAGCTATATATGATCACGAGGCCTACACCTCCTTCCTTTCTATTCTAGTCATCTGTAGCATAACTTTGGTAATACCAAATGAAGTTGGAAGGTCGTAAAGCATTAGGCTGGCTAGTTATTATCATCAAATTTATTGAGTCACTGATATAAGCAATTATTTTATTTTATTTTATTTTGGTTAATAATCAAAAAATTGAGTGAGAATGCACTGTGGATATTAAGGTAATACACAATTTCGAATGTACATTACTGGTTAGGAAGGGGAGCAGTGAATAATAAAAATAGACATGGGTGATGATGGTTATGAATGTCGGAGCAGGCTTATCTGCCTCTACAAATGATGTCTTCCTTTCAATTGCATTGATGTTTGTTGTTTGTTACCCCTTTTGGATTTATGGCTTTGAGGATGCAGTAGCCAATACGTGATAGTTTCTTATTTGGATGCCTATCTAAAAGACATCTAATGCGTAGGGTTTTGCAAGTGGTAGCCTTGATGAAGATGCATCATCTGTGAGGTTGTTTGCTGCACGCGGTATGGAATTGTTGGTTGCTCAATCTTACAGTAAGAATCTGGGTCTTTATGCAGAAAGAATTGGTGCAATCAATGTTGTCTGCTTAACAGCAGATGCTGCAGCAAGGTAACAATGTTCCGTGTCAAAATCCCTTTTCTATGGGTCTTTTAGTAATAGCCTTTGTGAATGGCACCAACACAAGTTCTATATCCTGACTTTCCTAGACTTTGCCAGTAACTGACCCACTGTTTTGTTGTTACTATAGACCCGGCTGAAATGATCATACCTGTTACCTGACACACAGTAAGTCCAATACAGAATGATTTAGAATCGAAATTAGCCAACTCAATCTAATCTGGACGCCAATTGACTCCACAACAATGATCAGCTCAAACTTTCCTTGATCAATGTATGATTACATTTTCTTGATGAGCTTAGTGGACAGAACAACAGCACACTCTAGTAGGTCCCAAATATGAAAGAAACCACACACAAATCCTGTTCTACAAGTATTTCGTCAATGCATGCTGACCTGATAGGGAACTCGCCTGATCTGATTCCTTTGACAAGTCTACTCTTCTGTTTTTATCAGCTTAGTTTGCAAATCGCTATGATGAGTAATCGGGTTAACATGGACTCTCACGCTTAAAATATTTATCATCTTCAACAACTTCATCTTCTATTTGCCTCACCATATAGACGTCTGGCAACTGTACGAAGCCTTGGGTATCCCGCTACATATTTTTGGTCATTTAAATTTCCCTGGGGCACTGAAATGCAACATAACAGAGTGAAAAGTTCTTTTCATGAAGTCATGAACAGCTCATCTTAATTGAGATACTAAAGGCGACACCTTGTGGTAATTTCAGGGTAAAGAGCCAATTGAAAAGGCTTGCACGACCTATGTACTCAAACCCTCCAGTTCATGGAGCTAGAATCGTAGCCAATGTAGTAGGAAGTCCAGACCTTTTCAATGAATGGAAGGAAGAGATGGAAATGATGGCAGGCAGGATAAAGACTGTTCGACAGAAGCTGTACGACAGCCTCACTTCAAAAGGCAATAGTGGAAAGGATTGGTCATTTATACTTAAGCAGATTGGCATGTTCTCATACACTGGCCTAAATAAAGCTCAGGTAATGTAGTTTTCTCATCTATATTTAACATCTACTTTTATTGCTATTATAGTTTTTTTTTTTTTCTTTCATATCAAATTCTGTTTTGTGGGTTTCAAGATCTGATAACTTTTGCCAGTGTAACATTGAATACATCTTGACCTCCCCAAACCGACTACGGCAAAACCCATACTAATTGTTGGCACATTGAGTGGTATTTGTCATGTTAGTTGTTCTAATGATTTCTGTTGCACTTGATTGATCAGAGTGAAAACATGACAAATAAGTGGCATGTGTACATGACAAAGGATGGAAGAATATCGTTGGCAGGTTTATCGTCCGCAAAATGTGAGTATCTTGCTGACGCCATCATCGATTCATACTATAATGTTAGTTAAAGGGATGTATAATTACACACAGATTGAAGAAATACATTTAACGATACTTGGTGAGAGCTCACCTTGACAGTTGAGATATTGTAATAATAGTCTGCTCTTTCTTGAGCAGTCAGTTCAGTTTTGTTTAGGATCTGCTTTCTTGGCATTATTTTCCTTCTTTGAGGTTTCCTTACCATTGTTATTTGTACTTCATTTATCCCCAAAAACTGTTTAATAAATGGATCTTTTCCTTTAAGTAATTAATCTTCTAGTGATAATTTTTTAAAAGGTGAGTATTTTGATGCTTTGATGCTCTATGAACCCACTTGTGTCCATTTCCATGTTCCTTTCTTCATTAAGGGCATGAGAGTTCACTGTATCACCTGGAGGTCGGAAAATCAATACTTGGAATTTACCCTCTATAGACGGTGTAAATTGCAGGCCTGATAAACAATATAACATGAACACATTTTGATGCTATTCATTCAACTTTATGGATATTATTTGTGTTCAATTTACAGGGCTGCTAAGCAGCAAAAGCCAAGGCAACAATCCTTCACATTTCTCAAACTCCATCCCACAATCTCAAATTTTTAAAAAAAAAAAGAAAAGAAAGACCTAGGAAAAATATATATTTATAACATAAAAAGCCAGGGAGCAGAAATTTAGCAATAATTGGAGAAGGTGATAACATTGATGATTTTCGAGTAAAAATGGAATTCATGAAAATTGTGTATAGCACGCTGCAGAAGATAGTTGACCTTGTAAGCTTGGCTACTGCTCAATGGATGCTCGTTCCAGATGCTATGGAAGGCACACAAGAGCTGAGTCTGAGGGTGCCTCCGAGTTCGACTGGGACAAGAGGGATGAGGGAGTGCAAAACGTCGGTTATTAAGGGACGGTAACTTGGCTCTGGCTGCACACATAAGACTGCTACAGCAGCTACCTACCAAAAAACCAGCACAGCACTTTGCTTTAGCAAACTCAAACGAGACATTGATCATCTGTTTGGCCAGAATTTAGCGGACTTTTGATTGTACTTCTTAGCTCAAAGTCATACAAGATGTGCAGCCTAACAAAACTGACTTTGTACCTGGTTATCTAATCTAACCTGAACGAAACCAATATGGCAATCTGATTCTAATGCAGCCCTGAACTTGATTGATCCAAATACTCGAGAAATTCGGCAAGCAAACTGACATCAGGCACAACCATGTTCGAACTGAACTCACATAACATGGAAAGTTGAACCCAACTCCACGCCACACCAATCTGTTGACTTCTAACCACCAATCTGACCTAACGTGGAAAGTTCAACTGAGCCGAGCTCAGCCCAAATAACCTATTTGCTAGGTCTAGACACAAGCACTTCCACCTACCCACTGGCCCAGGCATGGCACCTATAGTCACTCAACTGAGGACAATGGTCGACTGCAATTCATTTTTGCTCTTAGTAACACATGATTTCCAAGTGCTACCTAATATCTGCCGATCCCAGCAGATTTCATAGCGATAAAAAGGGACTCGTGAGATCAATGTTTAGGATTGGGCACAGTTTAACTAACACCAACTCTGATATGGGCAACTTCTAGATCCCAGCAAAATTAGTCCAAAACCAGAAACCCTATTGGCGAAGGTCAGGTGATCCAAATCCATTTTCAAAGCTAAAACTAGCTAACCAAAAGAAGTCCCTTTGTTGCATGATGCACACATTTGCAGAAGAAAACGGTCCCATATATGAAGCAAGCAAATGGAGCAGAAAATGATGTTTTAAGTTACTTGATACAAATGCTTCGGATCCATGGTATCTCGAATAATAGGATCCAGGATGTTCGGAAGCTTCGATCTGTCAGTAAGCTGAGGCATGGCCTGCATTTGAAGAAATGAGTGAAATCAGGCTATGAATTTGAAAATTTTCTCCAATGGATCTGCTAATGTCATGCCGAATACAAACATACCCATGTGACAATAGATTGGCATTGAGATGGTGATAACTTCTCCACAGGCTTCCTCCCTAGGAGAAGCTCTAAAAGTACCACTCCAAATGCATAGACGTCACTTTTATCTGTCAATTTACCTAGCAGAACAAAGAAAATCAATGCACAATGTTTAATATTTGTTCACTTCAGCTTAATCTTTCAAGAATCCAGTCTTGTCCAGATTTTGGATTTTTCCATATTTCATATCCAAAGTAATAGTTATTCTACATCTTTAGTAGTATTGATTCATCATATTCAATCATGTCCTATATGCTACATGAAACAAAGCAGTACGTCCAAACAATGAGAGCATGCCTTTAGTCACAAAACTCCATTTTGCATTGCCATGGCGGTTTTCAGGCATCTTGGAAATCAAACAAGCCCGTATGTCCAAGACGTTTTCTTGTTGGGTATCCAGGTGAAAGACCTCACTAGATGTATGCTCAATGAGAATTCCGTAGTTCTCAGGGATTGGTGAGTTTGAGCCAATTTTATCAAGAAATTGGCTTAAATTACTTGTAGTGACCTGACAGGAATCTTTTCATCCATGGAAAAGTTTGCTATTCAATCAATTCTATGCAACCAAAACCTAGAAATTCGTTTGAATATGTGACCTACAGTTCACATTGGACTCTGATAAATTAAATAAGGTTACTGCAGAAGTTACCCAGCACAGAAACATGGCTGCTATACTATTCTCAGTTTCTGCGTGATGAATTTTTTTTTTTTGACAGCTAATTAATATCGTGGGCGAAAATGATCTAGAAACTGGCATATATTCACTAATCTAAGCTGTATAAGTCTTTTTTCATTTCTGTTGGTAATTCAGAACTCATAACATAATTTGTCTACCTGCCCTTCAGCAGGCATTACACGTGCAGCCATATGCAAACAATATTTAATAGCAAGCAAGCAGGATCAGCATACACCTATTGAGATCTGATTATTATTTAAGAAGATAAAATTAAGGGTCCGACAAAGCGATTATCATGCATCTCGTTGAGAGGAAAACAATAAAATAAAACAAAATGAAATCGATACTTTAGACAAAAGCTAAGAAGCCAGAAAAGAGAATATACTGGTTACTAGGCAGAAAGCAAGTTTAGCTGGCATACCATCTAAAAGGTACTCGGGTGCTACGTACCCCAAGGTGCCTGAAAGCTTGATGTTGTTCTTGCTATTAGGTGCATCAGTGATAGCAAGACCAAAATCCGAAAGCTAGCCAAAGAACAGAACAAGTGAAGGAGAAGTCAGAAAAGAAATACACTCACGAATTTAACAACCTGCTAAAGCGAGCTACTGGCTAGGCAAACTTGTGTGGTCTGTTTGAGTACTAATCAGCTTATATTTGCATTCGGTCCCCAAAGAAGGCGCAAGTATTTTAAGCCAGTAACCCACTTCAGTAGGATGTTACAAAGAGGCCCTTTGTATAGTTTAAACTAGAAATATTATAATCCTCCAAGAATGCTGCTATTAAGTAAAGATTAGACACATCCAATCATTTTTCTTATTGTTAATACCTTGGCGTTGAACTCGGAATCCAGAAGGATATTAGATGATTTCAGATCTCTATGAATGACTGGGGGGCTACACACCTCATGTAAATATTCCAAACCTCTGGTCAGCATACACCAACTTGTCGTTATGCTATGAGAAAGACGGTTAAAATCCAACTGGTAACTTAATATATTTGGCTTAACGAATTCACCTTGCGACATCAAGAGCTATTTTCATTCTGATAAGCCAAGTTAATGCTGACCCTCGCGAAGCTCCTACAATATTGACCAAATACCTCCCCATAAAAAACCTCATCATGATTTAATGATATAGAAATAAAGTTTTCTTCTTGATATTATCCTGTTCCATATGGAGGAAAGGTAAGTTTGGGTGCAAAAATATTACCGTGCAACTGAGTTTCTAGACATCCATTTTCCATAAGTTCATATGCAAGAAATCTTGCATCCCCATGGATGCAATAACCCAGAAGAGCTATGATGTTCTGATGCCGAATCTTACTCAATAATTCAATCTCATTCTGCACTTCACAATAAAAACAAGAAGAAAAATCCACAGTTCAACATCTTGGGCTGTAAGTACAAACATGACCAAAAGCAAATAGCTGGTACCTCAAACTCTTTTTCAGCTTCTTGACCGCCTCCATCAACTTTCTTCACCGCAATGCAACAGTTATCATCAAGCTTAGCCTTATATACATGTCCAAAACCGCCCACACCGAGCACATTACTCTCATGGAAATTGTCAGTGGCAGCCTCTAGTAGCTCATAATCTATAGCTGGAGCAGACCCTCCCAAGTTTTTATTAATTTTTAAAGAATTGAAGCTACTCTTTAGCTCATTCAGTGAAAACCCTTTGGTATCATCTTCCGAAACAAACAACAGAAGAAAGCAAAACCGCACATCACAAAATCAGCGTCAATGGATTGATCATTCTGAGATCATCATCATCATTAAGCCCAAATTCATTATATCAAGATCATAGCAAAAAATGTAATTGGATGTCGTGACCAAATAAAATTACCTGAATGATTCTTTCTAGGTTTGTCTGAAATCTTCTTGTGATAAATCCAAAGACACATCAAAGAGAGAATGGCAGCACCGACTAAAGCACAGGCTATAATGAGCGCCACTCTCATTCTGTTGTTGGCATTCGTTCTTGCTGTAGCTTGGGTTCCTGCTTACAAGCTCAAGACTCAGAGGAGAAAGAAAAGAAGAATTGCACCCAAAAAAAAATGAATTGCGAAACATGGAAGTGAAATCAAGAAAACCCCACTTCAGGAAACATGAGATGAGGCTCAAACTTAGCAGTTTGGTCACTAACTTAGAGCTAAACCAACTAATTTTCAAAGCAATAATGTAGGCAGCGTAAAAAAGATGACATCAATCATGACCCCATTTGTTCAGAAATCAAATCTTGCAATATTTTATGGAAACATCGTCACATTCAATGATCTGTTGCACAGCCGTTATGACTGTTTCCCCCCTTCCCCGAATTCAACTTTTGAATTTTGAAGTGCCCACAAACCCAAAAGATGAACTAACTGAATACTAAAAATTAATGGTGAATTTGCTCAAATGGGTAGCTCATATCAAATGGGAGGAGAGGGGTTTACCTGGGGAAAATTCAGCCATTGAAGGAGAGATTGAAGATCTGGGAATTGAAGCAAGAGGAGCAGAAGCAGAAGGAATGGGTCTGGCATCAGTGAGGAGGAAACGAAACAGAGAATTGTGTTGTTGCTTTTGATGGTCATGATGGAGAATAAGAACAAACAAAAGAAGAACCATATTCATCCTCCTTTTGTCCTGACTTTTCTCTCTCATCCCCATCCCCATCCCCATCCCCACCAGTTTTGAACTTATCATAGCATTCGAAGACAGAAAATGATTTCACCAACTAAAGGAAGAGAGCATAGCATAGAACAACCAAATGGAATTTTTTCCAATTTGCCGTGGGAGTTCTTCTTGTTTGTTGGGAGTTTCCCAAGCTACACAAAATCACACACAGACACTCTCTCTCTCTCTCTCATTTTGCCTCTCATCGCACAAAGGCCAGGGCCCCCTTCCCTTCTTCCTGTTCCAACTGAGTGAAGCAATTTTAATGTGTGCGAAGAGTACCGATTTTCATTGTAACAGGATCCTCAGCAGCTAGAGGTTTTATAATCCATTTATCGAAAAGTTGAGATTTTAAATTGTAAAAAAAATCAAATAATATGAGTAAATTCGGTGAAAATTTTAGCTTAAAACATTCTCAGCAGTAAAATAGTTTGAGTGTAAGATTATAGACTTTTCTCTAACCGGATAAAATCTCTATTCTTTTAAATTTACCTTTTTATTTCTCTACTTAGGAAAGTATGAAAGTCTTTCTTTCATCTAAAGTCATTTTCACCAAAAAATAAAGCAAAATTATGACTTTTTGCAGACAAAACATAAATACAAATTTAATACATAAAAAAAATTAGATATCAATTCTAAAGTCTAATATACCGGGACTTAAACCCATAACAATGGTACTCACTTTCATAATTGAAGGGGAGTAAACAACACTTAGGGGTAGTAAGGGTCGTTATTCCCAAACGACCGTACTTATTTTTCGTAGGTTGTGGTTTTATGTTGGTGGACTCTGGTGCTTGTTTGTACTTTAATCCTTAGTCTACGAGTCTCGTAATAATTGGGGAGAGAGCCATTAATTATTGAAGGATTCAATGGTTAGCTATGACATCAAGTATAAGAGCATTAAGCGAACCCCACAACTAGTCGTAAATTTTAATTTGCAAAATTATAACTATTTTTACAATCCGATGGAATCATAAAGTTAAGCAAGTACACGATTTTATTCTTCTATACTTATTTGGATTGAACTTATATTCATTAATTCCTATTTGAAATTATTTTATTATACTAAATTTATCTGAACCTAGCATAAAAATTAAATTTGAGAAAGATCTAAAAGCATAATACAAATTATTTCTAATATTTGACATCCATGAGCTGTTCTTTTCTCTCTCTCTTTTTTCTTCTTTGGTTTTGTTTTTTTGTTTGGGGGGGGAGGACGGTTGGTTTGATTTTTTTTATGTTTATTGCTAATAATTTGCTGTGATCCTTAATTGGTTCAATTGATGTCAGTGGGACTGGGGAAGTTGCCTGAAAAGGATGCTGCCAAAAGAGATGATCACTCTTTTATTGTTTTCACTCTTGTTCTTGAGATGGTCCCATTTCATTTCGAATGCATAAATCTTTGGTAAGTAATTAAGCATGCCCAAAAGAAGAGGTTTCATCTCTTCTAGTGGCAAGTTTCATGATGTAACATCCTTTTACTGCACCACGCATTTAAAATTTATCCACATGTTTGCTTCACTTTATGTGATATTTATTTTACAGTATTGTCAGGTTGTATTAATCTGAATATTTGATAATTTAGTCCGATTGTACACTAAATTTCATCCTAGTATAATTAATAGCTACCACAACATCAAAAATTCTTAGCATGGGTCTTATTTTCGCAGGGTTTGAGAAAATTCAAATATAGGCAACCTTACATCTACATACATGACTTCACGTAAAGAAATTGTTTTCAATAAACCCACATAAAAAGTTTTAAAAAAATATTTTTGAAGTTGAAAAATCAATTAGTAAAGAAAGCTAACAAACTCAAGACCTAAATTACTTTAAATAACATAAATTAACACGCATAATAGATGGATAGATACGAGTTGTACATACCTTTAAAATTATCATTTATTAAAAGCACTTTGCAAATTTGTGTACGTTAAAATGATTGGAACAATAACTCAAAAAATTGAATCAAAAGATGAGATTCAAAACGAATTTATATCTTTAGCTTAACAGAAACTAAAGTAATTTTTTTCTGATTGTTTCACAAACGAAACAATTAATAAGTGTCCGTAATCGATATTGCTTGTGGAATACTATATGCCAAAAACAGAGTAGAAACCCACTAATTACTTCGTTTATGAAATGCCCACAGAGTAAGTTACACTAGTACTGATTTTTGTTAAGGCCCAGACCATATTAAGTATTAGATTATAGTGATACTTTATTCTATTTTTTGTGATTTATTTTTCCTTGCCAGATATTTGTATTCTATTTTTCGTAATTTATTTTTCCTTGCCTATGTAGTATAATAAAGACATTGTTGGGTCTCCTTTGGAGCATCTTCCCTGTCCCCTACAATAACAACAACAACAACAACAACACTTCCTAGTGTGGATTCCGCTTTCGCGGGGTCTGGGGAGATCCAAATGTAGGGAGTCTTACCTCTACCGGCATGTCTGCCATTAGAGAGGCTGAATCCTGGAGACCCATAAAAATAGATTTTGTGAAAACATCTTATAGAAGAAAGATTTTGTGAAAACATTAAATGGAAAAAAACTAAAGATACACAGCAGGTAATGGATTAAAAAATACTAATAAATTAGTTGGCCATAACTATGTAAATAAACATACAACATAAGTATAATATAGTAGAGGAAGGTACTATGCCTTAACAAACCGAAGTAGGCAGACAATGTCTCTTCCCATATGAAAATACTACCTGTATACAAACCCGACAAACGAAAAAAACTACAGCCAAACCTACCCTACTACAATCGAAAAAACACACCCAAATCAGAAGGCCAACTCTCTGTGATCTAAGATCCTAATCCTTTCCTGCCATAGTCTCCTATCATGAGTCATGTCCTCCGTCAATCGTACAACTTTCAAATCCTCTCTAATCATCTCATCTAAACTCTTCTTTGGTCGTCCCCTCTCTCTTGTACCTTCTGGGATGTTAATTCTCTCACATCTCCTCACTGGAACATCCACTCTCCTTTTCACATGGTCAAACCATCTGAGTCTTGTTTTTCTCATCTTATATTCTATGGGAGCCACTTTAACTAAATCTTTGATTACCACATTCCTAATTCTATCCACTCTTGTATACCTATACATCCACCTAATCATGCTCATCTCTACTATCATCAACCTTTGGACCTGTATCTTTTTTATATGCCAACACTCCGATCCACACAATACAGGTGGTCTAACTATCATACAATAAACTTTGCGTTTTAATCTTACAGTCATCCTCTTATTACACAACACACCTGAATCATACTTCTATTTTTGCCAACCTACTTTTATGCACTAGTTAATATCTTCGTCAATATTCTCATTCTGTTGAATGATCGAGTTTAGATATTTAAACTTTTCGACTTTTGGTATCGTCATCCCATCAATGGTGACTTCTCCTCCTGCATCTTCCCTTCCACTGAAACAACAATGTGGGTATTCAGTTTTCGATCTACTTACTCTAAAACCTCTAGACTCTAGTGTAAGTCTCCATCGCTCTAACTTGCCATTAACTCCCTTTCTAGTCTCATCACTAAGAACAATATCATCTGTGAATAACATACACCATAGCAACTCATCTTGAATCCCTTTTATAAGTTCATCCATAATTAAAGTGAAAAAAAAACGGGTTTAAAGCGGAACCCTAATGCAGGCCCATACCAACGTTGAAGTAAAAGGTAGCCCCTCCTGGCGTCCTAATACTTGTCCTACCTCTTTCGTACATATCCTTAATAACTCGAATATACATAGGTGACATTCATTTCTTTTCCAATCATCTCCATAACACTTCACGTGGAATTCTATCATATACTTTTTTCAGGTCAATGAACACCATATGAAGAATCTATCTTTCTCTCTCTATACAATCCCATGAGCCTTCTAAAAAGGCAAGTCGCCTCCATGATCGACCTACCAGGCATAAAACCAAATTCGTTCTCTGATATCGAAATCCTTTCGCAACCCTCTCTCCATCACCCTCTTCCATAATTTCATAGTGTGATTGAGCAACCTTATACCCCTATTATTTTTACAATCCTGAATGTCACCTTTGTTCTTATACAATGGGATGACTGTACTAAACATCTATTCTGTGGGCATCTTAGCAGTCCTAAAAATAACATTGAAATACTTTGTTAGCCACTCTAGTCACTCTTCACCCAAACACTTCTATACTTCCACCGGTATCTGGTCTGATCCCTTTACCTTCCCATTGGACATCTTCTTAGGGTCTCTCTAATCTCTTCCTTGCTGATAGGTTCACACAGTTGAGCATCAAGATGCCTCTCACTACTCTCGCTTACCCTACTTCGAAAATCTTTCATCCCTTCACCATTGAGGAATTTGGAAAAGTATCTTTGCCATCTTTTCTCAATCTCTGCATCCTTAGACAACACCTTACTATTTTTATCTTTGATGCAGCTCACGACACCTAACTTCCTAGTTCTTCTTTCCCTAACCCTCATCAGTTCAAAGACTTCCTTCTCACCTTCCTTAGTCTCCAATTTTTGATATGACTTATCGTAAGCCATGCCCTTAGCTACAACAACAGTTTTTTTGGCTACCTTTTTTGCTGCTTCATATCTAACTCTACTAATCTCTTTCTCTTCATCCATTCCACTGTTTATGAAAGCAGCATGTGCCTCTTTTTTCTCCTTACCTTTACCTCGTCGTCCCATCACCAGGCTCCCTTCATTTTGTTACCACCTCTCCTAAATGTCCTTAGGATTTCCTTAGCTGACCTTCGAATGCATTTTGTTATTGCCTCCCACATTGTATCCGCATCCTCTATCTGCCTCTAAGCTCCTTGTTTAGTAATCCTCTCTGATAATTTCATAGTGTTCTCTTAGTAAGCTTTCACCACTTAACTCTAGTGTCCCCAATGATGAACCTCTATTTTGTCCCATTTTTAGCCCCTATTTGACTCATTTTCTCCCGTATTTTCATATTCGATCGTGTTAAGGAAGGACCAAATCAGCCTCCTTTAGCATACTTTGCACTCATATAGCATCTTTTTATATCTTCAGGTGCATTGTTGGAAAAATGGAAAGATGAGCAGCATTCAGCAGAAAGGAGTGCCAAGAAGGCGAGTTTAAAGCCGCAAAAAAGCGTCGCACAGAAGTCCCGAGGAATCGAACACACGCAGCACAGTCGGGCCACGAAAACCAGCACAACTGGCCGAAATGGCCACGTGGCACGACCGTGCCAATAGCATGGTCTGACCGTGCCAAGTGACACACCCGTGCCACTTCTGCTGTTCTGGGCCAATTGTACCAAAATTTTGGCACGGTGACACCATGCCCTAGAGCACGACTATGCCATCCCCGTTCCGCGTCGCGACTTAAATTTTCCTTTGGGGTTATTTTGGGCTAATTCGGTTTTTGCTTTGAGTTTCTTTTCCCAGGCGATTCTTAGGCAATTTTCTAGGGTTTAGTTGAGTGTTTTATTTTCATGTTAAATTTAGCATTTGGATTGAAGTTTATGCTACCTTGAATTCATTCAATCAATTTTAGGTTCTTAATGCTCTCTCCTCTCTTGCTCTTGGTTGTTTTGAAGTTTGTCATAGTTGTTGAATTGAATATTGCATTTGTTGTTGGAAAGATGATTGTAGGCTAAATCTCCCAACTTGGGTTGGGATTAATGTCGTCTATGTGTTGTTGAATTATGGGTTAGCCTCAACCTTTGCTTTCCCCTTGTTTGTTTGCGGTTTCTACTATGCACGCCGTATGCTCGATGAAATGGTTGAAAGAGTTTTCATCCATTTTTACTAGAGTTTAGGGGAGCGTTGAGAGACAAAACCTTTACTTAGTGTGGCTTAGTAGACAATTAGAGTTTTAATATGAAAATAATTAAGATTCTAATTGGGATTTGAGATTGTAAATCTTGTAATCCTACGACTTTTAGTCCCATGAGAATAGGTGATTATAGTTGCAGGATTAGTCTTCGACCCTTGAGAGAGGGAAGAGATGGGCTTAACTGACAATCTATCCACTCGTAATGCATGTTTGGATTCATTTAATGAGGCTAGTAATTGATTCACTGGCATAGTCGAGCTATTAATTGCAACCTAAGTGTTTCCCATTCTGCTGCTTATTACATTAGTTAGTCATTAGAATTTTCCCTAGCCTAATTCCCAACCAACAACTGTGATCGCCTAGATTAAGTAGTTAAATTAGTTCTAGTAGTTGAAAGCAAGCTTCCTCGTGGACACGACCTTTACTTACTGGTTGCTAGCTACAGCTACGTCGTGCACTTGCGGTAATTTTTAACTCATCAAGTTTTTGGCGTCGTTGTCGGGGACCTTGCGTCTTTCAATATTAGAATCGGTTTGAGCACTCTAGACTAGGCTTTTCTTTTTCTTTTTGCACCTTCTTGCTCTTCCTTATTCTTGCTTGAAACTGTTTACACCGTGGTAATGTTTGCTTTTGTATACGCAGGAGGAGTCAAGGGGATCAAGACCTTATCCCGTTGGACCCCGAGATAGAAGCAATAGCATGCCGGCTTACTGGAGAAGCAAGAAGGAGAAGGAGAACAGAAGCAACAATGGTAGGGCAAGAATAGCAGGTGTTGCGCGACTACGCCCTGCCGCAAGCGTCAGGTATCACATCGTCTATCGTGAACCTGACAATGGAAGCCAACAACTTCGAACTCAGTCCTGTGCTCATCACTTTTATGGAACGGGACCAGTTCGGCGGCCACCCCTCGGACAACCCCAATGTGCACCTTCGTAAATTCCTTACGAAGTGTGACACCATCAAACTCAACGGGGCAACCACCGATGCGATTCGACTGAGGCTCTTCCCATTCTCACTGAGCGATAGAGCCAGTGACTGGCTGCAGAACGAGGAGCCCAACTCATTCACCACCTGGGAGGCTCTCTCAAAGGCTTTTCTCAGTAAATACTCCTCACCTGACAAGACCGTCAAGCTGAGGATAGACATCACATCCTTCACCCAATAGAATGGGGAGTCCTTGTACGAGGCCTAGGAGAGGTTTAAAGACCTCCAGCGGTAATGCCCCCACCACGGAGTTCCTGATAAGCTCCTAATCCAAACCTTCTACAATGGGTTGGAGCAGTCAGTGAAGATTTTTATCGATGCCGCAGCAAGGGTTGCTCTTATGGGGAAGTCGATAGAGGCTGCAAAGGTCTTGTTGGAGGAGAAGACTTCCAACAATTACCATTGGTCCAGCGAGAGGACAGCCTCGAAGAAGGCCAGCGGGATCTATGGGATTGACGCTGTGGATCTACTAGCTACCAAGGTTGATGCTTTGGCACAGCGTCTCGACAGGCTCGAAACTCCTCCTCCAGGGAGTTTAGTGGGAGGTCCATCAGGTGCGATGTATGAGGTTGGCGCCCTTTGCGAGACTTGTGGCATTCAAGGCCACGTTGCTGCTGAGTGTCAATCCACTTTCCCAAGCGTTGAGCATGCTAATGTAATGCAAAACTACGGCCAACGCCACAAAATAACCCATTCTCCAACACATATAACCCCGGTTGGAGAAATCACCCAAATTTCTCTTGCCGCAATAACAATCCCATGCCACCCAATGCTTCCTAACCACAACCCCCGGTTTCCAATACAAGGTACCCTATACCCCACCTCCACAACAACAGCCAACCCAACCAAAATCCAATCTAGAGAGTCTCATGGAGCGCTCCATAGCAACCCAGACAAAGACTAATGAAGCCTTTGGTGAGTCGGTCAGCTAATTGAATTCCAAATGTGAGGCCATGGCCACTCATCAGAAGATGATGGAGAACTAAATAGCTCAGATTGTGCAGGAGGTAAGCCACCTGTCCAGGTCTCAGGGATACTTACCAGGTCAACTCGAGACCAACTCCAAAGGTCAAATGAATGCTATTACACTGAGAAGTGGTAAGGAGCTAGATGGCCCCCTAGCGCCCATAAAGGAAGACAAGAGAGAGATTGAGGATGAAGGTAATGCAGTGAAGCAGGTTCTGAAGCGTGGGCTAATGGGATGGAAGTGAATTACTTGAGTTTGATTACAATTTTCCCTTTGGAAGAAAGATATGACTTGATTTAAAGGTTATGCCACCAATCAAGCCTAAGGACCCACCAAGAATTTGTTTAAAGGCTATGCCACCCACAAACTCTATAAAGGATTCTACTCAAGAACTCACCACCTTTGGAAAGGATAAAGAGAACTCAAGATTTAAGAGAGAGAAAGTTCAAACTAGCAATGCATGTATTCCAAATCTGAAAAACTTACAAACTAAGGCCTCCCTTATATAAGGGAGCCTTTGACAGCAAAAGAGAAGGCAGCCAAAAGGACTCTCAAAACCCACAAAGCATGGGGAACCAAAAAGTAATAAATTAGAAGCTAAAGAGTGCCCTCTACTTTTGTCACAAATTTTCAGTTTACCAAGGTCAACTTTGAGCAGACATATCTCCTAGTTTCCTGGGCCAAATCTAATGAAATAGACTTTTCTAGAAAGCCTAGGAAGTTAGCTTTCACGTGGCTCAAGTGGTATGCAGATTGGAGTTGTTATTTGGGAGATATGGGGCAGAGAGTGCAGCTTATGCAGGCTGGGCAGAAATTGCAGCATAGGGAAAAGGACTCCTCTTGACCTATGATCACATGCCTTACCTTAGAATTCTCTTTGTGCTCTTTTAGCTGAAATAAGAAGGTTCCCAAAAAGTGGATTTTCAGCACTTTGATCCCATACTAAGCTTGGGTAATCAAGCCCACAAAACCGGGTTAAAACTTGGGCTTAATTTGCTTTGATGAACCAAACTCCTTAGAAGGTCCCTTGTCCTTTCCAAAATAGAAGAGTAATATGTTCCAAAGGTTTAGGATGAGTGTGGAATTGAAGTTCTAAGTTGGTACAAGGACCAAGTCCCCTTTGATGAAGCTTGTGAGCATTGAGGAGGAGTTGTGAGTTCTCTTGGACTTGTGTAGGCAAGACATCTGCTTCATCCTCCCCTTCTTGAATGTGATTTGCCCTCAAATCAACACCCTCTTCTTCATCCTCAAGATAGGGTGTGAGATTACCCACATTGAAGGTAGATGATACACCCATGTTCCCCGGTAGCTCTAACTTGTAAGCATTATCATTGACCCTTTCAAGGACCTTAAATGGGCCATCACTCCTTGGCATGAGCTTGTTCTTTCTTCTAGAGGGAAACCTCTCCTTTCTCAAATGTATCCATACCAAATCCCCGGGTTTGAAGGTGATGGCTTTGCGGTGCTTGTTGGCTCTAGCTTTATACATCTCATTTGTCTTCTCAATCTTGGCCCGAATTTCTTGGTGAAGTTTCTTCATCTCTTTGGCCCTCTCCTCGGCCTCATAGCTCACTCTAGACTCAAGTGGAAGAGGTATGAGTTCTAGGGGAGTTAGAGGATTGATCCCATAGCATGATTCGAAGGGAGAGTGTGCCGTAGCAAAACTAGGAGTGCGGTTGTATGCAAATTCAGCATGGGGAAGCTTGAGATCCCACTCCTTAATGTTTTTGCGCACCAAACTTCTAAGCAAAGTAGCAAGAGTTTTGTTGGTGACTTCGGTTTGGCCATCGGTTTGAGGATGGTGGGAAGTACTATACAAGAGCTTAGTACCAAGGAGCTTCCATAAGCATCTCCAAAAGTGGCTAAGAAACTTTGTATCCCGATCCGACACAATGCTCTTAGGAATGCCATGAAGCTTAACAACTTCTTTGAAGTAGAGGTGAGCTATGTGAGATGCGTCATCGGTCTTTTCACATGGGATGAAGTGAGCCATCTTTGAGAAACGGTCCACCACTACCATAATAGAATCCTTGCCTCTTTGAGTTCTTGGGAGAGCAACTATGAAGTCCATGCTCACATCCTCCCATGGACCATTAGGAATAGGTAAAGGAGTGCACAACCCTTGGTGGAATTGACTCTTAGCTTGTTGACAAATAGAACACTTGGAAGTCACCTCATAAACATCCCCTCCCATTCTTGGCCAATAAAAATGTTCCTTGAGCATATCAATGGTCTTGTTGATCCCAAAATGACCGGCTAGGCCGCCTCCATGAACTTCCTTGACAAGTAGCTTTCGGATTGGACCCTTTGGAATGCATAGCTTGTTGCCTTTGAATAAGAAGCCTTCTTGAAGCGTATAAGGGCCATGCTTATTGCTCTCTTGTTCGACAAGGTAGGGCTTGAAATCATCATCTTCTTGGTAGTAGTCACGGATGAATTGGAAGCCAAGGACCCGTGCTTCCATCACGGCTAGTAGAGAATACCGCCTTGAAAGAGCATCCGCAACCACATTGATACTCCCCTTCTTATGTTTGGCCACAAATGAGAAGCTTTGCAAGAATTCAACCCATTTAGCATGCCTTGGATTGAGTTTGTGTTGGCCATTTAAATAGTTCAAAGCCTCATGGTCCGAATGGAGTACGAATTGTTTTGGCCTTAAGTAATGAGACCAATGATCAAGGGCCCTCACCAATGCGTAGAATTCCTTGTCATATGTTAAATAATTCCTCCTTGATCCATTGAGCTTCTCACTAAAATAGGCAATTGGGCGTAGATCTTGCATAAGGACAGCCCTTATGCCAACTCCACTTGCATCACAATCAACTTCGAAGAGCTTGTTGAAGTCGGGAAGAGCTAATACCAGGGCCTCACATAACTTGGACTTGAGTTTCTCAAAGGCAACATGGGCGGCCTTTGTCCACTCAAATGTTCCTTTCTTCATGCATTCGGTGATGGGGGCCGTGAGGGTGCTAAACCCCTTGATGAATCTCCTATAGAAGGATGCCAAACCATGAAAACTCCTAACTTCGGTGATGGTGGTGGGAGTTGGCCATGACTTGATAGCTTCCACTTTGCCTTGGTCCATGGAGATGCCATCACAAGAAACAACATACCCCAAAAATGTGACTTGGGGTGCAAAGAACTCACATTTTTCTAGCTTGCCAAAGAGCCTTTGAGCTCTTAGAACCTTGAATACTTCTTCCAAGTGATGTAGATGATCTTCTTGATTCTTTGAATATATAAGGATATCATCAAAATAGACCACTACAAATTTGCCAAGGAAAGGCCTCAAGACCTCATTCATCAGCCTCATGAAAGTGCTAGGGGCATTAGAGAGGCCAAAGGGCATCACTAACCACTCATAAAGCCCACCCTTGGTCTTGAATGCCGTTTTCCACTCATCTGCTTCCCTCATGCGGATTTGGTGATATCCACTCCTTAGATCAATCTTGGAGAAGATGGAGGAGCCATGAAGTTCATCAAGCATGTCATCAAGCCTAGGTATGGGATACCTATACTTGATAGTAATGTTGTTGATGGCTCTACTATCTACACACATGCGGTATGAGCCATCCTTCTTGGGGACCAATAATGCTGGAACCGAGCAAGGACTCATGCTCTCCCTCACATAACCTCTAGCCAATAACTCATCAACTTACCTTTGAAGCTCTTTGGTCTCTTGAGGGTTACATCTATAGGCCGCTTTGTTTGGAAGTGGAGCACCGGGAATGAGGTCAATTTGATGCTCAATGCCTCGAATTGGAGGGAGGCCGGGGGGTAAATCTTGTGGGAAGACATCTTTGTATTGTGAGATGAGGGGAATGATCTTGGGATGTAAAGAAGTCACTTCCTCACCATTGTTACTTTCAAGCATGAGTAAAGTTAGAACTTGCTTACCCTTGCTTAAAGCTCTCTCAACCCGTGCTTCACTCATCATGAGAAGGTCTCTCTTTTTCTCACTTCCCACCCCGGGTTTAGATTTGTGGACTTGGTTTGGAGGTAACGGGTTTAAAACAATCTTTTCCTTGTCAATGATCAATGAGTATGTATTCTTAAAACCATCATGCATGACATGTCTATCAAATTGCCAAGGTCGACCCAAAAGTATATGGCATGCACTCATGGGTACCACATCACAAAGCACATTATCTCTATACTTTTTTCCAATTGAAAAAGAGATGAGTGCTTGTTTTGATACCTTAATGTCACCGCCATCATTGAGCCATTTGAGAGAGTAAGGCTTGGGATGTGAGATAGTAGGAATGCCAAGTTTCTCAATAAGTGTGGTAGAGGCCACATTGGTGCAACTTCCCCCATCAATAATCAAGCTGCAAACTTTATCTTGTATGGTGCACCGAGAGTGAAAGATCATGTCTCTTTGAGCCTTGTCATAAGGAGTGTCTTGGGTGTGTAGAACCCTTCTTAAGACAAGTAACTCTCCCTCATCGGCCTCAAGTTGAGTCTCTTCTTGTAAGGAGTCCGATTCTTCCTCAAGAGCTTCCTCTTGCGCCTCCATCAATAGGGCATCTACTTCTTCAACTTCTTGTATAGTCATAGCTCTTCGGTTGGGGCAATCATATTGGAAGTGCCCATACCCTTGACATTTAAAACACTTCTTGCCCTCAAGTTTCTTAGGCAATTCCTTAGGTGTAGGAAGTGCCACAGTCTTGCCTTTGTCAACCCGTGAGGTACCTTCGGGTTTAGTAGGAGTGAAGGGCTTAAATGGGGGCTTTGAACTTACTTGCTCCCTTGGAAGGGGTTTAGTAAAAACTCTCTTTTCCTTCTTTCTCTTTTCAACCTTGAGAGCTAGCTTGAAAACATCATCCAAGGTGAAGTAGGGTTGAAGTTCCACCTTTCTTGCAATAAGAGGGTTTAACCCATTGAGAAACCTAGCCACGGTTTGCTCTTGGGGTTCATGGATGCTTCCTCTTAAAAGGAGTTGCTCAAATTCCCTCATGTACTCACCCACACTCATGTTGTTTTGTTTGAGTGAGAAGAGCCGGTTGTAAAGGTCTTGCTTGTAGCTTTTCGGAAGGAACCTCTTGTTCATGAGAGTTTTAAGTTTTCCCCATGAATTGATCTTTCTTTTGCCCTCTCTAGCCCTTTGCTTTTTGATGTTTTCAAACCACAAGGAGGCATACCTTGTGAGTTTAAGGCTAGCAACCTTGAAACTCCTTTCATCATTATAACCCTTGGCTTCAAAGATTCGGTCCAAGGCTTGGACCCATTCAAGGTATTCATCGGGGTTCAAGTTGCCATTGAACTCCGGGGGCTCCACTTTGATGTCCCTAAATTCATCCATAGGAGGCCTTCTTCCTTCCCTTCTTGGATTACTTCCCATGCTTGAGTCACTAGAGAAGTCTTGTTCATCCCCACCATCACTCGGCTCTTGCGGTCTTTGGCCTCTTTGGAGGGCCAAAAATTGGGTGGTAAGTTGCTCAAGTTGCCTACTAATTCGTCTCACGCTTTGTTGTAAGGCTAGAATGGCATTGTCGTGCCTCATTGCATGCGTTTCTTCTAGGTTCATGCCCCTTGGTACTCTTGCCGGTTGAATAGGATTAGTGGGGGTATCTTCTTCATTAGACATGGTGAAAGGGGAAAGGTGTAGAAGAGAGGATAGGGGTAGGAAAGGACACGGGCGTGCTAGGGTGCACGGTGGGAAGTTGACTGAGGAAGGTGGTGACACGGTCGTGCGAGGGAGCACGGGGGGACCGTGCTGAACTTCTGGGGCAGGATCTGGGGTGGCACGGTCGTGCTTCACCGCACGGGGTGACCGTGCCACTATTCTGGCCGGCTGCACGGTTTTGCGAAATTTGCTTTTGTGGGGGGGTTTTGGTGGGGGTTTGTGTTTGGCTGTTTTCGAGGGTTCTTTGAGAGGTAAAGGAGGCAATTTGTAGGGAATGGAGGTGTGGAATAAGGCTTGTGAACTTAAGGAGGTTTTTTTTTTTTTTTGGGGTCAAGAGTTCAAGGTAAAGAGAGGTGATGATTCACCATGATTTTCACAGCAAAGTGAAGGAAAATTTGACAAGGATGAAACCAAAGTAGGGGAATGTGATATAGACTCAAGAACACCAACCTGGATTTGCTCTGATACCAAATGAAGCGTGGGCTAATGGGATGGAAGTGAATTACTTGAGTTTGATTACAATTTTCCCTTTGGAAGAAAGATATGACTTGATTTAAAGGTTATGCCACCAATCAAGCCTAAGGACCCACCAAGAATTTGTTTAAAGGCTATGCCACCCACAAACTCTATAAAGGATTCCACTCAAGAACTCACCACCTTTGAAAAGGATAAAGAGAACTCAAGATTTAAGAGAGAGAAAGCTCAAACTAGCAATGCATGTATTCCAAATCTGAAAAACTTACAAACTAAGGCCTCCCTTATATAAGGGAGCCTTTGACAGCAAAAGAGAAGGCAGCCAAAAGGACTCTCAAAACCCACAAAGCATGGGGAACCAAAAAGCAATAAATTAGAAGCTAAAGAGTGCCCTCTACTTTTGTCACAAATTTTCAGTTTACCAAGGTCAAGTTTGAGCAGCCATATCTCCTAGTTTTCTGGGCCAAATCTGATGGAATAGACTTTCCTAGAAAGCCTAGGAAGTTAGCTTTCACGTGGCTCAAGTGGTATGCAGATTGGAGTTGTTATTTGGGAGATATGGGGCAGAGAGTGCAGCTTATGCAGGCTGGGCAGAAATTGCAGCATAGGGAAAAGGACTCCTCTTGACCTATGATCACATGCCTTACCTTAGAATTCTCTTTGTGCTCTTTTAGCTGAAATAAGAAGGTTCCCAAAAAGTGGATTTTCAGCACTTTGATCCCATACTAAGCTTGGGTAATCAAGCCCACAAAACCGGGTTAAAACTTGGGCTTAATTTGCTTTGATGAACCAAACTCCTTAGAAGGTCCCTTGTCCTTTCCAAAATAGAAGAGTAATATGTTCCAAAGGTTTAGGATGAGTGTGGAATTGAAGTTCTAAGTTGGTACAAGGACCAAGTCCCCTTTGATGAAGCTTGTGAGCATTGAGGAGGAGTTGTGAGTTCTCTTAGACTTGTGTAGGCAAGACATCTGCTTCAGGTTCCCATTGAGGACCCCAATGAGGGGGCTCAGGGTGAAAAGCCAAAAGGGATTGAAGCAGAGAACAATTCCTCCCTCACGAAGCCTTACAAGCCTCCTGTCCCCTACCCTCAAAGGCTAATAAAGGTTAGGGAGGAGTACAAGTATGACATGTTTCTTGAGATGCTAAAAAAATTCCACATCAACATTCCCTTTTTGGAGGCCATTGCAGACATGACCTCTTACGCCAAATTCTTGAAGGATTTGCTCTCTAATAAAGGGAAGCTACTCGAGAATGCCACGGTGTCTCTCACTGAGGAGTGCAGTGCTATTATTCAGAACAAACTTCCTCCTAAGCTATCAGGTATAGAAAGTTTCTCCATTCCCTGTTCCGTTGGGGATCTGACTATCAGTAGAGCTTTATGCGATCTTGGGGCCAGTGTTAGCCTTATGCCGTACTCCATTTGTAAGAAGTTGCAAGTGGGGGATTTGAAACCCACTGCCATCTCCTAGCAGCTCGCTGATCGATCCGTCAAGTACCCCCTTGGTGTGCTCGAGGATGTCCTATTGTAGGTGGGAAAGTTCTTCATTCCCTGTGACTTTGTTATCATGGAGATGGAAGAAGACTCCCGCATCCCTATTATTCTAGGGAGGCCCTTCTTGGCCACTGCAAGGGCTATGATTGATGTGAAGAACGGCAGGCTATCCCTCCAAGTTGGGAATGGAAAGGTCGAATTTTGCTTACCCCAATCCATGGCTTCACCTTCTCCAGACGATACATGTTGCAGCATCGATATATTAGAGAAGGCGCTCAATCAGAAGGTCATGACTTACCATTTTGTTGAGGATCCACTGGAGGCCGCTCTAGTCAGCGATCATGTGATCGATTCCCAATCAGGTGAGATGAAGGAGTATGCTAGATTCCTCGATGCCTCTATTGCCTACACGGGAAGACAATTCCCCCGGGAAGCCCTTAGTTTGGAGTAGCGTAGCTTCAAGGAGGAAGAGAAAAACTCACCCAAGGTAGAGTTGAAGCCTCTACCTCCTCATCTCAGATATGAGTTCCTTGACTCTGATCATCAGTTCCCTATTATTGTTAGTGCTAAACTTGACGGCCCTCAACTTGAAAAACTGTTGGGCGTGCTCAGAAAGCATAGGGGGGCCATTAGTTATAACATCGACGATATTAAGGGACTCAGTCCTTCATTATGTATGCATTGCATCTTTCTTGATGAAGTTCACCGACCCTCCCGACAACCTCAGCGCCGTTTAAATCTTAATATACAAGAGGTTGTTAAGAAGGAGGTTGTCAAACTCCTTGACGCTAGGGTCACCTATCCTATCTCCGATAGTGAATGCGTTCAAGTGGTTCCAAAAAAGGGTGGTGTGACCGTCATTAAGAATGAGCGTGACGAGCTCATTTCCACTAGGACTATTACCAGATGGCGTACGTGCATTGATTATCGCAAACTTAATCAAGTCACCTGAAAAGATCATTTCCCCCTTTCCTTTATTGATTAGATGCTAGAAAGATAGGCCAGGCACTCTTTCTTCTGTTACTTGGATGGGCACTCCGGTTTCTTTCAAATTCCTATCCATCGAAGTGATCAGGAGAAGACTACGTTCACATGCCTTTATGGCACCTTCGCTTATCGTAGGAGCCTTTTGGGTTATGGAACGCCCCTGCCACTTTCCAACGGTGCATAACTGCCATATTTTCTGATTTTATTGAGAACATTATGGATTTATTCATGGAGGATTTCTCCGTTTATGGAGGTACCTTTGACCTGTGTTTAGAAAATTTGACTAAGGTACTCCATAGATGTGAGGAAGTCAATCTTGTGTTGAACTGGACAAAATATCATTTCATGGTGTAAGAGGGGGTAGTATTAGATCATGTCATTTCTGCTAGGGGCATCGAGGTCGATAAGGCTAAGATTGAGGTCATATAGCGATTGCCCCCTTCGACTTCGGTGAAAGGGGTGCGGAGTTTCCTTGGTCACGCGGGGTTTTACCGCCACTTCATTAAGGACTTCTCCAAAATTGCCAAACCTCTAACTCAGCTTTTGGCCAAAGAGTCCCATTTGCGTTTACTGATGAGTGTCATGGAGCTTTTTGCAGGATCAAACAGGTACTTATGTCTGCCCCCATCATATAACCACCAGACCTGGGTCTCCCTTTTGAGATCATGTGTGATGCTAGCGATCATCCAGTGGGGGTAGTCCTGGGATAAAGGAAGATAAGAAACCAGTGATGATCTACTATGCTAGTAGAACACTGGATGAGACACAGCAGAACTACACAACAACTGAAAAGGAGCTGCTTGCGGTCGTGTACGGAGAAGTTTCGACCTTATCTCCTTTGTTCTAAGGTCATCATGTATACTGACCATTCTACACTCAAGCACGTCCTTAAGAAGAAAGATGCTAAGCCTCGCCTCATCCGGTAGATTCTGCTACTCCAGGAGTTTGATCTGGAGATCAAAAACAAGGTGGGGGTCGAGAATGTCGTGGCCGATCATCTCTCTAGGCTCGTTATTGAGAGCCAAAACATCCCCATTGATGATGCTTTTCCTGACGAGCATCTCATGGGCGTCACCTCGGGACAAGCCCCGTGGTTCGCCAACTGTACGAACTACCGAGTTTCAGAAATCCTCCCCCATGATTTATTCTCTCACCAGAAAAAGAAATTCTCCCATGATGTCAAGATGTATTTCTAGAAGGAGCCATTCCTTTACAAGCTATATAAGGATGGAATCTGCAGGCAATGCCTTCCTAAGGGGGAAATTCAGAGTGTGATCTCCCATTGTCACGATTCTCCATGTGGAGGTCATGCTAGCACCTCCAAGACAGCCGCTAAGGTGCTCCAAGTGGGGTTCTATTGTCCCTCTCTCTTCAAGGATGTCCATGCATATGTCCGCGCATATGATCGCTGCCAACAGATGGGGAATCTATCTAGGAAGAATGAGATGCCCCAGAACTTCATTCTTGAAGTTGAAATTTTCAATGTTTAGACCATCGACTTTATGGCACCTTTTCCATCCTCAAGGGGCAATAAATACATCCTAGTTGCCATGGACTACGTCTCCAAGTGGGTGGAGGCCGTGGCTAGCCCTACCAATGATTCTAGGGTAGAGACTAAGTTGTTCAAGAAGGTGATCTTTACTCGTTTTGGGGTCCCGAGGGCGCTTATTAGGGACAATGGATCGTACCTCATAGAAAAGATACTCGAGGTTCTATTGAAGAAATATGGAGTGCACCACAAGTTTGAACTTGGCTACCATCCACAAACTAGTGGCCAAGTAGAGATTTCCAACCGAGAGATTAAAGCCATCCTAGAGAAGATGGTTGCTAGATCATGGAAGGATTGGGCGGACAAACTTGACGACGCTCTTTGGGTCTACCACACTGCCTTTAAAACCCCATTGGCACTACACCCTTTTAGCTTGTCTATGGTAAGTCCTGCCACCTTCCTGTAGAGTTAGAACACCGGGCGTATTGGGCTATCAAGCACCTTAACTTTGATCTGAAGTCTGCGAGGGAAAGAAGGCTGTTGCACTTAAATGAACTTGAGGAGATCCATCTGGACGCCTATGAGAGTGCCAGGATATATAAGGAGAGAACGAATCGGTGGCACGATAAGTTTATTCATATGAGAGAGTTTAGGAAAGGCGACTTAGTCCTCCTTTTCAATTCCCGCTTGAAGCTTTTCCGGGGAAAGCTTCGTTTTAGATGGTCAGGCCCCTTTGAGGTGTTGAAGGTGTACCCAAACGGGGCTATTGAGATCGGCACAGAGGTTTCCGGCTCGTTCAAGGTGAACGGGTCTCGCCTGAAACACTACATCGCCAGTGAGTTACTTGAGGGGAAGGTTACTTGTGCCCTCATCAATGTCTTTTCCCCCTAGAGATTCTTAAGGTCAAGCTTGGGACCTAAAACAAGCACTTCTTAGGAGGCAACCTAAGCTTTGGTATTTACGAAAAAAAAGAGAAGAAGAAAGGGGGTTCACAAAAAATGTGAGTGAGAAAGGAATGAAGTAACGGATTTAGAAAGAGATGACTCAAGAGGCCGAAAGTTGGCATGGGCACCCCATGCCGGGCAGCATGGCTGTGCCGCCCCCCTCAAGACTTTAAGAAAAAGAGGAAGCAAAAAAAAACCATGATTCATTGATCAGCAAAGTGGCACAGTCACCCCGTGCCTTATGGCACGACCGTGCCATTTCCAGTTTTTCAACGCACTACCCAGTAATATGGCACGGTCTGCCCGTGCCGAGTGGCACGCCTTAAAACTCGGCTAAATAGCCGATTTCTTCTTCTTCCTTCTTCTTCCCTATTCAATCCTTCTTCTTTCTCTCTCTAGAAAACCGCCATTCCCACTCTCTCCCTCGCCATTTCCCCCTCAAATCCTCCCTCAAATCCCTCAAATTCCCCCAAATTTCTCCAAATTTCTTCAATTCTTTCACTTTCGTCCCCTTTCCTCTAAAAATTTCTCCCCATTTCATCCAAGTACACCCACCCCACAACCTATTTTCTCTGTCTAATACCCTAACCTCCATTGTTGAGGTTGAAATTTGTAGAGAAAGAATTTGGCCCTTCTCTTACCATTTTCAACTCGTACATCCACTATTGGGTCCTGATCTGTTGGTAGTTCACACCATGGGCAAGGAACGAGCTGAAGAAAATTCAACGGCTCCATCCCAACCCAAGAAATCATCACGGGCAACCTCCTCTTTAGCTGCAACCACCTCTGCTAAAGGTACTAGGGATGCATACCCTCTCATTTTACCTGCTAGCACTAGGGGTCTGCAATTTGTCAATGATGAACAAAAGTCCTGATACGAGTTTTTAGCCACTAAGAATACTAGTGAGCAGAAATATTTTCATGCTGACTCGTTGAGGTCCTTGGGAATGTTGGATGATATGCTAACTCTAATTGGTAGATTAGGATGGACTGAGTATATAAACATGCAATGCACATCCTAAAATCGCCTTTTAGTCGAGTTTTTGAGTTCCTTAAATGTTGATTGGGATGGTAGTTATGGTGGTCATGAGGTCGCCATTTATTTTCATATGTTCAACATCGACCACCGAATGAGCTTGGGAATGTTTAATGAATTGTTGAGATTCCCAGTGGTCAACGGGGCTTATAGAGATGTGCCTTCGTTGTGGTGACCTGATCCCGTTTAGCTTAACATTACCTGCTCCAAACGGAAGGAATACCATGACCGGTGGGGGAGACCTAGGATTTTTGACCCCTGACAGGCCAAAGCCACAGACATTTGTAATGTCAACCTGCGGTACTTGCAGTGTCTAACCGCCAACATTATTTTTGGGCAGAATGACAACCAAAATAGTTGTCGGAAGGCAGAGTTGTTCATTATCTGGTGCACCCTGTCAGGTACCCTAATTGACACGGGGGCCTTCATAATCCACCACTTAGCGGAAGTAGCCAAGACTAGCAACAAGAATGTCATTAGCGTTGGCGGTACTGTTACCGCCATTGCTAATACCTTAGGCTACAACTCACGGCTCTTCACTCTCCAGCCCCATTTCCTAGGTGGTCGCCTCGACCTCGGCACTCTCCACTAGATGCATATTATTGACACCCGAGGTGATACGATTAGATACCCCCACCACAAAACCATCCTTTTCACCCTGCCCAGTGTTGAACGCACTACGGTCACTAACAAAAGAAATTGGAACTGCGACCGGAGGATTGTTAGGGCCACTGTTCTACCTAGAGAGGAACAGTTAACGGCTGATGAGGACATCGAGTTTGATGAGGAGGGGAATGAGGAGTATGATGAGGAGGATATTGATGCAAGCCGAGGAGAGCCCGAGTTGGAGGCTGCCCATGCTGAAGAGGCGGCCATCCCACCACCCCCACCATTCACACACGAGATGGGTGGGTCTTCTTTATCAGTGGCATACATGCCGCTAGACCCCAACTTTCTCCAGTCTTTCTCCAACCTCCACATGGAGGTTTCAGGGTTTCGGGAGGGATTCACTAGCATGCATGCTGACATTGGTCGCCTATGCGGGCGCATGGACTCCATTAAGGAGGGAGTCTCCAATTTTCGGGGTTTCGTCGACCGCCAGGAGGAGCGGGAGTATCGGCGGATTTAGAAGGAAGAGGAACGGGCTATGAGCGAAGCCTGGGAGTATGATGAGCGCCAACGGATGAATGAGCTACTTTGGCGCCAGTCGGAGTCCATCCGACAGATGGAGGAGCATTTACGCTTCTTTCAGGGCGGTCAGGGCGGCTCCTTATCCTTTCCATCTTATGATCCATCCGCCTTTCATCCATTTCCTCTGCACTTCTGGCCACCTCTAGGGCCCGACGGCACCCAATGACTGTGAGTGTATTCCCCTTTCCCCTTCTTTTCTTATGCATCACATTTTCATTGGGGACAATGAAGGGTCCAAGCATGGGGGTGTTTATATCTGTTCAGTAGAGAGCATTGTATATATTCTCTCGCATTTAGCATGTTAGGTTTCATTCTAGTTTAGCAGCATTCTTAAGTCATTGTTAGGTCTTCATTTCATTTCATACATTAGGTACGCATATAGGTAGGGTTGCATTGTACATATTTTATTTTCTAACCCTTCATCTCGAGTGGAAACGTGTTGGTTGGAGCTTTCCAAGACTGCGAGATAATCCTTCCAACCCTTCTCTTCATTTATCCACTAGTTGACTGCTTAGGGTGACTTATTGTTTTGGTTTTTACCGCTCAAAAAAAAAAAAAGATTTGAAAACCCCTCTTATGAAGAGAATACAAAGAGGTGATGATCGATTGATCTGGTTGAGCTGTGTGTTAAAATGTAGCCTGTTATAGTGTGAACTTTTGTAATTTGCGCTCTAACATTGCCATCTATTTTTCCCCTGTCCTTTGCTGTATGTCATTTTGCCCTTGAGATTCATGTGACTTGGCTTGATTAACCTCGATAAGTGGGACATGCCTTGAAGTGAGTTGTTGGACTGTGGTTGACTTGCCTGTGAGACTTTGAGCCTAATAACTATTCATTGCATATAGTCTCATCCTTTCCTTCATGTGTGACTCATTCAGAACTGCATCTCTAGAACTTGATCTTGTTCTCTTTGAAATCGCATTTAGTATGTGCATGTGTTAATATGATTAAGGCAATTTTTGTTCTATTTAGCTACATGAGCTAAAAAGCCACCCACTGTTATGTAATACCCTCTTTGCTAGCTCTTTGTGCCTTTCCCCTTGTCTTTGTTGTTGCCCCCTACACAGTACACACTTCGCCTATCGATATTCCCCATATCCTTGCCAAGGTCTAATGGAGCGACACTTCCATATTGAGTTGGGTTTGCTTCAAAGGTTAGTTCACCTTGGGCACGTTATTAGTGGCTTGTTTAGGGGGATTTGTGATTTTAAGTTGGTGCTCCCCATGCCATTCACATGCCTTTCTCCTTTCAAAGAAAAGAAATAGAAATGAATGGAAAAGGAGGAAGCAAAGGAAAAGAAAAGAAAAATGAAAAAAATAAATATAAAAAAAATTGTGAATATGGTGTTTGGCATGGGAGTGTGACAGTGAGATTGCTAAATTCCTCCCTTAAGATTTTTGTGGGGTTTGTTGCCTAAATTTTCAATTGTGGTGTGAAGTTGTTGTTCCGGTATTAGTTGTGGAAGTGTTTTTTTACTCTCTAGTCTTTTGACTATTAGCTCTACATTTCCCAAATTTGTTCCACTTCTCACCCTTTACCTTTTACCCCATTACATCCCTTTAGAAGTCCTCATGATTTACACATTGCATTTTGTATTTGGCGGTGGAGAATTGAGAACTCTACCAAACTTATGGTAGTTGCTCGATTGGGTAGAGTATTGAGTGCACCCTTGTTACATATTCTAAACACATTGAGGGGAGTGTTCCACTTTATCCGAAAGTAAGGTTTTATCAGTCCTGCTCACTCACCACTCATCAAGGAAGGTCTTGTCTTGTTATGTGCTTCGATACTAAGGCATTTGACGCATTGCATTTGGGTATGGGAGGACCCATGGAAGGAAGTATGCGAGCTATATTTGAATTGTTTTACATTTTGACTTGGCCATCTCTAATGCATAGTTTAACTTAGATTATTGATTATTCGTCTCTTGTCTGAAGAGGGTGTGTTGCGAGCTGCACCCTCCTCCCTGATCTTTCTTAGCGTAGTCTTGCTTGGGGACAAGCAAGAGATAAGCATGGAGGTATGATGAACCTCTATTTTGTCCAATTTTTAGCCCCTCTTTGACTAATTTTCTCTCGTGTTTTCACGTTCGATCGTACTAAGGAAGGGTCAAATCGGCCTCCTTTAGCATACTTTGTACTCATATAGCATCTTTCTATATTTTCAGGTACATTGTCGGAAAAATGGAAAGATGAGCAGCATTTAGCAGAAAGGAGTGCCAAGACTGCGGGTTTAAAGCCGCGAAAAAGCGTGGCACAGAAGTCCCGAGGAATCAAGCACACGAAGCACAGTCGGGCCACGAAAACCAGCACAACTGGCCGAAACAACCAAGTGGCACGGCCTGGCCGCGCCACGTGGCATGACCATGCCAATGGCACGGTCTGGCCGTGCCTAGTGGCACACCTGTGCCACTTATGCTGTTCTGGGCCGGTTGTACCAGAATTTTGGCACAATGACATCGTGCCCCGGAGCACGAC
Source organism: Carnegiea gigantea (assembly GCA_029747015.1). Lineage (NCBI taxonomy): Eukaryota > Viridiplantae > Streptophyta > Magnoliopsida > Caryophyllales > Cactaceae > Carnegiea > Carnegiea gigantea. The sequence continues at coordinate 281,772 of JAKOGI010000518.1, read as the reverse complement.
CGTGCCATTCCCATTCCGCATCGCGACTTAAATTTTCCTTCGGGGTTATTTTGGGCTAATTCAGTTTTTGCTTCAAGTTTCTCTTCCCAGGCGATTCTTAGGTAATTTTCTAGGGTTTAGTTGAGAGTTTTATTTTCATGTTAAATTTGGCATTTGAATTGAAGTTTATGCTACTTTGAATTCATTCAATCAATTTCAGGTTCTTAATTCTCTCTCCTCTCTTGTTCTTGGTTGTTTTGAAGTTTGTCATAGTTGTTGGATTGAATGTTGTATTTGTTGTTGGAAAGATGATTGTAGGCTAAATCTCCCAACTTGGGTTGGGATTAATGCCGTCTATGTGTTGTTGAATCATGGGTTAGCCTCAACTTTTACTTTCCCCTTATTTGTTTGTAGTTTCTACTATGCAGGTCACATTCTCGATGAAATGCTTGAAAGAGTTTTCATCCATTTTTACTGGAGCTTAGGGGAGCGTTGAGAGATGAACCGTTACTTAGTGCGGCTTAGTAGACAATTAGAGTTTTAATATGAAAATAATTAAGATTCTAATTGGAATTTGGGATTGTAAATCTTGTAATCCTACAACTTTTAGTCCCATGAGAATAGGTGACTATAGTTGAAGGATTAGTCTTTGACCCTTGAGAGAGGGAGGAGATGGGCTCAATTGACAATCTATCCACTCGTAATGCATGCTTGGGTTCGTTTGATGAGGCTAGTAATTGATTCACTGGCATAGCCGAGCTATTAATTCCAACCTAAGTGTTTCCCATTCTACTGCTTATTACATTAGTTAGTCGTTAAAATTTTCCCTAGTCTAATTCCCAACCAACAACTGTGATCGCCTAGATTAAGTAGTTAAATTAGTTCTAGTAGTTGAAAGCAAGTTTTCTCATGGACATGACCTGTACTTGCCGGTTGCTAGTTACAGCTACGCTGTGCACTTGCGGTAATTTTTAACTCATCACCCAACTTTTACTTTGAACATTTGAGCTCCACATCTAACACTAGTAACCTATGCTGAGTTCCTAAATATTCACTAGGTATGACTTTACAATCCTTACATAACCTCCGATTTTCCGTCCTAATCAGGAAGTAATCAATTTGAGTCTTTGTGGAGCCACTCTTAAAGGCCACCAAGTGGTCCTCTTTCTTCTTAAAATAGGAGTTTACCACCAACAATTCATAGGCAACTCCAAAGTCTAGAACAGAAAATCCTCCATTGTTTCTCTCCCAATAACCGAAACCTCCGTGAACCAGACCATACCTATCTGTTTTGACACCAATATGGCCATTAAAGTTTTCTCCTGTGAAAAGTTCTTACTCTGAGCTGCGTCCTGAATTACCCTATCTAAATCCTCCACAAAATACTTCTTAATATTATCCAATAAACCTATTTGAGGTGCATAAACACAATCTACATTTAAGATTTCTGATCCCACCACTACCTTAATAGCCATAATTCGATCACTCTTATGCCTCACTTCAACAACAAAGTCAACCAACTCCTTTTCAATCCGAATACCAACTCCATTCGTAACTTTATTTGACTCCCCCGTATACCATAGCTTATACCCATTAACTTCTCTACCTTTAGCCCCACCCACTTAGTTTCTTGAATACATGCCATGTTAATCCTACGTCTATGCAAAGACTTGACTAATTCTATCGACTTACCAGTAAGTAATCCAATATTCTAATATGTTAGGCACACCTTCCGAAACCCTACACCTCTCCTAACCCCATTTTCCCCTGGAGGACTGGTTCAAGCAACTACATTGCTCGCCACTAGCTAAAGCTACCAACACCCACCCTTAGCAATAACAATATATATTACTAAAGTAGCAAGAGTAATAAATAAATAAAAATTAGCAATAGTAGCAAAGCACTAGTACTTATAGGTAGATTTACACTTTTAGAATTATAGGAAAAACGATTATGCAGATGACTTGTGTCCTAGTTCCTTGCTACAATTGAGAATTGTTTATGTTAATTATTAGGGATCTGTTAACTTATTATTAGTTTTCATCTATATAAGTACTATGCAGTTTTACTTAAATCAGTTTTCTCCAACACAATTCAACAACACTAAGTATTTTTGCTATCAGCCTCATGTTCGTGGAGGGGGTAATTCAGCTGCACATCAGCTCAAAAATTAGATTGTCTAGAGGAGAACATGTATGGGAAAGTGTGTTGTCTTATGTACCTGTGGACAAGTTATCTTATTAATAATGATACTCCTGTCATCTTTCTTATTAAAAAGAAGTTTTCTCTTTTGGTTGGTAAACTTTATTCATTTTCAATACCACTCCATACTACTTTCTATCTTTCTGTTCAACTTGTATTGATTTTCAACAATATTATTCGTATCAAAGTTAACAACATAAATCTAGTAACAACTCAATTTTATTTTAAGCCATTCAAACATTTTTTCGAATACTAAGGTCAAATACTACTCACTATAACGATAACAGTATTTTTATTTCATTTTGTCTGCATATTATTTAACTATATTTCATTAGACATCTACAAAAATAAATTCAATGAACTAAATCTATAAAAATCTTATTGCAAAAACAATATAGAAATCTATAATTTGAAATATATATATATACACACACACACACACACACACATATACATATATATATAGATAAATAGACAGATAGATGTACATACATATACACACACACACACACACACACGTGTGTGTGTGTGTATGCATATATATATGTGTGTGTGTGTGTCTCTCTCTCTCTCTCTCTCTCTCTCTCTCTCTCTCTCTCTCTGTATATATATATATATATATATGTGTGTGTTTTTGTGTGTGTGTGTGTGTGTGTGTGTGTGTGTGTGTAAAATCTCTCAAAGCTAGCATATGACTTGCGTCAAATTTTTAGAAGTATGGATCTTTCCTAACCTAATTCCTAACCTAACTCCAAACCGCATAAATTATTATTTTTAATTAAATTAATAAAGAATAAAAGATTTTCACTATCAAAAATATGGCATGTTAGAGATATAGATGTATTATGACGATAGTTACATACCCTAGTTACTAAAAATACACATCATTAAGAAATAATAAAAGATTTTTGAAATCTTATTATTATTATTATTATTATTATTACTACTACTACTACTACTACTACTACTACTACTACTATTATTACTACTACTACTACTACTACTACTACTACTGCTGCTGCTACTACTATTATTATTACTATTACTATTACCATTATTTTAATTATTATGCCCACGAGATTTTATCACAAATAATTTATTACATGAATAATAAATAATCAATGAGTTACATAAAACTATTTTACCTAATAAATTTTTTTAAAAAAAGCAGTGGAAAATCCACAACCAATTTAAGGTTGTAATTGATTTTTCTTTTTTTCTACTCACAAATAATTCTAGGAAGCAGGTCGTATACTTATCTTTTAAAAAAAGTTATTTCACTTTTTTTTTTTTTTACGAAGGCTCAAATAATTTTTTTCACAAATTACATTGACATGCACTGCAAGCGCATAGGTATTGTAGTCTACATTAAAATATCATCCTCATGGACCAATGCAATCTATTGAGTTTTGTCCTTCTAAAATGCTAAGCAAACTAAGTATTCAATGGATTGTTTGACTATGCTAAATGATTACTTTGTAACAAAATTGGGAATTCAATCAAAGAAAAACATCTAGGGATTCGTTTTGTCTAGCAAAGAGTTACACCCTTGAATTAAGCATGTGTTATTCTCTAGTTTGGAAGTTTCAAAGGAATACAATCTAACTTAATTCAATCTTTTTTCTCGAAATAAACCGAATTACCCAAAGTAATTGAATTACCATTCTTTCAAATATTCTTGTTTTAGCCTAGGTTATGGATCTTGATTGTCAATTTTCCTCTTGACATGTAATTCTCTTTCAAGAACCACTAAGTCAAGTCCAATCTTGTTAATCTAGTAGTGTGTTTCTCCTTTTGGTATTTCACCTAACTATCAATGCATATGCAGGCAAATTTAGCCAAAATCTCTCACATTCCTTCAAACACAAGATAGGTAGAATCAATCCAAAATAGATCAAGCACAAGTTTGATATAGTTAGGGCTCCAACATCAATATTGTGGCTAGCAAATCCCTAGATTAAAGAAAACTACTCACTCATGACTAAAACTAAATTAAAATAGTTCAAATCAAACATCAAATAGAACAAATGAAGAAAGAGTTCAAGAAGTAAGAGGAGAGTGTGCTTAGCACAAAGGAGATCTCTTCAACAACCTTTCAATCTTCAAGTCTCCTTTTGCAAAAGTCTTCCCTTGATTCTTCTATTGCTCCAAAATGATTAAAGAGATGAAATTTTCAATGAGATGAAAGATAGAGTAGGGAGAGAGATGATACTTCTTTCGGGGAAAAAAAAAACCCTAAAAATAGCAAGGCTCGTGCATTCTTAGCCACGCAATGAACGTAGATGAAGAGGCCTTCAGTTTGGGAGGCACCACAGTCCCATCGTGGTGTTTGCTAGACTAGCCTTCTCATTCTCTTCTTCTTACCACGGCTTTATGAGCCAGTGGCCCTCCGCAGTGGATTAAATTACCTCTATTTGAGGGTGAAAGTAGGGTCAAAATGGTCTTAAAATATGTAAAATAGATCAAGGCAACATACCCAAGTGTAAAATGGGAATAGGGACATAAATCAACCACTAAGGCACTCAATTCCCTAAGAAATATAGCAATTAACCCTAAAATGATGCATGTTTTCAACAATGATCAAACTTCTCCATGCTTAAACCATTGCTCATCTCTAACCAATCACGAGACTAAAAGCAAATTTTATTCACAACCTCCTCAGGAAAGACAGGAGTAGCATCCATATTGGTAAAACTCAACCCAAAGTTAGCCCAAAAGTGATCAAACACTTAGCAACCAAATAGTAGAATGAAGTTTTCGAAAAATCTTTAAAAACCACATTGTTAAATTTTGAATTAATAACCCAAATCATCTTAATCATTCAAATCGGCACATGTAATAGATAAAGTTAGAAGATAACGAGTAAAACCTCAATTTAGTCATGTGACACTCTACACTCATGTGTGTAAAGTAGAGTAACGTTCCTTCAATTCTCATTCTGAAGACTCAATTCTACCATAAGCTTATTAAGACCCTTGAATTCACCACCATTAAAATACAAAATACAATAAGCAATCATGAGGACTTAGTATTATTTATAACGAGGGCATGGGTAAATGGAGATAGACAGAACATTAAGTTTGGGAATGTGGAGTTAAAAGTCAAAGACTAAGAGCTAAACCGAACGCTTCCAATTTCATGTGTAACTTACTCCTCAAACCAATAGCACTCAAATATTCAATCAAATTACATAGGGGAAAATGTTGAATCTCAAGAACACATATATACAATTCAACAATGTCAAACTCTATTATTATTTTGTTTTTTTTTTTTGAATCATTTTTTCATTTGTTTCTCTTTTGCTTTTAAGTTTTTTTTTTCTTCAATAGAGAATGGCCATGGATAAAAACATTCAACATTTCTCCAACAAATCATAATAGTCAACCCATTCTAATAAACCAACCAAATCAAACCACCATTAGATCTTAACTCCTATAAATTAACTCCCAATCAAAATATCATCAAGTGAAACTCTATAGTCTTGGCTTAAGGGTAAGATATCTGTTTGGCCAAGGGCTATATACGATGGTTTACATCAATAACCATGTTTAAAGTTCAAAGGAGCTAGCAAGGCACATATCATGCATAGCAAGGTGGTTATTTGGTTAATGTAGTTCAATCAAAACAAAGAATGCCTCAATCATTTTGCCTCAATGCATATGCTAACGTGATCTTGAATGAGAGTCAAAACAAGTTATAGAGAAATGATGTTTGAAAGAGTCAATCGAGAAAGATATAAAGACTAAAATTGGTGAATTAGTCCTTGAAAGCTCAAAGACTCACGGGACATCTATCACGGTCATCTTTAGCTCATTAAGATTCACATGCCAATTTTATAAACTAAAATTCATTGGCAATCAACTCGCACTCAACTCATGGTGAAAGTATGAAACATATTTTTATAACTCATTTCGAAACACTTTTATTCATAATTGGACATATCAAAGGGCAAGTCAAACCAAAGAAGTCTACCAAGTTCACATAATCCATCATCGAGGGTTTTTTTTTTTTCATTTTCAGATTTTGTTTCTTTTTTTAAAGGAATGTAAAAATACATGAAGTTAATTCTGAAATACAAAGCTACTGTAAATGTCATGCTTCTAGTCCCTAAAATGCATAAGAAATGCAAAATTATGAAAATAAAACTAAATGTACTGACTATATACTCAGATACAAGTTTTTCCTAAATGCAATTCTAAATACAATCATATATACACATCCACAAATTCAAGAAATCAGGCATCAGACATCATCAATCAACTCAACTAACTCCCCCATACTCAGATAAAGCATTGTTCTCAATGCAAGCATATAAGTATAAGGGTGATTAAGGGTAAGGGGAGTATCGAGAAGCCTCTGGCAAGGAGGAGGAGAAGGAAGGTGCAGGTAATGGCCTTGAGAGACACGTCAATCTCTCCAAGTCTCGAGACATGCGTTAAAGTCCTGAAAATACTGGTTCTGGGAGGCAATTATTCCATGGAACTCATTATGCCGCTCTTGAACAAAGTCACAAAAAGTGATATTCTCGAATCGAACATAGGCTTGTAGGGAGGCTTACTCCTCCTAAATAGACCTAAGGGTGGCTTGAACCTCTTCATAATCATGATAGGAGGAGAGCTGAGAGGAAGAACTAAGGGTGCCAAGGTGTGTAAGTGGGGGTGGGGGTGGGGGTGGGGGAAGTGCGGGATGAACAACTTGGTCATCACTGGGTAACCATGAGAAATTAGCCCGATGAAGCAATATGGTCCTCTCGATATTGGCAAGTGGCAAAAGCCGATTCTCAGGATATATCCACCACAACTGACCAGCCTCTATCCTACAAAATTTCATCAGCTCAAAAGAGGCTTTGTTAAGCCACTCAGACCCTGAAACCCTATCATCTGAGTTAGGTTCAATACCTAGAAACTGAGCAATACGGGTGATGATAACCCTAATCACAATTCTACCCGTAGTGCTATAGCTGCATTATACAATTGGGTGACAAGGAAAGACCTAGGGTCAATATAGTCACCATTCATCATACAAGACAAAAAGTACAGTCCAGACAATCGATGGCCATTCAGACTATCGTCCATGGAGAAGACACCACATAGGAACATCCATTGGGCCACTCGTATATAAGGGTTTCTAATGAAAGTGACTTTACAGGTACTTGTATTGTATCGATATTTCCCGGTAATTTCATACCAAAAGACATTCAGGTTAAACTCTTGGGGGACATGATGCCATGGCAACTCCAAACTAGGTGAAAAACCAAACATGTCATTAAAGGCACTAAAGTTCAACTCATAAAACTCCCCTTTTAAGTAGAGGGGGGTAAGAAGCATTACCTTGGGTCTGTGCATTGGTAAATGTTTGGGAGGTTCGTACTGCTCATTGCGGTACTTGCCTGGAAGTGCCCACTCCTTGTGTGCTCCATAGGTTCTTTTTAGGTGACATGGGAAGATTGCGAGAGAAATGTGGAAGGTTTTGAGAAATCCTCAACAATGGATGATATGGGAGCATGGAAGAGAAAGGAAATAGAGAGTTTGGAAAGCTTTTTGGCTATGGAAAGGGAAGAGGAAGGAGGTGAGAAAGAAATAAAACATTTAGGTGAATAAAGATGGGAATAGAGAATGGGGATTAGATGGAGTTCAAGGTGTGGATGGAGAGAGAAGAAAAAGGTGAATTTGTGTGGAAAGTGGAAAATTTTGAAGAATGAAGAAGAATGGGAGAAAATTGAGATGTTAGAATGATTTTGAAGAATCGCATGGATGGAGCAAAAAATCTACCATCTATAGGTTGGGTGAGGCTACGACATTGTTTTATGAAAAGTCAACCACCTCCACTGTCCCTCCGGGTTGTACGTACACACCCTCGGAATACTCTAAGCTACAATCTGAGCTGAAATCAACCCAGTAGAAACTCGATGAGCAGAGGAAACTCATGGAGAATCAGTAAAAGACCATGGAGAATCACCAAAAAATTATGGAGGATCAGCAATGCTAATTTGAAGAGCCAATGACACTCATCCGCAGCCTCCATTTGAGAGTTGACATGCTGTCTGGTTCTAGTTTTAACCCATCCAACTAACTCTTAGTAAGTTGTGAACTATGGTTTGCATTGTTAACTTTCATAGGATATTTTTTTGACTAGTTATAATTTGGCAATACGATCTGTATCCTGAACTATGATTTTTGTTGGGAGATGATGTTTGTTAGAACTTGTTAGATTGCTTGATACCCATGACTGTGAACGGAACTTGTTCCTTGATTAGTGTATTCAAGAAACTTTGTTAGATAATGGTTTGTTTTGGAGATGGATGGTTGCTTATGTACTTGTCAATGAGTTTGAGGCGTTGTGAACGGTTGCTTGTGTATTTGTGGATTAGTTTCAAGTATTGTGAATGTGTAAAATGTGTATTGAGAGGAGAAATTTATGTATTTGTACAGGAAATGCAGAAAAACAAAAAGGCCCAAATTTTTAAAAAAAGGCTACGGATTATACAAAATTAGCATCAGATTAGTCAACGCTAAATTTGATAGGGAAATTCAATTTTTAGCGACATATCTTTTTGCGTCTCCATTAGCGTCGGACAATCCGACTCTAAATTGGAAATATTTGACACCAAAAAGGACCTAGGAAGACAATTGCTATGGGGAGTTTAGCGACGGATTAAAAATTTAGTCTCTATTAGCATTGGATATATCCGGCGCTAAATACCCTTTTCGTCTCTAACAACGTCCATTGTAATATGATGCTAATCAGCGTTGGATATATATTAGACACCAAATGCGACACTAATAGAGATGGATTTTTTATCCGTCGCTAAATTTTTTTTAGCCACAAGGTGTTCGCACCGAATTTTTATCGATGCTAAATGGATTTCGCCTTGCAATATTGTTTTTAGCGGCTAATTTAATCCGATGCTAATGGCGAGATTTCCTGTATTGTAAGAAGAAGCGTCTAACTATTAATTTACTTTTTATCATTGTTAAAAAAAGAGAGTTACTACAATACTCCATCAAATTTGTGGGCCTAATCTTGGATTCGGTAATGTATATCATACAGCTAGAAGTGTATGCCCCCACTTGCATGTATATATATTTTTCCAATGTGTATTTGTCATACAGATAATTTTTAATATGTAATGCTGTTGTGACTTATATGAACATATACTCATTGAAGTATGATGTAGAATTTGCTTTGATTTTAGATAACATTGCGAAAAGAAAATCCACTTGCCTACTTGAGTGGCCTCACTAAGGGCACAATTAACCAATCCACGTGGACATGAAAGCTCCAGTTTGACGTGTTTGTGATAATTATTGGGGGTGCGTGTTTCCGTACAAAATTCAGCCCTCTCTTCACGTCACATTCTCAATGCTTCTGTGCTTCATGGAAAGGCTGAAACCTAATTGAGGGCTAAACCGTCTATTCCCATGTTCTTTAATTGTCATAAGACATGTTTTTAAATGTGTACCAACCATATTGCTTAATTTAGTATTCCTCCTTTAAAAAAATTGCCTCAGTAGAAGATCATTTCAATAGGATTTAGAAATTAACGTATGTGTTCCCACTAATAAGAAACAAGACAACTATTTACAATATTGCAAGATAAATATATATCTGATCGATTTTAAGAATTATAATTCTACTAAATTAGACATTTTGTCCTCAGTGAATGGGACTTTTTGTACAATACCAAATTAAGGACATTCTTTTTCACAACCTCTTCATTATTAAGGTACATCAATATAACAATGAGGGCAATATTTGGTAGCACCCCCCAGTCTTTCTAGTATAATGCATAATACATATTCGCATTATTATTTTTGTAAACTTCTAATAAGATTTTACACTTTGAGTGATGTTTAGAGAGTACTGTATTGATCTTTCGATCAGATAACTGTAAGAAAAATTATAAATATATTGGATTAAAACTTTCAATTTGATGGTTTGATATTCACAATTAAAAAACTTGTAAAAATCTTGAATTTTGAAATCAGTATGGTAGAAAATTACACATATAATAAATACTTTCTGTGTTTCAAAAATGATGATCCATCTTAGAATAAAGAGTTCTATTAATTATGCATCATAAAATATAGATCCTTAATTCTAATTGGACTATCTCTTGGAATCAATGGTGTAGTATTTGGTTGAGTTTTTTTTAATTAGAAAAATTGAGTTTAAGAGATTTATTTTTATTTTCAACAAAAAATGTACCTTTGTCAATGTAAGGGGGCTAACAAGCAGGGCCCGCAGAGAATTCCAGTCCAAATGATCCAGAGCAATAAAATCAACAACTTGATTGGATAATCAAACGTCCTCATCATGGTTGCATCGCATGTAGATCATGAGTGTGGGAGTCAACTATAAGTAAAACAAAATACAAATTATCCAAAGCAATAAGGTCATGTGTCTTCCAAGTATGTAACATGCAACTAATAATATAAATTACAACTTTGAACAATTCATAATCTAATTTTACAAATATCCTACAATATAATGTTTGATAGCCTTTAGTTTGTCAATTCAACTTGAGTTAACTTGGTTAATTAGGCTTGGTTAACTTGTGTGTGTGTATATATATATATATATATATATATATTTGTGTGTGTGTGTAAAATTTAGTTGGCATTACATATCTTAATTGAGTTAATCAGAAAGATTTTAGCCTTGGTTAATAAGGATGCATAGTTTAATCTTATTTGTGGAACGTGAGGTGAAAATGGGGCAGATTTGTCACTGGTAGAAAGTGCACCTAGGTAATAATAAGAGTTCACTTTTGGCGTGTTCGGCAACAGTGTTTTGAATAGCATTTAACGTTTTGATTAAGTCAATACACTCATCAAGTAATTTTTAGTGTTCCGTAACATAGTGTTTTGACTAACGTTTCAAGTAGCATTTAGCGTTTTAAGCAGCGTTTCTGAAAAGTTAATAGTATTAACGTTTGACATTTAAAAGTAGCGTCTCATATTTTTTTGCCAAAAAATATCCTTGGGAAATTTTATATTTGAAAATTATCTATATCGTTTTATGTCAATTTACATTAATCAGCTAACCCAACAGCTAAATTTATCGAACACATTTATTTCAACTGCTCATCTAAACAGCTATCTGCTAACAGCTAAATTAGAAACGCTATCCGCTGCCTAAACAGCTATCTGCTACCTGAACCGCTATCCGCTACTTGAACCGCTAATTTTGCCAACAGAGCCTTTATATGCTTTCGTTTTTTTCTCCAACCGTAAATAATTACCATTCCATCATTCTGGGCCTTCTTTTTTTTCTTTTACTTTGTGTATGTATCATATCTAAATATTATTTTGTTTTCTCTACTAGCATTTGTCTTTCCAATTAAGAGATTTACTAATCTTACTATGTAATTTATCTTTGCAATTGTGCAGGAAATTTTTTATTTATATGTAGACACTTTTACGTTGGTTTCTTATTGTTTTGTTTTAGTTATAACTTTGGGGATAAATCATTTGAAGGCTACAAGAATGTCACTTATTGGGTTTTGGTAACAAGTTAAATAATTTTTGTTGGCCTGATTTAACTGGTTAAATCACCGTAGAGGGGATGTGAGTAAGGTGGTGATCAAAGTCATAAAATAATCAAAATAAAAATACGGAAAAATAAATGTGGACAAGACACAAGTAATTTTTAACAAGATTAGTCTCAACTAGGCCTAATCCCCACCTAGAATTTCCTAACTATAGGATTAACCTAATTTTATTAAGAGGGATAGTTACGACCCTAGAGTACACATGCTCTAAGTTCTAAATTATAAGTTGACATCCTCAACAAGGCTTGATAGAGTTGACCCTTCAACTCCATGATCCCACCTAATTACAAGTTTGACCAACATAACTCAAATGAATGAATAGCAAATTAAAGTTCAAGGTATGCAAGTAAGTATTGTTGCTTGTGCTCCCTCTTGTGTGTCTTCTGTAACTGCAAATGCCTCTCAATTTATAGGCAAATGATGTTGGAAAGGTTGAGATATCATTAGAAAATTGACCGTTGCATCAAAAGAGGAAGGATGATGCTCAATATCAATTCAAGGTCTTGAAGTGCAATAATCAAGCCCTTGATTTTCTACAGTTTGCCTCAACGGCTACTTGCCTGACTTTAGCTGAAGATCTTGCTAAGTAGACTATCTAGAAGCTTATTTTTAGTAGCAATAATATTTTAATATATGAGCTCAAAAGATGTTATTATAATTAGGCAAATCTTGATATTTTCAAAGATATTGACATATAGATAATCATAATATTATCTCAAGATTTAGCATTCAAATTTGAATATAAAGATCACATATTCCAATTTGAATATTAAACTATCTCAAAGATAAAATCATTCATGTCAATATCTACTTATAATCATAACACATTTAAATAATAGAAATATTGAGGTATGTCTAAATATAACATGATAAATATACCAATAGACCAACTCTTTTTTGTCTTTCATCAAAACATATTAATAAAACATATTGTAAGCTTAAGGAAGCTAACAATCCCCTCCCTTTTTAATAAAAGACAAAACCCAATAAAAATAACATATCAATATAATTTTGAATAACACACTATGAAAGTTTTTCAAATACTTCTCCCCCTGTTTTGTATTTCATCAAAAAGGTAGTACAAAAAGGAGAAAGAAAAATCGAAGCGTATAAAAATTACGGCGAACACATATAGCTCCACCTTAACAAATCAATGACATATAAGATGCTCCCCCTCAATCTATGGCACTCACAAAAAATATAAGGGATTAAAGACTAACATTTTGATCAAATAATATATCCAAATATGCATGCATGGACTTGGTATTCTCGTGAGCATTGCAAGGGATCAACATATAAGTGCATTGATCCAACAATTCTACCCCTTCAAGAATAAATCAAGATTATCGAAAAATCATCAAGTAATATAATTCTCCCTTATAGAAAGAAGCAACATCATTGAAGTAAATGCTAGGGAGCATAACATTATGGACAAATATATTGAGATCATAGAAAACATATCATTAATGTACAAAATAATCACATAATAACATAAGATATGATGCAATATTAATCATGCTCACCTTCTAAAGATACTTAAGCAAATTAAAATTTGAAAATTTGAAAATCAAAATTCTCAAATAGGAAGTAAATCATGCCAAGAAAACATCACCTTCCATTTAGTAAGGATTCAAATTTTAATTTCTATTCATGTTGTTGACATAAAAATTCAAGCCCTTGATTTTTAGTTATTCATTGACAACAAGATATTAGATTCTGCCTCATTTACAAGGCCTTTGACTATATTTCAAGGCCTTGAATCTGAACATTGAACGAATTACCTATTATTTCAACCTCGTTGGACCATAAAGTAATTTCAATAAGCACTTCCACATTTCCTAGACATCCAATTTTGTAATTTCATATTTTATTCTCATGTGGATGCAAATTGCCATGGAAAACAAACTTATACATTTCTCAAAACACATTTAGAAAACTCAACTCCGTAATCGTAATTATTCGCCACAATGATGACCTTGTTACTATTGGTACCGAAATTTGTGTGCTACTCGGACCATTTTTTAATAGGACAAATAAGTTGAAATATGTCCTATTTTGCAACAATAATTGCAAGTAATAGAAGTCTTACTTTTATAGTAAGTCAATTTAACAAAGAAATTTTTATAACACTTCTTTTTATTAAACGGATAAATTAAAACCGATTTCTTCTTTGTTAAATGATGCTTTTTGTGTGCCAAGAATTTTATTTAAATTCTCTTCTCCTTTTGAAAGTTTTAAGACAATTTTTTTCAAGATCGGCACACTTCATTTGGAGACCATCTTTGTCTTTGTCAAGAAGGATAACTTTCTCTTGAAAACTTTTTAAATCATTAGACACTAAATCATTTGACTTTCGCAATGCAAGATTTTCTTGAGACAATTCAATATTCGTTTTCTTCAAATCTTAATTTTAGAAATGTGTCTTTCTTGACGTCTAATATAATACTGTAAGATTTTTATTAACTTACGTTTAGAATAATTGTGACAAGGGTCATATACCTCATTCGGAATATCATATTCCATTTCCTCATCTTCTTCTTCATCATCACTTGTGCAAGCATCATTATTATCATTGTCACTTGCAGCTGATCTTTAAGTTCTTCATTTGCCATTAGACAAAAATGAATAATCTCTTTTTCATCACTCAAGTTGCTAACCATATTGCTCCTTCTTGATGAATTGGGATTTTCTTGGCTTCTTTCTTCGTATACTAATATGAGTTTTCCCAAAGATCTTTAGCTGTCTCACAATAGCAAACATGGTTGAATATTTTATCATTTACGTCATATTGCAAAATATATAAAATTCTAGAATTTTTCTTAAGATCTCGTAGTCATTTTGAGTGTATTGACTCTTCTGCTTGATAATAGTACTTCCATCATCTCTTGTCCAATATGGTATTAAGAACCATTCAAAATGATGTTCCAAAAATCAAGATCGATGGACCTAATAATCAGCCTGCACTTCTAAAGAGAAAAATTAGTTTCATCAAATATCGGAGGACAATAGATAGAAACATTTAATAAACTAGCCATGGATCTTACTGCAGATGGTCAAGTCTTAAAATAATAGCTCCTACTCTGATATAAATTGTTGGCCTGATTTAGCTAGTTAAATCACTGTAGAGGATAGGTGAATAGGGTGGTGATTAAAGTAATAAAATAATCAAAATATGCAGAAAAGTAAATGTGAACAAGGCACGAGTAATTTTTAACGATGCTAGCCTCATTAGTCCCCTCCTAGAGTTCCATAACTCTAAGATTAACTCAATTTTATTAGGAGAGATAGTTACAACTCTAGAGTATACCTACTCTAAGTTTCAAGTCACAAGTTGACAGTCTCAAGGCTTGGTAGAGTTGATCCTTCATCTCTATGATCCCACCTAATTACAACTTTGAACAATACAACTCAAATGAACGAATAATAAACTAAACCTCAAGGTATGCAAGTAAGTATTGTTACTTATGGTCTCTCATGTATGTCTTCTTTAGCAGCAAATGCCTCTCAATTTATAGGCAAATGATATTGTAGAGGTTGAGAGATCATTAGAAAAGTGACCGTTGCATCAAAAGAGGAAGGATGATCTTCAATATCAGTTCAAGGCCTTGAAATGCAGTAATCAAGCTCTTGATTTTCTGCAGTTTCTTCAGCGGCTACCACCTTGATGCCCAACGGCTATTTATCTGATTTTAGTTGAAGATCTTGCTAAGTTGATTATCTAGAAGCTGATTTTTAGCAGCAACAATCTTTTAAAATATAAGCTTAAAAGATGTTGTTATAATTAGGCAAATCTTGACATATTCAAAGATATTGACATATAGAGGGTTATAATATTATCTCAAGATTTAGTATTCAAATTTGAATATAAAGATCACATATTCAAATTTGAATACTAAACTATCTTAAAGATAAAATTAATTATGTCAATGTCTACTTATAATCATAACACATTTAAATAATAGAAATACTAAGGTAAGTCCAAATATAACATGATACTGATAGACCAACTTCTTTTTGTCTTTCATCAAAATATATTAATAAAATATATTGTAAGCTTAAGGAAGCTAACAACTTTCACCACTACTTAAATTGCCACACTACGGTGGAGCTACATTACGTTAGGATGTACATCAACAAAAACTTATGTACTTCGGGGAGCATATGCTTTTATTGTCCACGTGTATATATTTTTTATCATGTATTAACTTTTTAATGTATATTTGTGGCTCTTAGGAGTATGTACTCCCAGGAGTATATATAATATACATATTCAATCATGTAGACCAATTAATCTTATTTCTATCCTTCCAATATAGTTAACCCTGGTACGTAATAACAACTGCTTGTGAAGCCTTGACAACCTCAGCAATATCAAGTTTTCTTTTGCAGAAAACCACTTTGTTTCTTAGCTTCTAGACTCCATAAATCAGAGCCACAATCGGAGTTCTGAATACACATCTCCGTATATTGTACACTCCTCTTGGTCTAACAAAGTCACTTAATAAGATGCTCAAACCTTCTAAGGTTTGTAATGCACATCCAACCAATTAAAAATGGCCTACCTCTCTAACTCCTTGTGTATAAGAATGTGCAATATAATCTATGTTGTGTTTCAGCATCCGTACAATATATATGGAGGATAGTCTACTTGAACGGCATATTTATATCATTTATTCAAATAAGCACTTCCAAAAAAGCAAATAAAAATAACAAAGATCGACCAATAAGAAGACAACACTAAAAAAAGATCAAATTAGGTTGAAATTGATATTTAATTTACAATTTCATATAACATATAGAAGTTAATTGGTCATGTCTAGATCTCATAATTTTAATTTTTTTTCCTCATCAAACCAATTAAAATTCATTCAAGCTCATCCATGACATGGCCTCAAAATCAAATAATATGTTCAAGGTGACTTCCTAGCCACTATTTTTTGGGCTTCTTTCCCAGGCATACGATTTCTTGCTGGAACAAAAGATCGAGATTCTCCACACTGTTGGGGGCATTTTTGGGTGCAAAATTCATGGGTGGTCACACTTATTTGCCTGCATGAATTGTAACATGCCTGGTGGCATGCGGATTGCTGGGCTTGGATCAATGTGGGTGACATTATTAGCATCACCACCATTGTCATCACCAAAATTGATGCCAATTTCTTTGACGCCATTTCTTTAAAATAAGCTGAGCTTGATCACGTTGCTTCCTTTTTTGATCCCTTCTTTTAGTGTGTTTCAATTCATTTTTCTTCCTTTGTGATTAAATTCATTCTTCTATTCTATTTTTGGACGATTATGGGTGCTAATTTCTTGTGGATAAGAGGATTATTCGGGATAAGTTTAAGGGTGTCGTATGAATTTAGTGATGATTCGCTTTTTTGTTTATTTTTGTCACAAATTAGCGTTGAATTCGCGGTATTGTTCTCCATACGACCTCGTCCCTAGTTCGAGGAGATGAAAGCTAAGCCCCCCGGTATATAATCATTGTAGGGGATAAGGGAATGCTTATGACCACTAATGCACTTGACAAAGGGAGAAAAGAAAAGGCAAGTGATACTAAACTAATTGACGATATAGGTAGTCCATTTAGATTATCTCATTGTTGTTCTCATCTTAAATTTTTCAATTTGGGATACTTTTCTTCTGCGTGATGTCTCAATAATTATGCAAGTCATTATCAAATGATAACATAATCACAAATTCTTGAATTCTTATAAGGGTTATTATGAGAAAGATTCATTTAGGGATGAATTTTTTGAGATTTTGCAGTGACTAATAATATGTTTTGGGAGTGAATTTCAAAATTTAAGGATGAGTAATAGTTTATTTAGGTGTGACTATAATAGCAGTTACCCCTAAATGAACTATTAGTCATTACAATTAAAATCAATAGTTACCATAAAAACATTCGTCTCCTGATATAATTTATGTAAGACGGTATCATACAAAACTCATTATAACATAATTGTGTCAATAGTAAGGAATGGAATCACATGCATGCCTTTTTTTTTGGGGGGGAAGAACGAGGAAATCCATTCATGCATTCATTCACGCAAGACTTATTCATTCATTCAGACGAAACGTAATTGCAAAAGCCTCTGCCATCTCTTTCGGCTACAGTGTTTTGTTGTTTTTGTAACAAAAACAAAAAAGGGATAAATTTTTAATATATCTGTCATATATATGTCACAGTGTATTAGTTATTTTTAAAATAAAAATGTTACTCAATCATCATAAGATCAAACGTTCACTGGTGGAGAGCCAGACAGATTATAATGACCAACTGTTTTTTCTTCTTCTTTCCTCCCTAGTACACGTACGCAAGGCATTTATTATGTTCTTGTTATGTAATGGGATTGATGTTAGCACAAAAGAAAAGATGGTTTTGTGTTGGTAATTTAAAATGGTGATTTATATGTTTCTTAATTGTCATTAAAAAAAAAAAAAGGGAGGGATGAGCGAGAGGGGAAAAAAGGAGGCATATTTGGTTGAATTGAATTCTCCCATTATACTAAAAAGTGTCTTTTTCTTCTTTTTTCTTTTTTTTGAAAATGTTTCAATAATACATGTGGACTCTCCTAACCGCCACATCATTCCTCCGACGAATTAAATTTGGTGGTAGTATACTGAAAATAATTACATTGAAAACTTGGCTCACTGACGATGATTTCTTAAGTTCAGATTATTACTTTCCAAACTCTCTTAAAATTCGTATTATTATATTCTAAAAATTCAGTAATTCTAAGGTACATACCTATGTATCATGCTTAGATACATGTCTATATAACAGGTGTTATATAATAGGGCCAATCTTCTATTTCATTTCCTCAATCCAACAAACATTTTGGTAATTTTTCAGTCCAACCAACTAGAAAATGATACATTGCAGTGAATAAAAGGTATACTATAGATAAAAAAAGATACACTATAGACAAGGAAAGATACATTGCAAAAAACAAAGAGTACACTTCAGGAAGAAAAAGGCACACTGTAGAACAAAAAAGATACACGACTATATAAAAAAACGACATATTATAACATATCGAGCGCGCGTCTACTACACAATTTGAGGATATATATCATGTTACATACATACATTTGTATCTAAGAATTTTCCCTAAAAATCCCCAAAGAAAGTGAAGGACAGTCTTGTGAGTTTTTAAGAGCACCCACATTGGGAGGCCCGTGATCCAGAAACAAGGCCCACGGTCCAAGCTGCACGCATCATTGCCGAGCTGGGCCACTCGCCCGTGAGGCCGGCCAGTGCTGGTGATCCGTCCGCGGCTCAATTGTTCCTATTTTTTTTTGGCCAGCTCTGCTCCAAAACGACGTCGTTTTGGAGCAAGGGGAGGCTTTTTTTTTTTTGGGTCTAACACGTGTTCCGAAGCCCAAAAAAAGGAAAAATCTGTGCTCACAGTAGCCGTTGGGTTTTAGCCGTTGCTCAACGGCTACTTTGAGCCTTTTTTTTTTTTGGTTTAATTTCCCTCTATAAATATTCATGTGTAGTTTGTGTAAATTTACATTCAAAAAAATCAAAACCTCTCTCTCCCTTATATTGTTGATTGTTTTGAAGAGGTGGGAAAAGTTGGGTTAAAGGAAGAAAGAAGTAGAGAAGAAAGAAATTTGGGTTGTTGTAAGTATTTCTATTTGATTAATTTGTATATTTGTATTAATATTTAATTTGGTGAATTTGTTTAATAATACCCCTATCTTTTGTATTTGAATTGTTTATTTGTAGTAATATTATTTAAAATTGGTCCAATTTTTGTAATAAAAAATGACAATTAAAGGTTATGCATTTGTTTGTTAATTGCAGTTAACTTTAGCTCATACATAATATTATACATATGTTTTGAATTAAATTGTTTGTCAATTAATGTTTTGTGGGAAACTTTAGCACATATATATGTTTAAGTAAATTAGTTTATGGTTAATATTATAAGTACGTTGAAGTAAGTTAGTTTGTTGTCCATTGAAATGAGGTGGGAAAGTTTAACACATGCGTAAAGAATTTATTTGCCACATGTTAGGAATTTTGGTGTTTATTATGATATAAGCGTTATGTTCATTAAATTTAATAAGTTAAGAAAGATTTAAATTTTTGATAATATGCTGAACAAATGTGAATGTGATGTCATGCTTAAAATTGTACTCATAATATAATGCCGTAAAAATCGATAATTATAATTTTAGTTCTTTTTAATTTTGGTGTTTCATGAGATCATGCTTAAAATTGTAATGTGATGTATGAGTTATTTTCCTTAAGTCTAACGTGTTAGGAAAGAACTAATGGAAAAAATGTGAATTTTAGCAAATGGTGCAACTTATAACCCCCCCAAAAAAAAATGTTTCATGTATGTAGGTGTCATTTGTGGCCATATGGATCCAAATAACCCCCGTACGTTTATGAGTTTACTTGATGGAGATGATGAAGTAGATAATGTTGAGCGTAGTAACACAAGTATGCCTAATACCCACATGCAATACCCACCATATCATATCCCACCAAACTATCCTCACCCCCCATATTACCCGAATGTGTCAACTGCTGGCGCAAGTCAAAACGTCCAACCTTATCCCGCACATTATTACGCCGCACATTATTATGCACTCCCTCCACCTAATTACACCTCTAGTGCAAGCAACTCTACTCCCTCTTCAACACCAACCGGATCAACTGCAACCTTGAGGCCTTCTCGTACTGATAATGATCCCATTACTGATGAGTTAGAAGGGGTTGATGTTAAGGGGGATAGTGTAGGGGTCAAAAAATGGTCTGTTGAAGAGGATAAACGGTTAATCACTGCTTGGATTAATACAAGTGTTGATCCCATTACCGGAACCGATCAAAAGAAGACATCTTTTTCGGGTAAGGTAGCGACCAACTTTAACATACATGCCCCAAAAGGGGCTATGCGGAGAACGGGGAAGACTTGCAATACTCGTTGGAATCGAGGATACCCATTAGTGAACAAGTAGGTTGGAATCATGGATGAAATAGAACGTAATAATATCAGTGGTTCAGGCATGAAAGATATTTAAAAGGATAGGAAAGAAATTTGACTTAGAACGTTGGTACTATTTGCTTAAAGATCAACCCAAGTGGAGGACATACTCCGCAACTCTAGATGGAGGACTGTCGAAGCGAACAAAAATAAATGAGGTGGGTGGGTATTCTAGCCCATCCACCCCCCGCGATGATGAGCTTGAAGGTGAAGTTGATGGGGTTATCCACCCCATTGAGAGGAAAGCCGCAAAGAGAAAACTCCATCAAAATGCAAACAACGTTGTTGTTGATTTGGTGACCAATCATTTTTCCACAATGGGTACCACAGCAGTTGAGAAGGTGGAAATACTCTGCAACTTGGTAACCCCAGTTGACAAGAAGGCAACTGCAGCTCAGGAAGCAGTTCGCCTTAGAGATGAGGCTCAAAAACAAAAGGGGGTGAAGGCGGAGTTGGACTTAAGGAAGACGGAGTTGGACTTGAGGAAGCAGACACTTAAAGAGAGGCAATATGACAACCAGATAATGTTGATGGACCTTTCTACCTTGCCTCCAGAAGATGCTGCTTATTTTAGATCGCTGAAGGAAGAAATTAGACGGAAAAGAATGGGAAATTAGTGGTCTATTATCCTGTAGTTGTTTACTTGTTGCATTTTATCTTTGGGTAATTGTATCGTTTTTAATTGTATCGTTTTATGTTCTGTTACGTGATAGTGTCACAGGTTTGTATTCCACTTATATTAGAGTTCTTTTTAATTAATGATTATGTACACAGGTGCTCAACAATGAAAAATCACGACGACTTTGCACCCCTTGTACAAGATTCATCTTCCTCACCCTCCTCGTACATATCCTCTTCATCGTCATCGGATGGTCTAAGCTTCATATTAGAAGATTCTGATAATGATATTATGCCCATTGTGCAAGATTTACTTGAAGATGAGACTGACGGGCAATTTATGACATTCCTTCTAAAGGTTTGGCAAGCTGCACAAGATATGAGACCCTCATCCTCCACGCCCTGAGCGAAGAGAAGATTTATAAGGAGAGACCGATAAGAAGCTCATGAGCGCTTATTCAGGGACTACTTCGCAGAGGATTCAATTTACAATGAGCAAAGTTTTCGCCGAAGATTTAGAATGCGGAAGCACTTATTCATTCGCATCATGGAGGCACTAGGAAATCATTCCGATTACTCTCAATTGAAGTATGACGCTGTTGGGACTCGCGGGTTGACACCACTGACCAAGTGCACCGCAGCCTTGCAGATGCTTGCTTATGGTATATCCGCTGATTGCATAGATGAATACTTGAAGATTGGCAAATCCACATCACTACAGTGCTTGAAAAAGTTTGCTGAATGTGTCATTGCAGTATTTGAGGGAGAGTATTTACGGAAACCCGCTGATGTTGATTGTCTCTTGCTAGTAGGGAACGAGCGTGACTTCCCCGGTATGTTGGGGAGCATCGATTGTATGCATTGGGAGTGGAAGAATTGCCCAACAGCTTGGAAAGCATCATTTGCAAAAAGGATTTATAAAGTTCCAACAATCATTCTTGAGGCAGTTGCATCCTATGATTTGTGGATATGGCATGCCTTCTTCGGAATGTCGGGATGTATTAATGACATAAACGTCCTTGATCATTCCCTATTGGTCGATGAGTTATATCAAGATCGTGCTCCAAAATGCAAGTACGTTGTTAATAGTCACGAGTACAACATCGGATACTATCTATCAGATGGTATTTACACAAAATGGGCAACATTTGTGAAAACAATCCCCCTTCCGCAAGGTCCAAAGGCAAAATTATTTGCTCAACGTCAAGAGGCAGTTAGAAAGAATGTGGAGCGAGCATTTGGTGTGCTACAAGCTCGCTTTGCCATAGTTCATGGCCCTGCTCGATACATGAAAGAGAAAACCATGTCGTTGATAATGAAAGCATGTGTCATACTCCACAACATGATTGTAGAGGATGAGCGAGATTCGTATGACCTTACTTTCAATTACAATCAAGTGGAGGGTACTACCTCGGAGCCTAACGTTCGACATGACGTTCGTCCGTACTGTGCGACTTACTTATGTAGAACAATACAAGTTCGGGACCCTAAAACACATGCGCGTCTCCAGGCATACTTGGTCGAAGAAATGTGGAACTGCAACATAAATAGGTTATAAATGATATCCTATAATGTGTTTTTTAAGTTGAATTGTTGCATTGCTTTTCTAGTTTTTTTTTTTGGGGGGGGTGCAACGCTTGCATTTTTTTAAAATTTTATTTTCAGCACATGTATTGTTATTATTTAAATCCAGCTTCTGTAATTTTATAAAAGTCGAACTACTACCCACATGAGTACTTCTATAAATTATAAATAATATATTCATGTGTGGTCTTTTATATTAAGTGTAATATTGGACTTATAAAAAATAATTAATCATCCATTAAAAAAAATTAACCTTTTCATTACAAAAAACTAATTTATCTTCCAATACAAAACAAAATAATTCATTATCCATTATACAACATAAAAGTTTAAAACCAAATAATAGGTTTGTGGTGGGGTCCATAAGTATTATTATATTTGGTGATCCAAGTTGGTTATCCATAGGATGTAAAGAAGAGAAAAAAATTAAGATTGTGGGATGATGTGGAGGATGTGAGCCCCCACTTATGATCCAAACTCTTGGATCACCAATGTGGGTGCTCTCAATTGTCAATACAAAGAATTTGGTGGGCCAGAAAAAGAGGCCACCAACAACAGGAAGCATCCGGACCAGAGGTCCTTTTGTTGCGGCCACCTTATTGAAAATCCGGTACCGAAAAGCAATGAAAGTCACATAACACGTCACTTGGGTACCCGCTCCTTGACTCATCAAACCATCAATGCACGAAAATTGCATCTCACGTATAAATAGCTCAATAAGGGATAGAATTCTCTCGTTGCAAATTTTCTCTGTTTTGACCTCAAATTTAAAGTCTCATTTAAGAGAAACAAATTTCAAGTCATTTGCATCAATCTCTGTCGGTAAAAGCATAAAATTATAGGCGATACTGATTTAATGCAGAAATTGATGGAGGGTACTGGGGAAACTACCATACATAAACAGGAAAAATGGATTGTCAAGTTGATTATGCCTTAAAAGGGGAGGGGAGGAATGGAAAAATAAAAATCTTATGGCTATTTAGTACTTGAAATCGTGAAAATCCTTACCCATATCTTAATCGATTACCTAGAAAAAAAGCGATAATGATTCGAAAACCTGATCTGATATTTTCTTGGATTAACTAGTTCAGATGCATGAAGTTTCAAATGAAATTGCAGATGTTAGATTCGGATCATTCAATTTAAATTTTTTACACCCTTTAGCCCATGGAGCGGTTCTCATGAGTGGGCCTACAAATGGGCCTAGATATAAGGTAGGTCCAATTGAAACAAAGCCCAAAAAGTCTGATGCAGAATCCAACCAAGTATAAATATGAAAACTTACATATAATAATCATGATTTTCTAGAAATATTAAGCTATAAGGCTATAACATATGCAAATACCGTTTGTTACATTATTGCAATTTTCCAAATTCCAACTCTGATCTGAAAAGGCCCTTCACTTTTCCAAATTTTAAAAGTGGATTTGATCCAATGCACATATCAGACAAAGACGATCACCAATAGGGGTTTGTCTGTTTCAGTAGTTAAAATTAGTGGTTAGCGATTAGGAGCTGTCATGAACAACGTAGAGTAGTTTACGTTGGCAGTTACAAGGTAATAGTGCTCAGGTCAACAGTAGTTTAATCTTAAAATTATGATGTATACAAGTAGGTAGAGTATTTCGGAGCAATTAGTATATTTATTAAATGATGAAATGAATAGGCCTTAAATTCCCCTAGATTTACATATTCATCCATCCAATAATAATATCTTGCAGTTGCATATAAATAACAAAACCCTCCAAAAAGCAACACATATTAGAAAGGGGGGAGGGTATACCTCAATTAGAGAGACTATTTTCTCTTTTTTTCCCCAAACCAAACAAAAAGGGGGAGTTATATTAAGCTAAGTTAGATGTAGTTTGCAGTGCATGGTTAGATACCTTCCGCACAAAAAAGTCAAATATGCAATGGGACATTTAGGCTCCAAATCTTCTGTCGAATCTCCTTGCCTGAGCTAGAGTTGTTATTGACTTGATCAAGGCGTGGAACGACCTCCACATCAAGATGGCCACTGGGTAAAAAAACGTGTGCAAAATATGCACCAATGACTCCAATTCCTTCCTCGTTATAGATCATAGTTCCATAGTCAACAACCAATCTAGTGATCAAATTGGTTGCTCTACCCATGCTGGCTTGGGGTGAAACCAAAGTGTATTAGAATCGCCATGTCTAAGGAAATCCACCTTAGCCCACTAAATCTAAAAAATTTCCTTCTTCTGATTAGAGCTAATGTGCACTGTTCAGCGCCAGATTCAACATGTCTAATGTGTTATTCCGGTAACTTAATTCGCCCCTTAATATCCCCTATAAACATTCTCACTTCACCCAAGAAGAGCCCTTGAACATGGCTCATTCCACTCATATATGAGACTTATAGAGCTAATAGGTGCAGGCAAATTACGCACTCAACACGTCTAGTTTGTTGTTCCAGCAGCTTCATTTGCCCCCTAACGTCCCCTACTCCCATGTAGCATGCTCATTCCACACCATATGAGATTGATTAAGAGGTCATTAATAAACTACTTTACCGTAACAAAATGAATAAATTGAGCATTGCTAGTTATCGCCAAAAAAAATTAGGGTTTAAGTTGTACAAGATGTTTAAAAACAAATCAATCACACCTACTAAATTTTTATCTAAAACATACATAAAAAATGATTTTTTGAAGCATACATGTTAATATTTGTACAATTTTTAATCTATACTAAGGGTTCGTTCTTTTCGTAGATAAATTGGGGTGGATAAAAGGGTGAAGTGGGTTGAGGTGGGTTGAGGTGGATTGAGGTGGGTTTGAGGTGGCTTGAAGTAAGTTGAAGTGGATTGAGGTGGGTTGAAATAGATTGAAGTGGGTTGAAGTTGGTATATTTTTTTGTGGTAGATTAAAGTGGGTAAAAATAATGAGAATGTAATTATGTGTGATAATTTATGAAGTTATTGTAATTTTTAGTACATTTTTTCGCTGAATGGTAATTTCACAATTTTGCAACTATTTTTCTGAAAATTGAAGGCCGGCACAATTTGTCAATTATTTTTAATGATTTGGGTTACAAAATTTATTGATGACAACTTTTTATATACGGGCCTTTTTTTCACATGTAAATTTAAAAATACCAACTTCAACCTACTTCAACCTATTTCAACCTAGTTCAATATATTTAAATCCACTTCAACCTACTTCAACCCACTTTCACTATCAACTAAAGTTCAATTTATGACATTAAAAAAATTCAACCTACTTCAACCCATCTCAACCTACTTCAACCCACCTTACTCTTTTACACACCCCAATTTACTCACGAAAATAACAGGTCCGTATTCAAAGAATTCAGATGTAATATAAGAAAATAGTATGATCGTAATTGTTACAAAATATATCAACAATATAAATTTGTTGTTAATTTTAAAATATAGGAGTTGATTGAAAATATAAAATTAGCTTTTTCCTAACTTTATAAAAGATGAAAAATTAGGTTGTGGAAAATAATTTTATCAAATATATCAGGGAAGAGCACTCGCTACTACATTCCAGAATTCAGAAGGGGGCAGAGATGTGGCCATGGGCCACAAGGTATTCAAGAAGAGTTTAACTATTAGCATTCGTCTTTACGTAGAGTAGTTGAGCGACCATTTGGAGTTTTGAAGGCAACTAGGAAGATTTTGGATGACAGGATGCCTCCAGTGAATTTAGAATCACAAATTGAAATTGTTATTGCAATATGTACACTCCACAATTTCGTTCGTCTGCATGAGAAGGGGATGCAAATTTCACCAAGGCCGTTATGCGTTGACCCAAGGCCAACGGTTAACTTATTTGATCAGGATTCGAAGAATGCCATGAAGAAATTAGGAATCAAATAGCGAATAAAACTGGAACATCTCATTCCACCTGAAATTAAATGTTTGTAAATGTGGCACTAATACGTGCTTAAATATTTTGCGTCGTTTAATTTGTGCGATGCATTCCTGTAATCATTTCTATATCTCAATGTCTTCATCTGCATCTCACGTTTACAAATTGCAATTAGAAATTAAATGATTCCCGAACGTATGGATTTTGAACATGATAAGATTATCAAATTTCATAGTTGCAGATGGAATACTTTTTTTTCTAGTTTTTTTAGGTCCTATTTTTTTCATGGGTCAATTCTAAAATATCAACCTCAACCCACTTCAACCTACTTTCATTATTTTAACAAGTTTAATTTATCACATAAAAAAATTTAACCCATTTCAATGTACTTCAATCTATCTCAACCTACTTCAATCTACCTTAACCTACTTCATCCTTTTACCCACCCCAATTTGCTTATAAATTTTCATCATTTTCAAATCATACTACTTTACAAAAATAGTTAAATCTCACATGAAACTTTATAAATTATTAAAATTATGAAGGGATAGATTGAAGTTAGTTGAAGTGGGTTGAAGTAGATTGAGGTATGTTAAAATGAGTTGAAATAAATTAAAATTGGTATTTTTTTTAAATGAATTAAATTTAATTAAAATAAATTAAAGATAATTTAAAATAGATTGAGATTGATAAATTCAAAGATCCTGAAAAAAAAAAAACATGGCCTAAGTCTAACATCTCTTAAGTTTTTGTAAGTTGTTAATGGTACGCTTTTGGGTGCTTGGTCCCCTTTTTCTTCTTCTTGAAAATAAATATAAAAAAATCATTTCTACCAAGAAAATACCAACGACTTGGTCAACGACCCATTCAATCAAAATGTTGGTCTGTTTTCTATTTAATTTGTACTCTGTCTACAACATTTCCCGTTTCTCTTCGTGCCATGGGGGTGACGTCATTTGAAAAATGAAGCTTTTCTGCAAAATATTCCCCGAAAAGGGCATTGTGTTTTTTTTTTTTTTTTTGGTGGAGAAGATCAAATATATTTGACCACTACTATTATTAAAAAAATAAATAATAATAATAACAATAATAATAATCATCATCATCATCATCAATCTCCCAAATTTTATGGCTTGAATGTAGCACATAACAATCCATTATTTAATCAAATAATTTTTTTTTTAAACAATGGTAAATTTGGGCCACCCATCTACTAGGTCCCTATCTCAGACGATACCCTAGTGGACCAGCTAGCCCATAAATAGAGGAAACTATACAAATCCAAGCCTCAGCCCACCCCTTCAATTCCAAATAAATGACAATAAAAAGTTACTCCACCAAGATTCTAAAGTAAATGATGAAGGTGGAGTAAATATGGTAATAATAACCAGGCACTATCTCATTAGTAATCATAGGGGTGTTCATTAAACGGTCCAAGACCGGACCGAACCGAAGACCGAGTCGGATCGGACCGGACCGACGCCTTTCGGTCCGGTCCTCGGTCCTCTCTTTTCCGACTTTCGGTCTTCGGTCCGGTCCGGTTTCGGACCGGTTGGACCGACCATTGGACCGAACCAGACCGATTTGGGAATTAAGCTTTTTTTGGGGGGAGTTTAAGTTTGGACCTTCTGTTTGGGCACTTTTCAAGGTTTTTGGTTTTGTGCGAAGGACCTTCTGTTTGGGCACTTTTCAACCTAGAGTAGAGAGCAAAACCAAAAACCAAAAACCTTCTGTTTGGACCTTCGTGAAGGAGAAGAGGCGCGAGTAATGGAGAAGATGCCTGAATTCAAGGTTTTTGGTTTTGTGGTTGTGTTTTTTTCTCTCTTTTTTTTGGGCTGAAGTTAGATTTGGGATGATGTCAAATTTGGGCTGAAGGGTTTGTAATGTATGGGTTCATGAGTCATGACCCAAGCAGTTTCAAAAGTATCCAGGATAGGACCGGTCCAGATTCGGTCCGGTCTCGGTCCGGTCCGGGTTCTGGCCGGTCCGGTCCGGTCCGGATCGAATCTGAAACGGTCCGATCCTCGGTCCCCACCTAGGTCTTATTCGATCTTCGGTCCAGGCCGGTCCGGTCTTGGACCGATGAACACCCCTGTAATCAGATAAGACTTAGACTAGTTGAATTCTAGTTAAATAATTGATGCTCTGTCTGAACTCACTCTTATGAATAAAACACTCCTAATTTTTTTTAAGTCACTTTACCACTGTAAAAAATAAATAAATAAGAAGTTGAGGGAGGAGATCAACATATAACTAACTTTTTATTTTAAATATTCCGTTAATAAAGATATTACATGAATAGAGACAGTAAAGACATGTCATACCCCATTCGCTGAAGATAAATTCTTAGTTGATTGCTTTTTTTTGGGGGTCTACAGGTAAATTGATTGCTTATTTATCCTAACTAAAATCTTTTAAAAAAAGGACAAATCTCATTTAATTTTCCTCGAAAATGTTATTGTAGTCATTGTCGTTGTCGCCCAGGAGAAAGAGGCGGTGTGGAGGGAGTCGCCGAAGGAGACGAGTCGGCTCAAGCCTAAGCAGGAAGCCCAAAACCGAAGGCTGAAGGCTCACATTATAAGATTGTCAAGTGGTTGACATTCACCCACTCCTTCAGCCACGCGTGTTTGAACATCTGTCTCATTACACGAAATTCTATCTTATTCTAATTCATATTGTCATATCCTTCCCTTTTGTTTCGTTCCTGTGTGCCTTCCTTTTCTAACTACTATTGTTGCGATCATTACTTAGCTTTTTGGCCAAACCAAGTGTACATAAGGCATTGATTGAAAAAAAAGATTAAAAGAAATGTTTATTTATTTAATATTTTGAATTAAAGTAAGAATAGCCTTTTAAAATTTTTTTGTTTTAGCATATTTTAGTAACTTTCATAACTTATTTGATTTTATGTAATCAAAGTAGTAATATAATCAAAATGATAATGGTGATTTCATTACTGTGTTTAGTTATCATTAAAGAAGATAATCAAGGTTGCATTGTAATTACATTTACCTCAATCTATAATAAAAAGGGCAGCCCAGTGCGCACCAACATTCCGCGTTCACGCATGGTGCGGAGAAGGGTCGCACCCCAAATGGATGAATTGTAGGCAGTCTAACCTGACTTTGTCAGTGGCTGATTCCACGGCTCGAACCGGTGACCTTTTAGTCATACGGAGACAACTGTACCATTGCTCCAAAATTCCCCTTCATTTACCTTAATTTATGCAACTACGGTTACTTGACTTTTCCTAAATAATTGTAATTGCATGCTTTTGAATTAAAATTTATCCAACTATAAATTATTATATTTGGAAACTTTCTCTCTCTTCTCTCCAGTGTCTCTCCTCTACTTCCCATCTCTTATTACTTTGATACCATTTTTTTAAAGGTTTGAAGCCCCCTCACCCCTCTCTCTCCTCTTCATATTAGATAAAGTTTAACCTAAACAATGATCGTATTATTATAACTGTATTTTTGTACGTTCTAGACATCATCATCTCTCTCTCTCTCTCACACATCATCATCATCATCATCTTCTCTCTACTTGGTAAACTTGAATAATATTATAATAGAGTAAAGTAAATCTCATGTAAAATATCGTAATCATGAGGATAAGATATTGGATGATAATTATCAATAAAGTTACAAATAATTAAAATAGGCAAATATAAAATGCGAATTGAATTGCAAGTACTTCACATCATGTATAAAATTAAGTATTGCTTGTAGATAAATTCATTCAATTACACTTATAAAAATTTTGTAACCAAATATTGTAATGCAATTACTATCCCATTTCATTGCACTAACAATTATATTATATAGTTGATTCTATTGTATAGTGATTGCATTACTTTCAACCAAACGCTGCATCAATATATTTTAATAATAAGTATTACTAAATATTTTTTATAATTTGAGAAAAATATGCCCTTCTTATTAGCCACAGTTATAATTGATTAATTGTCATATGAGCTTACAATGGCTGCAACATGCCATCTACAATAAATAAATCCTTTCTATATGAAATCCATACTACGTACTTAAATCTACTTCTCAAATACCATATCAAAACATCAAGTGAATTGAAAACACTTATGAGTGTATTAGGAATCATTTTTTTTAATCAGATGATTTATTTTATTATTTTAGATTAATATCCCCTAGTCGACGAAAAGAAGGAAGTGACTCGGGTGGCAGACCGTGTACACGGTCTACCCTGCGGGTCCCTTTTTTTGTCGTTTGTGGCAATGAAATGACGCATTTTAGCGCATGTCAGTGAACTGTAAGAGTACATTTTGGTTAAAAAAATCCAAAAAGAGCCGATTTACATTGGTATTGCATTTTTTTTAACGTCGATTCTTCATATTATATTACTTTTTAATTGAATTGTACTTTCTACTCCATCTTCATTCGCTAGTTCAACCAATGAAGAGTAAATACGTATTAACATGTTCAGGCACAAAAAATAAAGCGATCAATTTTATGAATTTTTAATAAAATTATACATCTCGTTGGACAAAAAAAAAATATTCCTTCATTCAGAAAATAAAAAACATTCATACACAATAAAAAGTTGATATATATGCACAAACTTAAAAGAATTAAACTAATAAAATATGTTCAGAATATGTTCAGGGGTAGACTCTATAATAAATATTTAATTTAATTATTCTGAAATAATTTTTAGTAATTGAAAACGCGATGAAATATACATTTTAAAAATATGACCGATTTGAGTTTCAAAAAAACTTGGAATGCTTAATATCTAGTAGTGTTGTGTGGATGACTTCTAATATAAAGCCTAGCCTATCACTTGTAAAATATAAAAAATACTAAAAAAATAAAGAGTTGAATGATTTAAAAGGAAAGAGCTTGAAATGATTTCATTATCGTTCACTCCTTTCTTTCTCTCTTTTGAATGAGTTGTTGATTGCCACGAGGAGGCCTTTGTCCACTTGTGTCTATGTTGGCAGCATTATCGGTGGTGGGGCCCTTCTACCCGATAAGAGTCATCAGACTCGTCCAAGAGAGAAGGTCGGTTCGTAATATCAGAGAAAATCGAGCGGCAGCTTAGGAAACGAAGGAACCCAATCAATCATCCTCTCATTTCGAAAAACAAAAAGATTTAAATGCGAACCACTTGATTTGCATCCACGTCAGATGGGCCAATGGCTCTTCTTCCGTGCCTGACCCTTTCAATGGATTGAAGAGTCACGCGCTTCTCCGAGCGTGAGGCCACTCTAGTCCTATTATTTGGGCCGAAGATGGGGGTCCTCCAATTCTATTTTATGCCTACTGTGTATAGTTTTACTGCTAAAAAGAAGTTTTAAAATTTAATTTAAATGTTTAATAAATTAACTTTGCAAAAGTTATAAGTTCAAAAAACTAATTTTAAAAAATTTAAACTGTTTTTTAGAATTATTTTTTATCTCACAATTTTATCCTAAACAGTTAATTTTAATGAAAGATTTTTCTCATAAAACTTAATATAAATCATTAATATAAACATCTAATGAAAATAATTAATAAATAATAACTAATATAATTAGCTCATAGTAGCAACTAATAACCATTTTCCAAACACCGCAACGCAACACTCTATTAAAATTTGCTGTCTAAATTTGTAAGATCCAAAAGTTTAAATAAAAATTGTTCACCATAATTTGAAAAAGTTAATAAATAAGCTGAGAATCACGACATTAATGATTTGCATGACCTTTTTTGAAGTTAAGTGCTTATGCAGCTAGAAATTCTAGCATTAGAGGGTATTTGTTCAAAAAATAGACAAGAAAAGGATGAATATATGATAATAATGGTTAATGAAGATAAGAAACGAGAAAACAATGGTGATTCAAGAACAACTATGACTATTACACCTAATAATCAAAATATTTTTTTTTTCATGATGATTCGATGAAAATTAAACTTAGATATCAATTCAAATCACTACATATTTAAAGAGCATATAAGTCCATCTATATGAGCTTTGTAAGATAGAGGACAATTCATATGAATTATAATTCATAGGTTCAACTTTGATGGAAATGTATACTACAAATAACAATTAAAGATTTCATTTAAACAAATTTTTAAAAAATATTTTAATATACATCTTGTTCTTATCATTTAATTAGTTAAATTTTTAGGATACCATATCCACGTTATACAAACATCAATCTAATTTACAAGAATTAAACACGAGTAGATCACTCCACAAAAATTCAATCAAATTTTTTTTCACATTAACCACTTTTATGGATAAAAATTCGAAGGCACATAATGGGTAGTCAAGTCAGTAAACAGTCATCATAAAGCTAGCTGTATTGTTATTATTGCATCAACATTAACAAAACGCCTAGCAACTCACGCGCGGGTGAGAGAGGGTTGGGAGTAGCAAAATGACAACTTTCTTTTGTGCAGCTGCCACGCAGTTACGCTCTCCTTCCCTTCTGTCCGTTGTCCCCTCTATATATTCTCTCTCCTCGCCTCTTCGTTTCTTCCCACAGAAACCAAAAAACCCTAGCCTGTCCCTTTCTCTCGTCGTCTCTGTTTTCTCTGTCCAGTTTTTCTCTTCCTTTGTCTCCTGTATAGGTTTTCTTTCCGTCGCCGGCATTTCCGTAGCTCTAGTTCTTCCCCCTCTTCTTCTTTCTCTTTCTGTATCTCTCTGCTCAGATCCGACCCGACTTTGTAAAGGGTAAATTGTAAAGTTGAAAGATGGGGGTAGCCGTTCTTTCGCCGCAAGATTGTCTAAGCCCCCTCCCTCACCACCGCCATCTAATCTCTCCGGCCGCCAAGCCTCGCCGGAACCCTAACCCCAACCCCAACCCCAACCCCAACCCTAACAGATCTAGCCGAAGGAGGCGGAACTCTCCTCCGCCACCTTCCTCCGCAAGTGGGTTCGTGCCCACTAACCCTCTGCCCCGCGCAAAATCGCCCCCGGTCATGGGTCAGATCCGGATCCTAAAACGGGGCGAAGATATAAGCCTAGCGATGGAGCCCACAGGGCCCGAGGTACTATCCCGATCAGAACCTGAACCCGCACCCGCACAAACACCCGCTCAGATTCCAGATGGGTTCTACGCCGGGTCGGCCTTCGTGACGTCACCGCCGCCGAGCTCGCTTCCCTTGCCAGCGTTCTTCACAAAGAGGAACTGTGGGTTGAGTGAGGCGCACAACCAGGAAATCGCGAGTCAACTCAGGAGAGTTCTCAAGCTCAACTAAGATTTTCACTCCCCTCAGAAACATTGATGATGATGGGGAAAATGGGTATTCCGAAAAGTACAAAGGATTTGGGTTTGTTTGGATGGATGGAAAAAAAAAACCAAGGGTGTGAGGTTGGATTTTCAGATGGGTTTCTTCTTCTTCTTCTTCTTCTTCTTCTTCTTCTTCTGCTGAGGTTTTAAGGGTTAGCTTTTGCACCAGGATTCCGATTTTAGCCTCGTATTTTTTCCAGTAGGATGAATCGGATGTATTGGGCGCAAAAGCTTAGCTTTTTTTCCTTCTTCTTAATCTAAAGTTTAAGAAATTAAATTAAATTACTATGATGATTACGGATGGGTAGCAGTTAGGTTATATGTAGTTAAGTAATATGAGTAATTACTAGTGTAACTTATTTGACAGATCTGCTGTGATTGTGGGCATAAATTATATGTATAGTTCTGTAACTTCGTTTCTGGGTTTGAATTTGTATTGAGTATTCCAAGTTTCTAGTTTCAAGCTTTTTTTTTTCCCTGTATTCATCTTTTCTGGGTTTGTAATTTGGGGGTTATGAATTAAGGCAGTTTTGCCAGGAGATGTAGCTCTTTTGAATTATTGGAATGAGAAGAAGTAGATTGTGTGTTTGGTAGAAACTTTTCCGACTTTGCTATTTGTTCAATTTCTATGTTGTTTTGTTCCCTTTCTATTTGCCTCAATTTTCTGCAATTTGGGCAGACTGATGAGTTCAAACTGTGAGTTTGCTGTTGTTTTGGTCGAATTATTAGCCCGAAAAGAGCACAAAATACTGAAATTTTGGCAGCTTGTTTTGCCAATTAAGAGTGCAATTGCTATGGTTGAATGTCTCGTCTTAATTTAATTTGGACGGCTGAGAGGTGGTTTTCTGATGCAATAATACAATATAGTAATGAGATTCATTTGAAGCTCAAAGTTGCGTTTGTCATGGGGTCCACTAGATTTTTTATGTTCAGATTTTAATTTAAAAATCATCCGAAGTCTGAACTAACTCTTGATGTTGAAGCTGTCTTTGTTTGATTGGCAAAGGCGTGTGGAATTTTCAAGCTCTGTTTTAATCCTAATTCAGAAGTGAGTGGAATGACTATTCAATTCCGGCTGAACTATTAACATTTTAAGCCCATTTTGGTCCAAATTTCCTGAAGAATTTATTAAATCATCTACCTATCCACAACTAATGGATGCTGTAAGGAAAAATATAAATCCATGAGGTCTTTGCTAGTGATTTAGAATGAAGTAAACTTGGTAAATCATAAATGAGTAGTTCTGTTCGTTTGTGGATTGGATTAATTTGAGTGTCATATGATTTCAGTTTTGATTCGAGTTGACTTTGCTTCAAGTTCATTTTGGGTCAAATGATGTATGATCCGTCCAAATTTTTGGGTAAGATTTATCATATAAGAGCTATTGTATAGCAGATATTTTTAGAGTTTACTTTTTTGAGGTTTTACCATGAATAAGAATATATTTTAGGGTGATTTTTTAATTTATGAGTAATAAATATTTTATTTAGCAGTGATTTTTACTAGTCAATTCTAAGTATATTATGAGTGATCCTAATTATTATTAAAAATTATTATCAAAATATCCGTCTTATTAAATACATTATATACAATAATTTTATGTAAGACTTACTGTCGGTTATAAGAATACCACCAATGATGACGTAGTTTTTTGGCTCATTAGCGGATGTAATATGTATATTCCTTTCACATCATCCTATCGGTCAGTTTTTAAGCTCTTAAGTTTTCTCTCCACAAGGCAAGGCTTATAATTTTAGCTTATCAAATAAAACAATATTTATGAACTCACTCTATAATACGAAGTTTTATTTTTAGAATAAAAATTAATTAAAATATCTTAATAATTATAAAAGCCAAAAAAAAGGCCTACGAGCCAGCTCATCATCCCGAACCTTTCTGCGAGCCGCGAGCTGCGAAGCTTTTACAACAGATATCCTCCCGCCTCTCTCCCTTTTTCTCTCCTCTTTTTTGCCTCTCGAACACACCACTGCGTGTGCTCGTAACAGGCTCGAGTGCTGGATTAGATCTGACGGATGATTCTTTTTTTTTTTTTTTTCCCCTTTTGTATTGAATGACCCTTTTTGTGGTTCATATGACTTGAAAAATACACGAAGGAAGAGGAGCAAGGGCATTGTCCTGCGATTTACGTAGGGGAAGGGGGGAGTTGCAATAAATGCAGAATTTTGACGCTTCTCTACCCCAATGCCCCGTTAGGTGGGGCAGGGAAATTAAAGATTGAATAGAAAATGAAGGTGCTAGAAGTCTTAGAATTGGGTGGTCCACTTCAGACAAAGCTTTCATGTACATCACTGCCGAATCTAGCGCCATGGCAACGTCTCAGGCCCTGTTCCTTTCGTGGACAAATTGAGATATGTAAAAAATTGAGGTAGATTGAAGTAGATTAAAATTTTTTTATGTGATAAATTAAACTTAGTTAAAATAGTAGAGGTGGTTGAAGTGGATTGAAGTAAGTTGAAGTGAATTGAGGTTGGTATTTTAGAATTGACCCATAAAAAGAGCAAGCCCTCAGTCAATTGGAAACTCGGTAACCGAAAACTTGGTTTGTAAAAATCGGGCACTAAAAAGCAAATTGAAACTTCCGATTAATCGAATTATTCAGTTCAATAAATGTACGAACCGAAAATTTAGATTAAACAATTTTTTAGATGTTTAATAGGATTTTCAGTTCCGTTTCCGATTAACCGTTAATTTAAATTATTAATTTTAAATTTTCACTCATTTTTATTTAATTTAACTATTTAAGATATTAAATATTAATTTCATAATATTGTCTGTTAAATCTTATCTTTTTATAATTATAAAATGCACATTTGACTAATATATAGTCTCGTATTTTGTTAAAAAAATTAGAGTTTTAGTTTCGGCAACTGTCGGTTAAGCATGCAGTTAACCGAATTTCAAACGACAAACCGAAACTACAAAATTTTTCGATTCGGTTAACCCACTGAATTTTTTTCAGAAAAGTTGAACCGGTTAATTGGTCGCCCCAACATGATTGTAACAAGTGTATGATTTCACAATGTGGAATTAGAGTTTAAAAACTTGACATGATACCACACGACATTATGAATTTAACCTGACTTAGTTTTGATTCAACATTAATACATTATTATTACCGAATATTAAAATATACCATTCGTTAATCTTAGGTAATTTAAGGTATGTTTTTGATGGAGACAAAATTACCGTTGAATAATTTCTTTCCTCGCACTGATCTCCCTCTAAAAAAACAAAAAAGGTTGATCTCAATTAATGCATTGATCAGTTGTAATTGACACAGTCCTGATTCCTAAACGTATAGACTAGTTCTCTTTAGTGGTGGTCAAACGAGCTTAGATTGGCCTATTCTAAATCTACAATTCAACATGTTGGTGCCCACAAATCCAACCCAAGTTGACCAGTTTGGCAAATGAACTTCTCCATTATGCTTCGACTTATGAGGGAAAACCTAAATAACTAACTAAAAAGGATCCAGATCAAACCAACCAATAGATAGCTTTTTGGGCTGATCAGAGCAGCCCAATAATGCTTTTACTGTTTAATTTAGGGCTCCATTCTGCCATTCTGCTTGTTCATTTGGGCACTGGCTTTATTGATGGAGGAGTATTTTTGGGCTTTCGTTCATCAATTCATCTGTCTCGGTTTCCGCCTTTTCTTTCTTTCCGTCAGGTTGGTACTGCTTTACTATTTTTGCATTGCAAAAGCTTCCTAATGTAATGGATAGTATGGAGGAAACTATTAGAAGGTCGATCAAAATTAACTTTGATGGATTCAAGACATCATGAGAAGTAGGAGGATGTTATATCATTCGTAGTTGAGAAGGAAGGTTTATTCAGGCAATAGTGTTTAAATTGAAAACAACACCAATTTTAATAGCTGAAGCTACAGCTATAAGAAATAGGTTCAAAGCAACAGTACAAGTAGGCTTCACCGATGTCTATATAGAGAGAGAAAATGACATACTCATCCAAGCAGTTCAAGATCACATCCAATAGCAGTGGGAAATCTAAATCTTAGTACAAGATGTCACTACTTCTCTTCAATTGTGCAATCAAGAATTTACCACTCGTGTTTTTAGGGAAGGTGACCATGCAGCTGATCGGCTAGCAAAATTTGGCTTTTCATTGTATTCCACAATTGTGTGAAATGAGATCCCTCATAGGGCCTTACTTTGTATCCTTCATCAGCATAATTTAGAGAGATTCTTTGAGAGAAGGAGTTTTTAGATTATATTACTTATCTTTCTTTAAAAAAATATTAGATAGAAGATCTGTCCCAATTAATTAACCAATTAGCTTAGAAAGTCAAAAATCAAAATGCTTAGAAAGAGAGATTTAATGACTCAAATAGACAACAGCAGCAACAATGATGTTTACGAATCCTTTTTTTTTTTTTGATTGAGAAAATACAACTTCATTTGTTGAAAGTTTTGGTTAACGATAAACCAGTTCTAATTTTGGTTCCAATTCATAGTCCTTAGAAATAAAAGGTCCTGTTAAATAGTTTAAATTAGGGGTGGACAACTGATTGGGTTGGGCCAGCCCATTAACTAAACGGACCGATATGGGCTTAGCATATTGTTAATGGGTCGGGCCGGGTTGTGGATCAAATGAATGCGGCCCGCTCATAGCTCATCCATTACCACCTAATGAGTGTTTTTGGTGAGTTAATTTTTCAACTGATGTCTCTAATTTTTCAACTTAATTAAACTAGTCTAAATTCAAAGTTGAAAAGTACACAACCAATCTAATAAACAGGTCAGGTTGGGTAAGCCCATGGGCGGCCTTCTTTAGGCCCGTTTAAAAATGAAATAAATTTGCGCAAAAAAAAACGGTGTATAATAATAATTGTTGTGTGCTAAGTGTTGGTAATAAGTTTAACTAATTAGAACATGTAATCTAGTGTGTCAATTAGGTTAAAAAAATAATGGGTCACCAAACCAGTCGTTAATGGGTTATTCCGGTCCGACTCATTAATATGCCTTAATGGGCTAGCCCATTATTGGCCTAATCCATTATTGACCCGACTATTTATAAACCCTATTTTAAATGGACCGACCGTTTAACTCAATGAATACCTGATCCTTTGCCCCCTCTAGTTTAAATGAAACCAAATTGAACCAAATGGATCCGTAAATGCCCCTACGAATGCTCCCTTCCTTCTCAAATCTCTCCTATCAAAGAGTGCTAATATAATAGTATTAGATGAACTCACTATTTCGAATGTGTCAGTTTCCCAAAGTACTTAGTATTGATTTATCTCGCATTAGAATGTGAAACAATTTTAATTTGACCTACTGGTCAACAAAAATGCCAAAACAATGTCAACTAATATTTTATTTTTGTGGGTTTAAATATTTTGAATATTATATCTACTAATCGTGTTTGCCGCGTGCAGTGTGTGCACATTTTTATAACAAGTATAGAAAAATGAAGGAAAGAAAAAGCGAGTTTCACTCGTTGATATCCCAACAAGAACAAACAGTTCTTGAAATAATTTTGGGCACTGACAAAGGAATACATGTGACAATGTGAGTGACGCGCGTGCATGCCGATCGGACGAGGGTACAACCGTACAAGGCGTGGTGAAGTGCAGTGAGCCAGTGACCTTAATATTTTCGGTTTTTATTTTTGGAAACTATAAAACAAATTTGTTTGATTTATTTTTGCATTGGCGAAACTATTTTTTGCCCATCAACTAGGATTCTTGCCTTCAATTATGATTTTTCTCACTATAAATCTCAAGCTTTTGTTTCAACTTTGACACATATAGAAAACCACTGCTCCAAGACATAATTATAAACTTGAAGAATTTGATTTACTCGTGTTTCCACATGATCTTCCTTGAGTGCAAGAGGACGCTTGGAGGCGTATTCCTTGGAGGTCTACCATCCATGATCAGCTCTGTACCGATGCCTCCGAGTTATTGATTTCTAAGTCAATGATTCGTGCCAACCCACGACAATCATTCATTCATTTGGCTCTTCAAATAAGACCATTGTGACTTTCGTCACTCTTTATTTGATTATAAACATATCCCAATAGTTATATTTATAAAAAAAAATATTAGTTATATTGGACCAATAAGGGCCACCTTGAACGTTATAGTTGGCCCATATTACAACAGGCCTTTTCCATGCAGCCCTGTCTTCTTCTTCCCCGCTCCCAAAACACACCACCGTTTTCCTATTGATTTTGTGTCAAGTCAAATGTAAATCATATCCTTTTTAAAACCAAGCCTGGTCAAAT
This sequence comes from Carnegiea gigantea, assembly GCA_029747015.1. NCBI lineage: Eukaryota > Viridiplantae > Streptophyta > Magnoliopsida > Caryophyllales > Cactaceae > Carnegiea > Carnegiea gigantea. The sequence continues at coordinate 241,447 of JAKOGI010000518.1, read as the reverse complement.
GATAAAAAGTGCTCTATGGAGTGTTTTCTTGCAAAAGTTTTTTTTTTTTTGGAGAAAAAAAGCTTTCGGGGTGGGTTTAAGTTGTTTTGATCAAATCAATGGACCGGTGTTTGGCCAAGGAGTTGTTTGAAAGAAGTGTTCTGATCCAAATAATTCTTTCTCAAAAGGTTATTTCTATGAAAGCCTTTAAGAAGAGCTTTTTGTAGAAATGACATAACTATCTAAAGGTCCGAAAAAAATACACCACATGTCTTTAGTTTTTTGTTGTCATATTTGATGCTGTGTTTTATTTGAATTTAATCTATCGAAGATTAAATAATTTGGATGTATAAAATTCAATTTGTAACTTTAAAATATCTAGCAACTAAAAAAAAAAATTTAAGATGTAAGTATTAGACAAATATATACAAGTTGAAAAGAAAATAAGATTGATAATAAGAATACAAATTATGCACAACTAGTAACAAATTAAGATTCTATCAATGAAGTTAATCTATACATATGGCATCAATTTAATTCTTTTCGGAAAAAATAAGATAATTAATAAATAATTATTTTTAATTAAAGGTAAATTAGAGATAAGCAAATAAATAAAATTTTACCGAACATATTTTTTAAAATAACTCATTTTATCAAATAATTTTTCTATAAACATCTAATTCAAACAGCTAATGCAAATAATTAATAGTTAACAACTAATACAAATAGCTAGGGTTGTCAAAAGTTAACCCAACACGATTACCAACACGAACCGAACACAAAATTAAGTGAGTTTGGGTAAAGATTTTCAACCAGTTTAATTAAATGAGTTGACATGTTTAATCCATTTAATTAATTGGGTTAAGTTTAGGTTGAAAATTTTGATTTTAAAAAAAAAAACTATTTAACCCGTTTAGCTAAATGGGTTAAATACGTTGACTCATTTACCCAATCATGATGTATTGTTAATTTGGGGAGAATTGTGAAAATATAACACAGGGTTTGATTAAGTCGATCTTTGCTTTGAGATTATAGTTCTTGAAGATTATGGACAATAATTGCATTATCATGATATATTGAACTCAAAAGATTGATTTATATTATTTAATAATCATATTTTAGACAAAATATTAAGTGGGTAAATGAATAATATGATAATCTGAACCTAATCTGTTCATATTAAATAGATTAATGGGTAAATTTTAGGTCACCCATTTAGAAAAGAAATGGGTAAAAGGTCAAGGTTTTTAATCTATTTAATAAATGGGTTAGGTTCAGATCGAGAATTTTTCAATCTATTCAAGTTCGACACGAATAAAATTTAACCCGACCTGACTTGTTTGATAGCGCTTCAAACAACTAACCATTAATAGTTAACAATTGTTTGACAAGCAAAACATATATATTTTGCAGCTGCTTCCCCACTATTTTTGGGATTAGTGTTCACTGTTTAACAACCAAATTAATTAATCTTATTCTTTAAGTTGATTCAAACCACCTCATCAGTCTCGTTGGTACTTAGTCATTATTAAAAAAATAAATAAATAAGGAAAAATTAAAGACGCAGTCCACAGCATGTTGTTTATTCTAAATTGTCAAAGTAGTTCCGGAAGCGCGAGTTGATGCGTGTTTTCAAGCGGCTAGGTTTTAATTTGGAGTGTCTAAATAGCATATTTGCAGAATATCGTTTTTGAATAGGCTCATACTATCACTTGATTGACAATAATAATATTGAGATACAAAGATGAAAGTCTTAGAAATTTACATTAGTGCGGGTCATGTATTCTGATCTTCTTTCTTTTTTCCAAACTAGTCAGTTTTGAGCAATTCAATATTAATATTCCATATTAATCTACACTTTGGACTATTCATCGGTTCAAGACCAGATAGAATAAGATCAGATCAGTCAGGATTGAAGATCGAATAAGACCTGTTATTAGAGGGATCGAGGATCAAACCGGTCTACAAGGATCCATCTCCTTTCTCCTTTGGTCTGCAAGGCTCCTTGCTCCTTTGGTTCAAATGTTCAAGTAATTGTTCAAAAAGTACATGAAAATAAATTAAAAAATTGAGTTAGGTAATATAAAAACGAACAAATTAATTTACCAAAGAATAAAAATAACAAATAAGAATGACATTAACCAACACAAGTTGGTTCAAGTAGTTTGACACTTGTTTCCTTTAAGCAAAATCTTGGGTTCTAGTCTTGTGAATAAAAAAATTTATGATGGGAAAGCTCTACTCCTTCTTGGACTAATAATAACTCAATTCCAGTAAAATGGAAGGTCCAAGAACCCCAAAAAAATTACAATGACATTATAACAATAACGATGACAATGATTATAATATCATTGTTACCCCAAGACTAATTGTTCAAAGTAATCATCCACATCAATCACATTATCCTTAAAACTCAAGTTACCAAAGTCTAAATAAGCAAAACAAGAAGAAGAAAAACAGAAAAGTTAGAACTTGTAATCATATAATAAAGTAAACAAACTAAATTACGGCCCTGTTCTTTTCGTAGTTTAATTAATCCAACCCACACTCACCCACTCTCACTCACTCCTTCCCCCCTCTTTCCACTCCTTCTCATACTTAAAAAAAATACCACTCCTTTCCACACTTAAAAAAAATATCACTCCTTTCCATACTCATTCAGTTACTCCTTCCCACACTTACATAAAAAACCATTTCTCATATTCTGAAAATTTTTTTAATTTACGTAATTGTGTGTACGAATAATCTGATAGCAATTATGAGCAGTTTTATTTTTTTGGTTATCGTTGGTTACGAGATATTTGTTGTAGGTTAGAAAGCATGTATGGTTATTACTGTGTACGTGACAGAATAATTTTCTGTACATCGTAATCCATGATAGAAGTTGCAGATATTTTTTTTCTACACATAATTTTTTGGCATTGTTCGTAATTCGTGACAGAAAGTGCAGATGTATTGTAGTTGACATTATTTTTGGAAATTTTATGTTACTTGAATTTTTTTTATTTTTTATTTTGTTCTTTTTTATTTTTTATTTTGTTTATTTTTTATTTTGTTTATTTTTTATTTTTTATTTTTTTATTTTTGTATTTTTGTATTTGTATTTTTTATTTTTGTATTTTTATTTTTATTTTTATTTTTATTTTTATTTTTATTTTTATTTTTATTTTTAATTTTTAATTTTTAATTTTAATTTTTTAATTTTTTAATTTTTAATTTTAATTTGAAATTTGAAATTTTAAATTTTTCATTTTCATTTTTTATTTCTATTTTTTATTTTTTATTTTTTAATTTTTTAATTTTTATTTTTTAATTTTTTGTATTTATTTTTGTTTTTTATTTTTTATTTTGTTGTATTTATTTTTTATTTTTTTATTTTTCATTTTTTTATTCCAGAAAAACAACCTATGGAAAATTTCAAAAAAATAAAAAATAAAAAATAAATACAAAAAATAAAAAATAAGAAAATAAAAAATAAATACGAAAAAATAAAAATTTTAAAAATTTAAGAAAAATAAAAATAAAATAAAAATTTTTAAAAATTTTTAAAAAATAAAAATAAAAAAATAAAAATACAAAAATACAAAAATACAAAAATACAAAAATAAAAAATAAACAAAATAAACAAAATAGCAAAGAACAAAAAAGAATAAACAAAAATAAAAAAATTTCATCATCATTAATTACTATCACAATAAAATTATTACATTATAAAACAAAAAAATATTAATAACCAATACTTCAACTTCATTCAACTACATTCAACTTTCACCCACACTCACCCATTCCTTCCCACATTAAAAAAAAATACCAAACTCACCAATTTTCACCCACTCCTTCCCCTCCTCACCCACTCTCACCTTCTCAACACCCCCCATTTCCCAACAAAAAGAACAGGGCCTACAAAAAGTGACAAATTGAGCATTACCCTTTTTAAGGTTGGTAGCTTATCGAAGTAATAATCCATATCAATGCTAGTATTTGGCCTATGTCAATCTTGTGTACTTATAAGAGCTTGGACGATCTTTTTTTACAATAACAATCCAACCGAATTCATAAGTTAACAAAAGCTAAATAACTTGTAAATTTGTAATACAGATAAAGAGATCGATTAATAAACTCTATTATCTTTGGGGTTAAAGAGGGTCAGTATATATCAAGAGTACATCCTCCTGTACGAAACTCAGACTTTGATGCAACTGTAGAAGCAGATGCAGCTAATGCATCACGAGCCATACGAGCATCCACGAGAAATAGAGGTCTATATGCTTTCCACCATGCCAACACATTATCTCCTACTTCATCCTCTTCAAGTCCCTCATTTAGATACTTTTGGCAATTCTGTCTTCCTCCATCGGGCCCCTTTAATTTCTTTCTCAACTCTTGTGATAAGAGGCGACTCCTCTAGATGCACTACCACTCTCATCCTCAATCGGTGCCCCACTACTTTGTCTACTTTGAGAAGTAAATAGCTTGTACAATTGCCGATATTCATCAGACAAAGTTTCTGCTTTCATCCTCATTCTTTTGGCTATTTCTTTAAAGTTTGTGACTCTAAATCCAATATCCTCAATTCCACCATTTTCCTCATCATTAGCATCAATGGTCTCAACAACATGCTCCAAATGTTTCAAAATAGTGTGGATAGGTACAATCTCAAGGAAAAGTAGGTTGGATGTCACATAGGAAGTGTCAGACAAATGCAAAGTAACATTATAGAAAACCTTCAAAAATAATAACAAATTTTGACTTGTTTCCAATCATTGGAATTAGGAAGTCTATCTACCTCATCATCCTTCGCCAAATCCACATTATAATAGGGGTCTCTCTTGCTGTGTTTTTTGAATGCATGCTCATACACTAATGCAGTGCTGAGTATCTTATAAGTAGAGTTTCATCCAGTGGGAACGTCAAGAGACAAAAAAGCTTTGCTCTCAATCTTTCAATAACAACACATTTTTGAAATATTTACAACTTACTGCAGATTGCCTAATAAACTTCACAATAGCTCGATTACACTTAATTGACTTCCTAACAACTTTCAAGCCATCCCAAATAGCCAGATTAAGTATGTGAGCAATGCATCATATGAGAATTCCCCGCTAGAGAAAAAAAAATGACCATGTCTTTTAAAAACATCAATAAGGATAGTACATGTACTGTTATTGCTCTTAGCATTATCCACAGTAATACTATAGAGTTTAGATGCCAAATCACAATCCTCTAAACAATTTTCAAGAACAACAGTAATATTATTACCACTATGACTAGAAATTGTATTGAAATTTAAGATTTTTTTATGCAATTTCCAATCATTATCAATAAAGTGGGTATTTATACACATATACTTGATCATCTGGAGTGCAATCCATATGTTTGTTGTCACATACACCCTTTGACATGCATGTACAAGATACTATTTTAACTTCACCCTCTCATCCAATACAAATAATAAATATCTCTTGCAATGAAAATTGGCGAAGGCACATTAAGTGTAGGACAACAAATATACATCATCGGCCTAAATCTCACATTCTCAACAAATCTAAAGGTCAACTCATTAATTATGATAATCTGGCTATAGACTCTCTTGCCTCGTAAGGATTTAAAAACCCATGACTTCACCCTAGCTTCGCCCTCGTTGTTTTCATCATTCTGAAAACCAACTGAGCCTGACCGTATTCGCTTTGATTATTCTGGTTATTTGAGCACTTAAGAAGATGGTCTTTCAAATTTTTCATTCCATTACTACTCGGGCCAGTCTTACATATAGCGCATGGTTATTACGCTAGTGTTATTGATACGTACGAAGAACTTTGAAATGCATTCCAAATATCTCAACATTGAATATTCCACCACTAAAATTATTAAAGTTCTGGATCATGAGTAGCTGCAGATCATTTTTTTAAAAAAAATATTCATCAAAAGTCTTGGTTACCGATTACTAGTCTGTTGTTCCAACAAGTCTCCTTCGTTTAGAAGATGCTGAATCTTCTGTTTCCTTATATCATAGTTAGACCCGTCTAACTTTTAATTAGTGAACAATTCACTGATCATTGCGTTGTTAGTTGCCATATCTACAAGTATGCATTAAAGATGGACATAACGCACATATTTCTTAAGTAATTAAATTATTAAAAATTTTATCATTCACGTCATATGATCGAAAATTTTGCTATTTTAAGCTCATAATCATCTCATATAACCACGAATTAGAAATTTAAATAATTTAGTTACAATATTTCCATAAAAAAACTCATTTATGGACCATAATTAAAATGTTAAACAAATTAACATTTATTTAAATATCAAATAGATATTTATTAAAATCCATGTAAAACTAATTTACACACTAATATATCAGAAGTGATACATACGTATGAAACTAATTCATATTTCCACAATGACAAATCACTTAATATAGGTTATTTGACATATAAAACGAACTTATATATTATGAGCATGTGATAATCAAAAAATGAATATTAACATATTAATGTTATAATGATAGGTTCATTCATTCATAATCAAAACTGATTTGTAATTATAATTCAACTCAAGAATTAACTATACGGAAGATCATATACGAACTTGTACATATTTACTATCAAATTTAAATAACATGCCCAAATAACCTTTAAAAAATTTTAACCTTCATAAAATTTTGTTCACATCAGCAATATATGAGGATAAAAAAAAGGGACCAACCTAAATCCCAAGACTCTTCCCCACTTCCTTTTATTCAGCCTCACCTTCGATTAGGTGAGGCATGCTCACTTCATTTACAACCCTCATTATCTCTCCTTCTCTGCCCTTCAATGAAACTCTCTGGTTCTTTCTGTCTCTCTGCCATTTTAAGGAACTCACTCCCTCCATTTTTCATCTTACCCTCTCTCTATCTCGACCAAGCCCTAATGGTCCTCGGTTTGTCTCGGTCTCAGTCCATAACTGAGACTCGACCACCCCAATTTTCGGCCCTCTATTTTGCTCCTCTTCTGAGTAGCCATGGCCGCCATCGGAAGTGGGATGAAATCTCTATTCTGCCGCTAAAACGGCCACCACCAAACTCAGATGAGGAAAAACCGCCACCTTATGTCGATTGACCAAGCCCCACAGGCTTTGTCTACTCACCTATCGGCAAAACCACCACCGTCAAGGTGTAGATTGGTCGTTGACAAAGCGCCAGGCCATCCACACGCTCAATGCGCCACCTCTTCGATGACGCATGACATACAAGCGCACCCTTATGGGCGTTTCTGTATAGTTTTTATGCTGGGAATAGGTAGATCGGCGAGGTTTAAGGACATTTGGCGGAAAAAAACAACCAAGCTCGTTTTTCGTCGGTAGCGTGTAACTCTTACACGCCACCCCTCCAGGCGGTGCTTATGAGTTTCAGGTAATTTTCTTCTTCCCTTCCTCTTTTTTTTTTTTTTTTTTTTTTTGGCTTGAGTTTGTAGGGTCGAGGGGAGGCAGTAGAGGGTCAAGTCTTCAAGGGTTTCCTTGGTCCTGATCGCGAGAGATTAGGGTCAGGAAGGGGTCTCGATTTCGGCTCGAGAATATCAACAACATGACAATATCAGATTAGCATGAATTTGAGCATTCAAATTGGAACATAAATATCTTGCCTTATGTTTTACACACTTCACACAGAAAAATTTGATCTGGATTTTTAATCGAGGCATATTCATACTAGCAGATTAGCTTTTGTTGTATTTTCGCATGAACACACGGTAGTACATACTAGCATATAATTCAGAGTGATAGTCTGATTTCATATAGTTTATGCATCATCAGAAATTATAATTTTTGGGGCTAGAATCAAAACAGGCGTGGATCTGATACCACTGTTGGTGAGTTTAGAGTTACCTCATTGCAGAAGCCTGCCTGGATCACACGTCTGTTTGATTGCTACCCATGAACTGGTGGCTACTGACACTCAAAACCCAAACCCTCTTTGTAACGCCCCCAATTGCTAATGTCTAATTACTCTAACTTAACTACTAATTTATTATTAATTTGCAGCGGAAGGCTTTTAATCTGATTGGAGGCATTACCACTGTTCCGGAATGGAACAAGGCTATCTGATTTACTAAACCTTTAGAATTATCCAAAATAAATATTTGTCTACTCATACTGTTTATCTCCCGTGTGATAACTTGATGTATCAATACTAAGCATTATTATCCTGAGGTTTTAAAAGAATAACAATACACAATCTCCAAGTTACTAACCTATCAACACTGTGAGCGTTGACTAGCTAGCGATTAGTAAACGTCTATTGTTTTGCTGCTTTCTGGTTTCTCAGGAGAATGACTATTCATTTTTCCCCATACCTAGAACAGAAAACAAAAAAAACATTTGAATGGTGAGCCGAAACTCAATACGTACATTCCCATGCAGTAAAATAAGTTTTATGTGAAATTCATTGGGCCGGCCGCATTTCAAAATATTTTGTTTTGCAAATAGGAGAGAGAGAGTGTATGAGTAAAATTGATTTGCTGATTATTATCTGGATGTGGACCCCTTGGTCGATGTACGTCTTGAAACGATCATACGTTAGGTGCTCACCCCCAGGCCGATCGAGAAGCCTGAGTTGACGCCGCGCGCGGGTGTATTGATGGGCATAAGCCCTGCTGATTGATAATTGGGCGGGGCCACTTGTTTATGTGACAAAACGTTGAGAAAATTGGTTCATTAAATGAATCTGATATCAATTTTTCATTGCTGAGAAACATGTGAGTTTTCACAAAGCACAGGCAATGTACGTACCTGATCTTTGAGGTTCTCTCTCCTTCACACTGGAGAACATGCGTTGGCAGCTTGAAGCGACCGATGTGGCCTCATTTCTTCTTCAAATATGTTATTGTTGTCATTAGTGTGAGGTTAAGAAATTCTATTAAATTTTCTAACTGACTGATTTTATTAAATAAATTGGATTCTATTCTATTTTATTTATTTGTTTTTGGTTTCTTCCCTCTCTTGATATTGTTAACACTTGTTCAATAAATGTTATGAGAGCATGACGGTGTGACACGCCTTGGGTTTATTAATGTCGATGTTATTGCCACTACTACTCGAATTATTCTTATAAACTTGTCGTTATTATTTACTTTATTTTGTTTGCTAGGATAAACGATGATTGCTTCGCTATTATTAATATTATCATTCCCATTATTATTATTATTATTATTATTATTATTATTATTATTATTCTCCTCCTTCTTCTTCTTCTTCTTGTAGTCGCCTTTATTACTTCTGTTGTTAGTGTAGTTATTATTAAGTCCCTCATTTAGATACTGTTGGTAAGTTTAGAGTTACCTCGATGCGGAAGCCTGCCTGGATCACACGTCTGTTTGATTGTTACCCATGAACTGGTGGGTACCAAAGTCACTGTGCACTGACACTCAAAACCCAAACCCTCTTAGATGGCAAGGTCATGTGAGAGAGAGGACAGACAGAGACTATTGGAATTGGAGAAGTGTTTTATGCTTAGATGAGATAATTCAACCCATAATCCACACTCTATTTATAGTGGCACATAGCCTCAAACATGATCAGTAAAATAATGGCTGATTATGGCATCTTAATGCATAATTAATCTCCATTGTAACTGCCAAATTAATTATGTGATTATGACATTTAGTTTGTGACCGTTACTGGTCAATCGAAACCGAGCCACAAACACCTCTTTCATATATACCTACGTGATTCTGACATTGGCATAGTAATGCTATGAATCATATTCTTTTATGGTCATTCATTTAAACTGAATTAGGATCACTATTATGTCATCTTTTGGGCAAGATTCCTGTTGATGTGGAGAGAGAGGAATTGAAGGGGCGATGATGGGAAATCGGGAATCGGAAGTCATGTGTATTGGGTGGGGGACCCCTAAGGAATGAACAGAACGTTGTACATGATGTATCATGCATAGACGGCATTGAGGAAACATAAAAATATACATATAACACCTCATCAACTTACTGTTTTGCTTTTAATGTCTGCTTCATCGTTTCGCCTATTCTTTAGGTACTAGTCTCAAGAGCAATGGGAAATATATACAAGAAAAGTAAAAACAGTTCAAAAAACATTTGAAGTGAAATACCAAGAAAGTTGACATGTACGTATTCTGCATGGCGGATCTACCTTACTGGGAACGGTGTTCATGATCATCCCTTTCTTGGAAAAAAAGAATTAGTCAACAATTATAAATAGAATTAGATTATTAGATGTGAACACTTCTAAATTAGGCCCAAAAATTATAAATATATTTTAAATATATTCAACCCACACATTAATATTTTTAATTTCTTTAAATATTAAAAGTACACTTATAAAGTTATAATTTGATAGAAAAGTAAAATTAAATTAAATACAACCAAGCTCAAATTTTTCGCTCTCTCTCCCTCTCTTATTTGGAGTTTAGGCTTTTAATTTAATCTAATTCTATTCCCTTTAATTTTCTTTAATGGTTATTATTTATTTTTTCGGTTGTTTAGTTACAATATGTTCATGATGCAGATTTTTCTTTAACTTGACCCTAATAATTGATTTAAACTTGATCCTATTTTTTCCCCTTTTGGTGTGATTAGCTAGTTCAGATTGTTTACTTGTAGTTGTATTTTATATTTGATATGTTCACTTCATGTCTCATTCTTTTTTTGTTTTATTGCTTGGTGCTGATGATATATCATCTGTAACCAATAGTTTTAATAAATGCTATGTATCGTAACGTTCTGCTATTTCAACTCAATTTATATATCAAAATTCAAAATATGCAAAACAGCAGCGTACAATTTTTTGGAGGGGAGTAAAAAGTACGGTATATTATTATTGCTTGTCAACATTCTGCTAGCGTAGAAATACGAGAAGGAACGTTAGGAAAAAAAAGGAAATGGAATGTCTGTACAAAATACACTATCATAATACGTATTGTATAATTTTTTTGATACTGTATAGCAGTAATGACTTTAATAAATGGACACCCCTATTTTAAACATCTGGATCCGTCACTGAATATTCATTTCTAAAATACATACCCAATTGAGAAATTAAAATGAGAAGTTCAATTAAATAGCAGTGCAAAAAGAAACATATATTGTTTTAGTACGAGAATCGACAAGGATGAAAAGTTTACATCTACAACAATTAAGTCTGTCGTTAAGATTAAGTACCTGAATACAATAGGTCTCAGGTTCAATTCCCCCTCTTCCCATTGTGTTGTATTGTCTTTGTGGTTCATTTGAATACAAGCCCAAAAAAAAAAAAAAGGAGTTGAAGATATCATAAAAAAGGGAGAAAAAAAAAAGATTTTGTCTACATTGAAAATCTGAAGTTCATCTGCTATGAAAAGTACTAGTATTTGCAAAGGCAAGTAAATTGAGCTTACGCATATGGAGCACTTATTTTACTTATCCAGGTAAAAAACATGCGGTACATTGGTTGATTAAAATTAATATATTTTTTTTCTTCCATAATGCTTTAGTTCTGTATTTTTCTCTATAACTTTCTTTCTATTTTCATTGAGAACAAATGGACAGCTTAAACAAGGTCATTCAAAATTGCATTACTTACCATTCGCAAGCAAAAAATAAGATTGATTGACAACAATGGTAAAATGCAGTAAATGATGGCCTCTCCGCTAAAAAAAGAAAAGTGATAAAATATGTATGTCCTTAGATTTTGATTGGGACATTGCACATCAAATCATGCATCCCGCATAAAATAAAGAACTGGCACAACACCTATATATCATGAGTGCATCGCTATCGTGCACATACTGTCATAAGCGATCGTATAATTTTGAGCCAAATGTAGTCTTTTAAAAAAAATATATCAAATCAAGTTTTAGCATTGTATTAAAAATTATACTGTTATACAAATTTTAGGGTATACTTTAAGTTATTGAATTTCCCCATAAATTTTAGAATTTATATGAAAATCTATTTTTTAAAAAGAATATTCCAAAATTTGGATCCTTCAGTCCCCTCACAAACGTAAGGGTTCTCAATAAAATGTTGAAATTTATTTTAAAATTTTTAGCTCTCTTTTAAGGAAAAAAAAATTTAAAAATTTGGACAAATTTTCAAGCCAATCTAAATTTTTCTGAGTATATCCAAAATAAATTACTGTAGTATATGAATCTGTCATTTCATATGAGTCTATCTGATCTCACATTTAAACTAAAGGCATGCCGTTTCAAGTGACTAAAGAAGAATATGAAATCAAAATTGATTAAATCTATTACTAACTTTTTAAGAATAAATATGAACACTCATACGATAGAATCCCGAATGTTCCAAATTTGGAACTGAAAAATATGATGTATAAAAAAACTTTTACTCCCTAGTTTCAACCGTGGCCTTCCTTCTCAACCCATGATCAAGTAAAAATAGATAGACCGTAAACTGTAAATTGGGGACATGCATACCTTTTTGACATTTAAATAGCTGACTATTTCTTCAGCATGCATTTGAGTCAAGATTCATGGCACTGAGTCAACACCGAGCCAAGCACAATGAACGACAGGTCCCTCCATGTTGTATTGCTTGGACAGTTGGACATTTTTAACAGACCACACACTTATCTAGAAGTCTACATATTGCTCTACACCAGCTTTGTATTTTTTATTGATAAATTCAAATTTATCAACTTCATTCAAATTCAATCTACATTAATCTACTTCAATTCACTTTACAAACTTTGATTTAAAAAATCAATTTTACCTAACTTTAATCAACTTTAGTCCATTGCCTACTATTTTAACCAATTTTTACCCATCATATAAAAAAATTTCAACCAACTTTAACCCACTTCAACAAAAAAATACATACTTTAACTTATTTCAACCCACTTCTATCAATCTCAATGAATTTTACCCATTTATCAACCTATAGTTTTCAACAAAAAGAACAGGCCCATAGGAGTGCTTATATAGGTGAATTTTGGTTTTTGTTCATATTGTACGAAGATTACTTATGCTAAACTTTATTTTCGAAAGCGTTCATTATCTTACATAGAGAATAATGGGATACGTTGACTTGAAGTCTATTAGAGTCAAATTTTTGAAGATTATATAACATATATTCTTGATTTTTTTTTTTTTTAATAACTATCTAACTGTTTGTAAACATCATTGGATGTTTTTGATGTATTGAAACTATAAATAAGTCACATATCAAGGTAGTGTATATTATACACCTAGGAGTATTTACTCTCACTTACTTAATATATATATATATATATATTTCAACGTGTACTTGTCATATAGTCAAATTTTAATATATGCCGTTGATATGGCTTATGGAAGTATATACTTCTAAAAGTATGATATAGACTTTGACAGATCAATAAAGTCGTCTTTTTTTTTTTCCTTTTTTTTGTTTGATTGATGCAACTTTTCAATAAAGTCTTGACATCAATGGATAGTTGTTAATCTCATATGTTAGTTATTACGGTGCACATGTGATACACGCCCTTCCCCAAAATAAATGAAGGCTGAATAAGAGCATAGTTTTATAGGACTGCATTCATGTCAATTTTTTTTTTCCTTATAATAAAAAAGAGAACCTTATTCTTAACTTTAAAATTTGATTAGTTTTTGTTAGACGCATAGTTCTAAGATAAAATTTGACTAGCATTATCACTAATTTTTACGCTTTGGTTAAGGGAATTGTTAACCATTGCCCTTACGGCTATGGTTAAGGAATAGTTAAAGCCTAAAGTTGCTGCAATTTTCAATGTTATGCCAATTATTTCATTAAAGGCATTTTCATTTTTACTAAACTAACCTTGTCAAGCTTAGGCCAGGCTAGCTAGCACAGTAAAGTTTATCCTTTAATCCTTCATGCGTTTTCCCATCACCAGTCACCACCCACTTACCCCTCTCCTTCTGAATCTGCCTATCCGGACGCTGGCGATGGTAGCATTTCTCAATTTGACTGGCCATGGTAGCATTTCTCTTTCTCAATTTGAAAACCACCATTACTTTCTTCCTTCTCTCACCAGTGTTGCCCTTGACTAAATTGCTCCCTAAATGGACACATTAATCAATCTACGGCATGTTTGGTGAATAAGTTTTTGGCATAAAACAGAGTTTTTTTTTTTTTGTTTCAATTAACTAGTTGATTTTGATCATAATGATCTTTAGGGTGTTTTGTTAAATAGCCTTTTGTATTAATTTTTTGTATCCAAAAAATTAATTTATAAAAAGCTATTTGGATGAACTTTTTAAATAGATTTTGTACTGTTTATCATTGCAATTATCATATTGCCATGTAGTTTTGAACAAATTTATATTTTTTTCACTGTATGTATTTGTTTTTGTAGGAGCACTTTTTTAAAACTCTCATCTAAGGTAAAAATTTGCTTCAGACTATAAATATATACTGTAACATTAATACCAAACAAGGGGGGATTAGAGATTTCTTCACATACTTTGAAAATTGGGGATAGTGATCAAATATATATATTTTGTTTCTATGAAACAACTTTGTTCTTTATTTAACAAATACCTTACCTTGAATACCTTACATATTGAATAAATATTCTTATGTTACATATCTTTACTTATTATTAAAAAAATAAACTAACTTTTTTTATAATAAAAATATTGTGATAATCAATGCCAAATTTGAATGAAGGTATAAATATAATTTTATATATCACACAATTCATATTCATAATTTGTAATTCATATTGAAAAGGAAATTAAATATGTAATAAAAATTATTATATTGTTAAAAAAGTCATGAAATTATGTTATGAGCAAAAGTTAAATTTTACCAAATAACTTTGTCAAAAATTGTTAATTTTATGAGATAATTTTGTTAGAAATAACTAATGCAATTACAACTGATACAATTAACTAATAAACGACTGATAGTAGCTGATTGTCATATAAGGTCATAAATTGGTGGGGAGAAAAGTGTCGGATGAAAAAGATATAAAATTCTAGCATGTCTTGACCATAGATTATGGTTGATAGACTACTTACCCAGAGCCTAGTTTGGGTAATTCTGTTTAAATTCCGACTCATGTGTTGACCATTTTAAGAATTTGAGTTAAAAAAGGAAAAAGAAAAAAGAAGAGCTTATCAGTATGCCAGGTCAGCGTAGGATAGCGAATGCTTCCGTATAAAAAAGGATTTCGATCGACCCGACCCGAACTCGGAGTTGAGTAATGGCCCACCCGCGAACCATAACCAAACCCTAAAGAGGAGGGAGATGGGAGGGGAGGGGGGGAGGCAAAGTAAACGCGAGAAACAGTGGAGAAATGTCAGTTGCCACGTGTACCAAAGTGGGTCCCACTATTCTGTCTCTCTTCCCCCCCCCAAAAAAAACTGGTGAAAATGAAAAAGAGTCAGCCGCTCTCTCAGACCTACTCACAACTCATCACAATGCAAGGACGGACGGACCCCGGGGGGGAGAAAAAGAGGCCAACACAACCCCCTACAAAACAAAAAAAGAAAAATCGGAATCTCTTCGTTAGTTTCTTTCTCTCTCATGACATGCCACAGCTTCCCTTCCCATAATTAAAACCAACCCACAGATACATTGCACACTTCATTTCACCACCCCATCACTCATTCATCCTCTCTCTCTCTCTCGCTCTCTCTCCGTATTTCTCTCTTACCTCCGCCACCCCCTCAACTGTTGAATATGAAAGACGAGTGGTGGCTGAAAGCGGCGATTTACGACGACATCCTGGTGGCGGAGCTTCTCCTTCGCCTTAAGGACTCTATCTCGGGCGACCCTTCTTCTTCTTGTTGTGTCCTTCCGCCGTCCTGGGGGGTACGCCAGCCACGGTCGTCGGTGGACAAGAAGAAGGAGACGCCCCGCCGTAGCCCCACCACGCCGCTCTCTTTCGCCGCCAGCGATGGATGCGACGATTCCTCCGACCATCACCGCCGCCGCCGCCACCTGGACGCCGCCGCATCTGGTGCCGGTTGTTCTCATTCGTCCGATCGGTTCAGATCCAAGGTTCGTATAGTATGCTTTTGCTCCTCGGCTGTCACTCTAATTCCGTTTCTCTCTCCTTTTCAACATTCCTGGAATCTCATTCAAACCGTCTTCTCTCTCTCTCTCTCTCTCTCTCTCTCTCTCTCTCACTGCAAGGTCGATTTTTATTTTTTTTCCCCTTTTGAAAATATTCTTTGTAGTTGGGCCTTAGATTTGACTGTTGAAGCCCACTTTTCCGTCCAATACTATAATTACTAAAACACCCCTCTCAGCAGCCCGGATCTTCCCCTCCGGTGACCGTCGGGTTTTTTCCGACGAGTCAGCCGCGTTGGGAATAGACGAATCCCCCCCCCCGGGCGTAAGATTCGTGTAATTACGCATCACGTGAGCTGGCTGCCTGCCTGCCTCCATAGTCTTTCCCGGTCAGCTGTCATTCTTGTGTTTCCGCTCCTCTTTTCTTGAATTTTCATACCTAATAATAATAAATAATAAATATTATTCGATTTTCTTTCCTTTTTTGAAGTTAAAAAAGATTTTGGGGGTTTTTTGGGGGGGGGGTTTGAGTGGGTGCTAATTTTAAGGGGGATTTGTAATTGTCGGAAGTGCCCTTGTGGGGTTGAAGGATAACTTTGTCAGGAAAAAGCAGCGCCTTTTACTCTTTGGCTTACCCTCCCCCACTTTCCCAAGGGCCTTGGTCTTCATTATGCAGGAAACTTCCACCAAACGCTTTCTTCATTTCTTCTTTTCCATTTCTCTCTGGTCATTTGACGAGTATGCCCTTGGGTATTAGTCAAATCGCAGCTCTGACCTAAAGGACAAGGACGTCATTTAGTGTAGTTGAGGTGGGTCCAGGTAGGAGTGAGAAAGAAACGGTGGCGTTGGTGTGTGGCGTTAGGTTCGCGTTTGGTTATGGTTTTAATGGGTAGTGTGTTGTTAGCGGATCATTTCCTTACTTTCTCTCTCTATGTCGTGACTTTTTTCCTTTTTTTCTTTGTTTTTTTGGGGATTATTCGGTGTTGAAGCACCCATCCCGAGTCCCCACTAGTATGTTCCCACGCGTCGGTAAGGTAAGTGTCACGTGAGGGAGGTAGCTGAGGCCCCACTGGTCACGTGACGACGGCACCGGTGGGAGGCCCGGGTCGTGCCACTGTCCCGGGACTTTGCTGGGGTGGCCGTGGCGTGGCTCATGTGGGCTCCTGTTCTGACCAATTGGAGCCTGCCACGTGGCTTACCAGCTCCTCGTTCTCTCTCCTCTGCTTACATTTACATTTATATGTATGAGTGGTTGAATATAGGTAGTCGCCTGTGCCACCCAATGACCCAAGCCGGTGGTTGTGATCGTAAAATCAGGACCGTCCGTGATGTGATGGTGGGGCTGGTGATGTGGGGTGGACATTATGTGGCCTTTTTCTAATCATGAGGGACCTGTGTTGAGGTTGCTTGGATGCACAAATGATCTTGGTGGGGAGGGGGCCCATAAATTGTGTTAAAATTCTTTGAAAATCCTTTTTCTTTCTGAATCAGAAAATCGTGGTTCCAGGCTTCATGTGAGTGGTGGAATGGGTAGAGTTTAGTTGCTTATCTTCTTGGACCCACGCCCACCCTTTTTTTTAGGTAAAACTTTCAAAATTTAAGTGGTGGGTGTGGTAAAGTTTGAATCTTTGATTCATTGGGCTTACCCTTGTGAGCAGTTTTGAAGTTCTTATTTGGGGGGCCTTCTTGTTGAAATGATGATCAGGATGATGTTTCTTGCAAAAAAGTCGAGATGGGTTCTTTCAAAAATTTTACCTTTTTATACTTTACAAAGTCAAGTCCGTCTCTTGAGGTAGTACGGAGTAGGTAGGTGGGTTCAAATTTCGTGTAAATCTAAGTTGTTATGTATTGATTAGTTCTGGTGCTTGGAGTTTATACATGTAAAGTAATGAATAGTAACCACAAGGCTTCCTCCCATACAGGGAATAAGACTGTTCTTGTGTTTTTGTTTATATCCCTTTTAAGCCTCCTCTGATTTGGAAATGTTGCTGCAATGAAGTTAAAGCATATTTATTGAAAAATTGTTGGTGGTTGATCGTTTTCAGGTTTCTGTTGCAACCGAAGCACCTGCCACCACAAGCAAGAGGCCTAGAAGAAAAAAGGTAACAAACAGAGAAATGCTGACAATTTCCCCGCACTGTATTCCTTCTGTGCTCAGAGAACAAACAAAAGCGTTGGTTGGTTTGTTAATCTTGCTGGTTAATTTTGATAGACATTTGCGGAACTTAAAGAGGAGGAAAGCTCGCTTTTGAAGGAGCGGACTTATTTGAAGAAGGTTTGTCCTCTGAAACAATCGAAGTGGTTGATATCCTTTTCCTCTGAATCAATGTGCTGACTGTTGTGCTGTGATTAACAGGAGCTAGCAGCGTTGCGCCTCACATTGAAAGAACAGAGATCGATAAATGAGAATTTGAAGAGACTCAAGGTAATTCTGGTGCTATATTTATCCTCTCTTCTGTGCTCTTCTATATTCCTTTCTTAACATGTACACATTCTTTTGGAATAAGATTGACCGAAAGGCATATCCTTTTCTGAGTTAAGATCACCCAAGTTGCGTCATTTTGTCACTGAAAAGTTTGCCTTTTGGATTCAAATCAGAGAAATTTTGCTGGTGGAAAGGAAGTATTTGCGCAGGCATTCTGCTTTCCCTCAAATTATGTCCATGGCAAACTTGATGTGTTGAAATAGAGGTCGGAGTCTGTGATTTCAGAATTAGGAAGGTGGTCATGCTTGTCAGTCTTAAAGTATTCTTGCTCCATCTAGGATGGATTCTAGGGTTGCATTCTCAAAGTCAAATGGAAACCATAAGAAACCAATACCCCAAAAACCCTCCACACTCCCCATATTTGAAGCCACTGAGTAGAGCATACTTAAGTCATAATATAATCCAAAGCGGAACAATTGGAACTTGTCAGACTAAGAAATTCCGCTGGACAATTGTTTAAAGCATCTACTTGCACTTAAATTGCAGGCTGACAGCTTAAATCTTTAATAATTGAACTGACCCCATTCTGCTCTATGTTATGCAGCTTGATTTACGTGTAGAATCCAGATTCAAACCAGAATCCAACTCCGCCGGACATGAGGAACGAAACTCAAATGACAATGGAGAGTCTGAGGCTGGGTCATCCAATGTATCGAGGCAAGTTAAAACCGAGGATGCCGATTCATGCCCAGCAACCCCGAAAGCTGTGACATGCCAGGAGCCCATATGTGTCCTACCTGATCTAAATATGATGCCAGCTGAGGAATCCTCTGTTCAAGAGGGCATTGTTGGAATTATGAGCTGAAAGAAGCAAACTAAATTAACCATTTTCTAAGTTTTTTCACCAGTGGGTGGCTCTTTGTTCAACCACGCAATGACTGAAGAGCCCTCCATCAGCAGGTGTAATTATAGTTAGCGGATCATTCACATTCACTTGGTTATTTCAGCCAGATGCTAATACACTTTTCTGGCAGTCCACAAGTTGGCCAGAAGCAGATTAACGGAGAGAAGATTTCAAGGGTAGCCTAGTCTCCACTTGTTAGATTTATACAGATAGTCAATTATCCCTCTTCTGTGCCTTTTCTTTTTCATTTCTCTCAAATTTGCACGCTCATCGCTTACTGTTGCTCCAAAGAGAATTTATTAGGAGGAGACCCTGACTGTTTCTTTGTTTTTGAGAACAAGATACGTAGACATATATGTATTCTCTGCCAGTTTGTAATTCATTTTTAGGTTTAATAGTTGTACAATAGCTGTTAGAATCTATCTAATTCCATACTGCATAGACATTTTTCCGCATCACTTGTTTTACCTCAGCAGTGTCATCATATGTATGTATTTTTGTTTGGCGCAGCTTCCTCATCAAAGTCATGTTCTGACCTTTGCTTGAGAAATTTATCAACTAAATTTTCTCGGTATTGGTCATCGAGATCTCGGGTATCTTGTTGGGTCTGATCGATCTTTTAGTGAGTTCCTTGAAATCAGAATGTTTATAGGAGTAAGTTTGCCTGTATCTGAAAGCAGTCTCTTTATTATTGTTCTTGTTGTATTACATGGTCAAGAACTCCTAGGAATTCGCATACGGCTTAGATGCTTAGAATGGAAGCCATAGGGGGAGAACTTGTGTGGTATTAGTCAAAGGGTGGTGATTTTTCTAAGGATGAATGGAAATGGTGGTGGGTCTGATCGCTAGGTTATAAAAAGCAGGGGTTTGAACTTTGAAGAAAATGTTTGATGTTTGTCTCCACAGTTTACACGGTTACACCCACCAAACAAGCAAGCTTGTTGAGCTGAGAAGTCATCTCAATCTCGTGAACAGAAGTTGACCATTTATTGTG
Source organism: Carnegiea gigantea (assembly GCA_029747015.1). NCBI lineage: Eukaryota > Viridiplantae > Streptophyta > Magnoliopsida > Caryophyllales > Cactaceae > Carnegiea > Carnegiea gigantea. The sequence goes on along the minus strand of JAKOGI010000518.1, from coordinate 221,153 downwards.
TTTTCTTAAATTCCCCCCTAATATTTACCCTAACCCCTCCCCACTCCCCCCCCCCCCCCCCCCCAAAAAAAAAAAAAAACTATCTAGTTGATCAAACATGTGCTGTGAAGAGTCATGGCCTTGTTACTAGTAGACCCTGTCTTTGCCCTTCGTACCCCAAACAGCAGAAGAACAATATTAGACTATTTCTCTCCTAGTCTCCTTTAGGCTTAGGCTCGATAATCTTAGCCCCCACCTTGTGCACATTGTGGAGGGTTGAGGTTCGGAATTTGCACCAACCGAGGGTCTTCATAATTTTGTAATTAACAAGAATTACTGTAGTTGAAAAGAAACATGTTCAAAAACAAGTATTTGTTTGATTGTCACAGCTAATTAGAAGGTTGTATTGATGGACAATCTATCAGAAATTTTACACTTAGGCCCTGTTCTTTTCGTATGTCATTTTAGATTTACTAACCTTAATCCACTTCAACCTATTTCAACTTATTTCAATCAGCTTTAACCCATCTGAAAAAAATACCAACCTCAACCTACCTCAACTCACTTCAACCAACCTCAATCCACTTCAACTAACTTCAACCCACCTCTTCCTAAATTTAATAATTTGCAAAGTGTCATGTGAGATTTAATTATTTTTGCAAAGTAGTATGATTTGAAAATGGTGAAAATTTATAAGTAACTTGATGTAGGTAAATGGTGAAGTAGGTTAAGATAGGTTGAAGTAGATTGTGGTGGGTTGAAGTACATTGAAGTGGGTTGAATTTTGTTGATGTGATAAATTAAACTTGATTAAACTAATGGAAGGAGGTTGAAGTGGGTTGAGGTTGGTATTTTTGAATTGACTAGATACGATTCCATTTGTTGATTATCATGATGTATCAGGTAGTATTGATTAGATACAATTCCATTTTAATTTTTAAATTATCATCATTATATTTTGCTGTCACATGCTTTTCAAATTACATCATATTTTTATTATTTTCCACAACCTAATTTTTTGTATTTTATAAAATTAGGAAAAAGCTAATGTTATATTTTCAACCAACTCCTACATTTAAAAATTAACAACAAATCTATATTGCTGATATATTTTGTAACACTTACGATCATACTATTTTCTTTTGTTACATTTGAATTTTTTGAATACAGGTCTGTTATTGTCGTCGAAAAATTGGGGCGGATAAAAGGGTGAGGTGGGTTGAAGTAGATTGAATTTTTTTAATGTCATAAATTGAACTTTAGTTGATAGTGGAAGTGGGTTGAAGTAGGTTGAAGTGGGTTTAGGTTGGTATTTTCAAATTTACCCATAAAAAAAAGACACCTATATAAAAAGTTGCCATTAATAAATTTTGTAACCCAAATCGTTAAAAATAATTGATAAGTTGTGTCGGCCTCCAACTTTCAGAAAAATAGTTACAAAATTGTGAAATTACCATTCGGCGAAAAAATGCACTAAAAATTACAATAACTTTATAAATTATCACACATAATTACATTCTCATTATTTTAACCCACTTCAACTCACCACCAAAAAAAATACCAACTTCAACCTATTTCAACCTCCTCAAAAAAAATACCAACTTTAACCCACCTCAACCCACCTCAATCCACTTTAACCTTTTACCCACCCCATTTACCCACGAAAATAACATGCCCTTAGAAGCACTTACTAGATCTTATGACATGTGATCTTGATCTGGTGGTCACCACTAATTCATTACATGCCTGAACTTTTTTTCCAACAAGCAAAGATCTTTCAACTATTTCGCCTTAAAACCTGACTGAGGTTAATGCTCAGTTTCATGGCTTAAGTATTCATTGGGGTTGACTCTTTGCTAGATTTCACAAGTTCTACCTCGTCTTCGACAACTTCAAGAAACTTGTGAACTCTGAGAGTTTGCAGTCTGGTTTGATTGTGGACACATGGTTAATGCTTTTTAATTTGGGTTCCGTTTGTATGAGATCTAAGAAGATTCACATGTAGGTGGTTTTATCTTTGTAAACATTACTACCTACAAAGAGATTGAATCCAAATGCAGACCACTTGGACTTCTGTGGTGTTTTTTACAATTTTGACCGGTACGAAAATTAAGATACTTGAAAATTAAACATAGCTTTTTAATTTTGAACTTTTAAAAGTTTGTTGATTGATTTGGGGCATGTTCTTTCAACTTTTTATAAGTCTTTATCATCAATATTTAGTAACAATCAACATAGTTTAACGCTCATCAGAATCGATCAGTACTCATAAGAATTAATTAGCACTTGCTCATCTTTCCTTGTTATAATTTCCCAGTATGATATCAATCAACACTTATTAGCAACGATTAACATTCATCAGCACTGACTGACACGAGTTGACAATAAGTTAGTAGTGATTAGTTGAAGGAACAGACTCCTACACGAAACTAATATTTACACTAGATTAAAACTTAAACTAGTATTCTTGTGCTTACACAAGAAAAATTTTTAGTTTTTACTATTATATGAACTATGTATACGAATTACAATCAATAATCTAGCAATCCATTATAAAATTCTGGATGTCTTTAAAATTTAAAAATTCAATGACATTTTAAGTATAATTGAATGCATTTTTAATTTAATTGATACATACAAATTATTATGTATTTATATTTTAAGATTAAATATCATATGTGCAACTATGCATACGAATTACAATCAATAATCTAGCAATCCATCATAAAATTCTGGATGTCTTTTAAATTTAAAAATTCAATGACATTTTAAGTATAATTGAATGAATTTTTAATTTAATTGATACATACAAATTATTATGTATTTATATTTTAAGATTAAATATCATATGTGCAAGCTCTGCAGAATAATTTAAGTATGGAATATGAATGTCAGCAAACACTGTTAAAAGAGTAGGAAGGCAACTGCAAGATTCTTCTTTTGTTGAAGTTGAAGGTAATTTTGTACTTTTTGGCGGTAATTTGTAATGTAGTATCACACACACGCACGCATATATATATATATATATATATATATATATATATATATATATATATATATATATATATATATATATATATATATATATATATATATATATATATATATATATATAAAAGACTAATAACTATCAATCTATCATCATTTTGTATCTAAGCATTCAATATTCTATTTCATAATCATATTTATGTTGAAAGAAAAGATAATAAACAAAAAAGTCCATCCGTATTTGTTATTGTTTAGCATAATTAGTTAATTACTATCAATATAATAATGGTGTGAGACCTATAAACTAATTTAATAATAAAATACAATAAATTGTATATGTTAAACTACTAAATAATTGTAATGTTCTAGATATTAATGAATGTAAAAAAATAATAATAGCTATTTGTTCAAAGAAAAGGTAATAAATGAAAAAGTCAATCTTTAATATTATCACTATTGATGCAATAATGGAGTGAGACCCATAAACAAATTAAATAATAAAATAAAATAGAGCTACATTAAACTATTAAACAATTATAATGATCTATTAATGAACGTAATGTCACTATGCACTCGAAAAGTTCTTGGGTTTTACTATATACTAGGGTGAATTCCGTACTTTACACAGATTTTTATTAATGTTTATTTGATAATAATAAAATAAAAATAATTTATTATTATTGACATATAAAAGACACTATAATACACAATAATTATTGAAATAAATTAAAATATAAAATAAATATCAATAAAATAATGATAATCATCTAATTTTAAATATTAATTTTTTACATAGTATTTTTAATATTGTCAGTTTATGGTTTATATATTAGATTCAATTCTAAACAAAAACTAACACAAAAAGGAACTTATAATTTATATGTAGTTGTTTTAAATAGAAGAATTAATTTATGACTTTTATTTTGGTAATGTGACTCATGTATACGTATTACCTAAAAAAATATGCATAAAATGAAATTATAAAATAAAGTAAAAAAGTATGCTGATCAAATTATTGTACTACCATTATACTTACTTTTATTTTTTAAATAAATATCAATTCTTTTTCATTTATCTAAATTTTACTTTTTATTGGGGTAGTTTCTAAAACTCTATAAGCAAAAGATTATATTAATTTATAGTTATTACCATTTACAAATTTAATCGCATGAGTAAAAGAGTATATGAAATCATTATTATAACGATAATGCTTTTATTGTTTTATAACATTTTATAGTAAAGTCATTTTTTGACCTCTCAAAGCTATTTATTGTAAACCAAATCTGATTGTAAAACTATTTGTGACTTTTAAAGTTTAGGAGCAAAAGAGTACACTAAATTCTTATTATTGTGACAGTTGGGATTAAAGAAAAAAATAAAAGAAAAAAAGGTGGCTAATGGTCATGTGACACTTTTTAATCCACCCTCAACCTATTCATGCTCTCTCTCTCTCTCTCTCTATATATATATATATATATATATATGATAATAGCATCATATGCAAATTACAGTCAAACAATGCAAACCAAATTATAATATTAGTTTTTAGTGTTAATATTTGTCTTTATGTTATTCTTTTTGTGTTAATGATATTATTTGGTAATAATTATAATGGTCTTTTTTTGTTTTTTGTATTTTTAAAATAATAAAAAAATAATAAAATTAAAATACTATAAAATTAGGTATTATCACTATGCATGTAATAATAGTGTGAAATGAATGGCTAAATTATTTTATCAAAATCTTTTTATTAGATATATATACATTTTTTAAAAAACGAAAACAATAACAACATTAAAGAACTGTTATGATTGTTAGGGAAAAGTTTTAATATTTATAAACCCCAAGTGCAAAGTGCATCATTGAGTACTCAGGGTGTCGTCCGAAGGGAGTTGTGTTTTCAAGTACCATAACTAGACAAAACATCTCAAGTTAGGTAAAATAAATAGGAATAGAAAATAAAACTAAACTACTAAAACAAGAATCAAGATTTCGATTATGATTAAACCTAAGATAAACCAATAAATCAAGTCAAACTCTAACCTTCCCGAGTTATGCTAGGATTCAGAGTTGATCCGTTGCACCATCAAAGCTCACGTAAGCCAGCTCTTAAGGGTCGAAGGTTAGTTTAATTATTCTGACCACCTATTTCATGGGGTTAACCCAATTAAACTAGAAAAGTAGCAACCCTGGATCTAACTAGGGTCCAGACTATTTTCATGTCCAAATGCCAGTCATTCTCTCTACCCACACTAGACAATTGATCTCACCTTTCAGCATAGGTCAATTGCCCTAAAACACGGATGAAAGTTCTTTCAAGTATTTTATCGAATACTTGGTGGGTGCAAGGAAAATTCTAAATTTTAGCATAAATGAGTTAGGTTAAGGCATAAATAAGAATCAATTGGCCATCTCAAGAACAAATCACAACCAAAGATTAAAGCTTTAATTCACAAACAAACATTGAAACCAAAGCCAAACAATAATCTATTGAACTAGCAAATAAATTAAAACGCATGAAATTAAAGAGAAGAGGAGAAGAAGAACTTAGTCTTCAATTGCGAATCCAAAATCTTCTACAATGTATACAAGAACTCACCTAATCTAATATCCCCCTAAAGGGGTTTGTGGAGGCTAGGACAAACCCGAATTAGCCCTCTTAAAAACCCAGCAAAATGCCTCCTCAAAAAGAAAGAAAAGCCTCTTTATAAAGGCTAAAAACCGCTTAAATCACGACGACAGGTAGAACGCACAGTCGTACTTCGAGGACGCACGACCGTGCACCCACGTACTGGCAGGACGCACAGCCGTGCATAGCCCGTGCGCAGCTTCTGGTTCTGCAGCAGAGTTGTGCACTCTTGCAGCATGGTTGTGCACTCCTGCATTCCGCTTTGCTTGGCTCCCAGGGCTTGTCGGACCTTTATCCTTCCTCCAAATTCGCTCCAAAGCCTTCCTTTCTATCAAAATCAGACAATTTCTCCTGAAATTTAGACAAACCACTTTATAAGCACAATCAATTTGACCCTTTCTCATCTAGATTCGATATAAAAACCATTAAAAAAAAAGTGATCAAATATGGGCTAAAATTAGGTCAAATAAAGGTCTATCAATGATATGATTTTATCACTCTGAGCATAATAATAGTGTAAGATTAACGAGAACATATTTTATCACAATCTTTTATTATATATATGTTTTAAAAAAGAAAGGCATCAATAATGACACTGGAATTAGAAAGTTTTAATATGTATAGTTTAAAAAAAAATTAGGAAAAGAAAAAATAATAATAATGAAAATTATAAATCTTTTATTATTTTTTTAATAGGTTTGAACTTAGAATAAGAATTAATGCCAAAGTTATAAGAGTTTACCATATGTCAAAGATTAGAATTGAGATATTATATATAGAGAGAGATACACATACATATACATATATATGTATTGATAAGAACATCTGATCTTCATTACCGTGACAACAGCTCCCTCTAAAAAGGGGCTACACCCTATTGACTATTGAGCACTCTGAGCATTTCCCAAAGCCTCTGCCTTTACCTCAGTATGTCCTTTTCAGAGAGAGTGTGTGTACACATTAGTGGCGGATCCAAATATTTAGGGTAGGAATGTCCATAAATTAATATTGTTACTAATATACACTATTTTATTTTTTTTAAGGGTATCCATAAACCAACATCGTTACTAAATTAACCTATTTTAAAATAGAATTTTTTTTTTGGGGGCTTAGGGGTGTCCCCCTAAGCATAGTGTGGATCCGTCCCTGGTACACGCACACATATATAGAGAGATGTTGCTAAATAATGAGGGTTTGTGCTTTTCGTGGGAATGAAACGAGTATAGAATGTGAAAAAATGGAATGAAATGAGAAGGAATGGGAAAGATTGTGGAAAGAAAGTATTCGCATCGAGGTATAGCAAAGAATGTAAGGGAATGAGACGGGCAGTCCTCCCATCCCCACGAAAAGAATAGGCCCTAAAACCATAAAAAAATGCAGTACTGTTTTTGTTTCTTTTGTTGTTCTGGACGATTTCATTTAGCATCTTGATTAGTATTAACCTGTTAGTATACTCGCGAAGTTTCGCAAGCCGTTCTTTCACTTCGAATGACTGATGATTGCACATTTACACCTAATTTATATCAAAATAGGGCAATCTAATTTGATTAAATTCGAATTAATTAAACTCAAAATAAACTAGCATATGATTTACTTGGAAGTGGCTCGGTATGTAATGGTTGAGATTTCTTAACAAAGACTAAAGCTAATTAAACATAGACGAAAATCAAAATGACCTATACGCAGCTTTTTCCTGAAAAGCAAAGGCTCGCCTGCTTGCATAACTGATAACACATAAAGCTAAAAATTTTTCTATCAAAAAAAATAATATCTAATAGTAATAATAATTTGAAGGTAAAAGTTTCCCTCGGTCGGCTACTCCAAATTTCCAATGTAACAACTACTAACAACCCTAAAAGTAAAGCCAAGGCCAGCAAGACCAACAGGAAAGTGTCCACAACTTCCTCATATCTTAAACACAACGTTTGCTCGTTGACTTGAAGCTAATCTCTGCTTAATCAATCTATTTTCATTACAAAACCTACAAATTCTCATAATAATAACAACAACAACAACAATAACAGCCATCATAAATTAATGTTTTCCTCAATGAGAAGTTATCAAATAGACCCTTAAGTGGGTTTGCTTACCATTCAAAAAAAAATAAAAATAAAAATAAAAATGTTTGATTTGTTTTAGATTCTTGCAACACTTATCCTATAGACTTGAATCCACAAATTCGGTGACATGTCCTATTTTAAAAGAGAGAAGCTATTTATTTTTTGGGAAGGAAAGACCATAAAATATAGATCAATTTTTAAAAATTAAAATAAATGGTCATATAAGGCGGTGAACGAGGTTGTAAACCCAAAATCAACATAGAATTTGGATAGATCCTTTGCAGTATATTAAAAAAATACAGAAAATTTTCTTTCCTTGACTCTTGACTAGGGTTGTCAAATGTTGACCCGACACAATTATCGATCCGAAACCGAACACGAAATTAAATAGGTTTGGGTAAAGATTTTCAACCCGTTTAATTAAATGGGTTGGCACGTTTAACCTGTTTAATTAATTGGGTTAGGTTCAGGTTGATAATTTTGACACGAAAAAAAATCTATTTAACCCATTTAATTAAATAGGTTAAATAAGTTGACTCTTTGACCCAATTTTACCCTGTATTTTTGGAGAAAATTGTGAAAACATGCAGTTTGATCGAGTCGATCTTTATTTTAGGATTGTAATTCTTATGGATCATGGACAATGATTGCATTATGATAATATATTGAACTTAAGAGATTGATTTATATAGCTCAATAATCATATTTTAGTCAAAATAATAAGTGCGTAAACGGGATAACTTGAACCTAATTCGTTTATATTTTAATGGGTAAATTTCAGGTCAACTCGTTTAAAAAGTAAACGTATATAGGTCAAGGTTTTTGATCCGTTTAATAAACGAGTTAGGCTCAGATTGAGAATTTTTTAATCCATTTAAATTGGATACAAAGACAAACTCAACCTGACTTGACCAGTTTGACAACCCTTACTCTTGAGGATGAGCTATCAGCAGTATAGATCTGGAACGAACTTAATTTAGTTTTAAATTGAATGCCAAACTGATATTTATCGTCTAAAAAATTCAACAAGTTCATTCCCCAAGTCCGTTTTGCGAGTGGATGGTGTAGCGGGTCGGGGATTCAATTAATGTAGCCTTAAAAGGTTTGGTGACAATGATTGATGAGTGAAGTTGAACTTGAACAGGATCAGCGCCGGAAAAAACAAAGAAAAAAAAAAGGAAAACAGGATAATTATTAAAAAACCATAAGCTTTTTGTAGACTCCAATAGTCAATAGAAAGGGTTGTGAGTTATGATGACTAGACTTAACAAAAAGGGTCCCTTCTTGAAAATTCAACCTAGATTCATCTGAAAATTTTAAATTTTGAATATAATTTTCTTGAACTGAACTCGAAAAATCAACAAATTTTTGGATCAAATCTGACCTGAATCCGAAGCCTCCCGCTCAACCCGAACAGCATACCCTTATTTTTTATTTTTCTTTAATTTTTTCTTCTTAACAATGGTAGTTTTTCATTGTAACGAATTGTTTAAAAAGACGTTATATAATTACCGCATCCCTTCACAAATTAAACAATGGTGCCCGTTCTTTTCCAAATTTATTCTCATAAAATAACTATCATACACAACTTATAAATTGAACAATTTTAGAAAATGGACAAGAAGTAAATATCTACTCTTAAGAAAATTAATTTAGAATAAAACAAGTATTAAAAATGTGCAAGTCATACCATTATATTCTTAGTGAAATGAATATGTCTCATTGCATTTTAAATAATATTACTCTGTAATAATATGAAATTTTGATATTATAATTAATAGAAAATTGTGACATCTTGTCCATCTATAATATTCCTTCATTTGACTTTCTTCTAATTGATCTCAAACTTGATGTCATTGTTGGCCAATGGAATAATTTGTGCTTGTACTAGGATCGGCTCACTTATAAAGCATACACAGTTACGTAATTGTAGATTAATTAACAAAACATCAAAGTATTAAATAGGTTATTAATGGATTTAACTGCTCCGACCCGTTAACATGCTTTAGATGGACCAGCTCATGAATGAGCTGGTCTATTATTAATATTATAATATATAGGCCAATCCATCCAAATGTGACTCATTGTCCACCCGTACATGAGGTTCATATATCATACTGAAAAGTTTAAATATTTTTCATATTTTTTTAAGAAATTACAATTATAATGCTTGTTCATTAAATACAGACAATTTTAACTAATAAATATGTCGAGATTTTGATTTTGACAAAAAAAGAAATAATTCATTCCAAAGGTGCTCCAGACCTCTTGGAGTCTTGGGTTGACTCGAAACCTATAAAATCGAAATACGTCTGCTCGTATTTTATCTAAACCCGAAATACATCCGACCTATATTTTACCCAAATCCAAGTATACTCGACCCGTATTTAACCCGTCTATCCGAACTAAGAGGTCTAAACCTGAAAGTGATAGTACAAGTTGTGTTATAATTTTAGGTGTATATATCTAAGATGTCATCTCTCTTTTTTACAATACTAGGAAATTGTTTTGCAAGCTCTCCATTTGTCTGAATTTATAAACGTAAACATCTGCCATATAATTATTATTGTTGGCAGCAATATAGATAGGATTTAACACCAGTTACCCAAGGCCTCTTCTTTTCATTAACAAATAGGAGTTAGTGAATAAATAAACTTGGTAAATATTGATATTTTTTAAGAATGATTAGTAAGAGCTAGTTAAGATTAGAAAAGATGAAAGAAGTTGGTAGAAATTTAAAAATGTTGGCAAGAATTGTAAATGAATGAAGATTTTGTTGTACAATTTTTTTTAGTGAGATTGATAAAAATTGATAGAACTTGGTAAAAGTTACATAGGGATAGAAAGAATTTTTTTTTTTTTTGGATAAAAATTAATAGAAGTTGATGAAAATTGATAGAAATAAATTTACCAACAAAAAGAACAAGCCCCCAATATATACCCGTAGGATCTAACAACTCAAGCAATCCTTTGGACACGGGATATTCAAAATATACACAAATTTGCAGACTCTTGACGTTTGAAATTTGACTTCATCTAATTTTTCCTTTGCCAATAAATGACCACAAACAGGCTCAAATTGGAAGTACATAGGCTCAAATTAACAGAAAAGTGATTTAAGACGCAGGCGGCAAAAGATGCAGACAAAAGCAATCAACGCATCCCCACCCTACTCATGAAACGTCCTCTCATGATTAAATTCTGTTCATCCATTTTCTTGGGCAAAACTGAAGGCAGAAATCAAGGCAACTGCTTGAGCTTCTCTTCCACGAGTTCGATACAACGGTACAGAACAAGCTCGACAGGGTTTAATGCGCAAACCATATCAACTGCAAGCTGATCATACTCGTCCTTGTTCTGTGCAACAATGCCCGATACCAAGGTTCTAAGGGGCAAAAGCCATTCATTATAGGCCTTCTGCAAATTGCTTCTGGAGGCCACTCCTGTGTAGTTCGTTTTCCCTGTTGCATTTGGTTTATGAGTGCCACGGAAGAAACACTGAACAAAGTTGGTTTCAGGCAATTTTTGCAGTTTCAGATGTGACCAAGTAAGCAAATTCTAGGGTGTAGCATGAGGTCAACAATTGTTACTTGTTATTGAAACAGCATCAGAATTCAAGGAATAGGGCAGCATACAATACGAGAACAACATCAAAACACTTTGCTCCGTAGTCATTGCTATTGGCCTTGTTATGCAACAAAGTCCTTGGAGGCTAAAGTTTACACTGCCACAGGAAATGTCAAGTATCAAGATTTCCAGAATCCTATGGGCGCCAAGGCATTAAAGATACAGCGATGGATGCACACAGGAGAGGCAGGTGTCCCATGCACCTGGTCCTCATGGAAAATTTAGGAAATTTTACATAAACATTCATAGAATTCTTGAAGGGAACTTCCATAGAAATTAGTTGATATGTACTAAAAAAATTAGAGAGTTTAAAAGAACATTGGTGAATGAAATTTCCAGATCTGCCACTGTAGAGACATCCTTCTCAGTGATAGAATGCCATCATGAACAGAGGGATCTTTCATGAGGTGAAGCATCCCATTCATGCCAACAATAAAAGAAAATGAAACAAAATATTTATGTGAACCAGAATAGTCTAGGGCAGTAATAAATTAGAAACTACGTTTTCCTTAGAAAACAAACCAAACAGTTTATCCAAATCTGCAGCTCGGGCCCTTTTTTTTTGGGGGGGGGGGGTTATCAACAGATTTATGAGTTATAACTATAATTGAACTGCATTGAGGCTTTGCAATAGTGTAAATTTAATCTTGTTGCGACGTGAATTATTTTTTTATCTTTTGAAGCTCCTCTCATAAAGCCATTCCTGTACTTGAGTGCCCACATCTTCAAATTTATACAGGCTACAGATGTAAAGGCACTTTAACCTATTCAAGAGAGGGTTAAACACAGCCAACAGCCTTGTAGCTCAATGGAATCAGGGTAGAGTTTCCATGCTCCCTACCAAGGTTCGAATCTTGGTGGCCGCAATTTCCTTGGGGAAAATTGGGGTGCACCTGGAGGCCCTTGTGGGCCCATTGATGGGGTTAGGCCTCTGTTGGGCTTAGCCCGGTGATTGTGCAACCCCTCCTCCTCCCCCCCCCCCGGGGGTTGCAAGCCTTAATACCTCACAAAAATTGCAATAATCATCCAATACCATAATGGATAATGGATGAACCCCCACCATAATTAAGGTTAGATGGACAAAAAACGGAGCGATTTTGCAATCTCAAATGATTGTAATGGAATTGTATTCAGTCGACAGAAGTCCTTACCCTGCCTTTTACTAACAAATCCTGACTCCAGGTCATTGGAGGTTTGCTTGATTTAGTAAAGAATATTGAAAAACCTCATCTCATAATTCCTCGGCATCCTGCAACTTATCTACAGGAAATGTCGAAGATTTATGTTTTAAGAACTCTATGGCAGCAGAGACTTAAAGTTATCCTTGTCATTATTATGGTCGCTAATATTGCATGCCATCATAACAGCCAGGATCTTGATGAGGTAACTGAGTATTCATGCAAGAAAAGAAAAGGAAATAAAGTATGTAGGACTAAGGCACCCCCTGTGACCTGTACACCCATGTTTCACACTTTCCACTAATAATTGGTGCCCATCTAGTTGTTAGGAATCCACACATTGGTGCCAACTCCGCAATATTTGCTCTTTGCCTCCTCTACAATTAATCTGGTCCCTGAGGAACATGGCAAACCCTAATGCAGTAGTGCACTCTCATAACTCCATAGTTGAGAATGGTCTCGACTCTCCATGGATCCAGATACACTTTCTTAGACTCTTACATCAGCCACATGTTGAGAAGCTATATTAGGAGTTAAATTGGATTTTTGTTTTTTTGGGGGGGGGGGTGTCCTTGCAATCATAGGGAGCAACAAAAAACCAAATCAATCAACCTCACATCAATATTGACAACCTTAATTCAAATGAACTCCAACTAAGTTGGTTCTAGGCCTTACTAGCTGCAGGAATTGTGAATGTAATCACTCAGCCGATGCAGATCCTTGAACCAGAAAACCCTTGAGGAAATTTGGCAAACTTTCAGCACATGAAATGCGAAGTCATGTGAATACATACACATCTAAGCAAGCCACAACACAGGTTCTAAAAGCACGGTAAAATGGTACCTGTTGATTCCGTTATTAAAACATATCTATACAAGTTAAGTGCCGATAGCACCTGCAAAATATGAATGAATAAATGTGAGACAAAATGAAAATAGAAGTCATATGGCAACAACCAATCTAGTTATTTGTTCCATGATTCCAAATGATCAAAAGGGAACAGAATCACAAAGACTTTGTAGGAAATGAAAATAAAGACAGATAAATAGAAGAAAGAGAAGTGTGACTAAATGTGAGACAAAATGAAAATAGAAGTCATATAGCCGCAACCAATCTCGTTATTTGTTACATGATTCCAAATGATCAAAAAGGGACAGAATGACCAAGACTTCGGACAAAATGAAAATAAGCATAGATAAATAGAAGAAAGAAAAGTGTGACAAATATACAGAGAAAGATTGATTAAGTACCGCATCACTTTGTTCCGGGAGCGAAGGAGGTCCACCATCAGGGGGCCTCAAAACTAACTCCACCAGGTCAAGTACACCAGAATCCCAGAAAGAGCTACTTGAACAGATTTTCCCTTCTTGAAGTTTGCGATAATCATTTCGAAGATTCTCCCTAACATAGTCTAAAATTAATGCTGTCTGCATTAAGTTCCAATTCCCAAGATAAGTAATGCCGTATTGACCATACTTCAATTGAAATATCACATAATCAGAATGAAGTTATAACATAAGGATATCAGTGTAAATATTCTAACCATGGATGACGAGCCGGAGGTTCTAATCAAGACCTGCATCATGTCCAGCCTTAGAGAAGGTGGATTATCTGCAAGTACCTGATCACAATATTTTAATCAACATTAGGATGTTCAGGAGAATCAACACATCGGCAGACATCAATCTGAACAGATAAAAAGAGAAACTTGACTATTTCAATAGCAAAACATCGAGTCATTTCAAACACAATAGATGGCCACACGCATTGACAGAGGAGGAATCTCACAAAGATCCTAGCAAAGAAAATATATGGAACAGAAGAAGCAAAAGGAGAAAGTTTATGTAGAACCAAACATCTGAGGGCAGAAGAGGCTTGCATACAAGCCAAATGACCAACCTCCACATATACGGGAGCACTCCCATTGCAGGCAGGAAGCAGTGGTTAAGGAGGTGTTTCCCGGGGGGGGGGGGGGGGACAAATCACTTCTATTCCTGTCATAGCTAGCTTTTAAATTATCCTAACCTGTCCCTGAAGGAGTTCAATTTATCAAGAACTGCGTACATGGCACATCTAGTGCACTATGAGACTTGATTTGTATTTCATGTATCCTGGGTCTCTTGGGGATTTGTTGTTGAACCTTGAAACCAAACCCCCTTCGTGTCCTTTTCTTGCCCAAAGAAGCCTTGCACTTCCACCACCCAAGAGTGGGCTGGGCTAGTGGTGTTAAGCCAACCTCATACTCTGCTTTTGCTTTTTCTTTAGAGGCTTTCTAACAAGAAACACAGGACTTAAGCTACATTAGCAAGGCTTCTAAAGTTTTCTATTTTGCACATCGTATAACCCCTATGAATGATAGGCATATCAAAATTGCCAAATTTAGCCAAGAAGTTCCTTACCAGGAAACTTCATAAGGTAACACATGATAAACCAGCGAAAACATAATGGTTCGAAGAAATTTCAGGTCTCACCCTTTTCAAAGCAACCATAGCACTCTTCCTTAGCACAGCATCTGGGCTATTCATGACAACTGACATAATACCCTGAATGTTTTCCAGCAGCTATGAGAGAAAAGGAAATGCTGCATAAACTGTGTTGGGACTTTAGACTTGTAAGGAGACTACCTGCAGACTAGAAATAATGCTAGGAGTAAGAGACGAGCACATAGTGTCTACATTCAACTCTTGCTGGCCAATGTTTTCTGTAATGTCAAGCAAGAAGCTTATAGCATGTTTCTTTATGGTAAAGGGCAGCTTCCCAAGAGAGAATATGTACTTCAGCATGCCTATTGCAGACCACCTTTTACTCTGCATACTCCTAAGTTCATCCTTGAGAGCCTCTAAATCCTGCTCAGCCGCGTGGGCGACTATGACAGATATATAGCCCCAAACAACTGAATCAAAACACGAGAAAATCAGTTATGCATACCACTGGAAAGGAGGCCAAGACGTTGGTGATTGATATAGTGGCCAAGTAAGAGAAATCAGAACGGTCAAACACTCACCTGAAAGCACTGCTCCATGCTTGATGTAGGAAAAACAATCCTTAAAATCATTTGTATCATCTGAGCAGTTCCACAGAGGAAGAGAAAGTAATCAACTGGACTTGTACAGAGCTATCCAAAGAGCAGACATCGAAAAAGATACAATGAAACACTAAAACACTTACCACCACATACAACATGGGCAAGTGGATCAACTCCTTGACCGGCTACAATGTCAGCATATGATAGGCCACAATATGGAACGAAGCGTGATAGGTCTTGTATTAAATGAAGACAACTCGCGACTTCATCTCCCATGGTAATTGAAATGATAGTCTGCAGGACATCAAGTTGAACAAATAAATACAGTTGACTAGTGAATTCAACAGCTTCCTTGCTGAAAGACTGGCATACCACTTGAATAATATTCGAAAAGAGTACCAACCATGACTTGTAAGACATATAAGCCAAGTAAAGCACGAAGTTGTTCATTTGCCACACCCTCCTAGGGATCAAGGTACTTATCAGATAGATAAGCAAGGTACAGAACAAACTTTGAGAAAAATAAAACAAAAACACTGACAGACCAACTTTTTGCAAGTTGATTGTATCGAATTGGCAACGTCAATAGCTCCTCCAAACAAATCCTTCAATCCTACATCTCCATGATCCAAATCAAAAGATGCTGCCTCTAAGGCATTAAGTATAATGGGAACAGCTACTTTAATCTGTTCAAGGGGCCGTCTTTGAATTGAGAGAAATACTGCAAGACAAACAGAAAAAACCATCATGCTAGCAGCCAAAGATATTCAAACATTCAAGAAATGTACTCATATTTATAGAATCTGAAAAATAAATCCATTAGCTACTATACAGTATAGATAATAGTCAACAACACAAATACAGATGACAAGCACAAAACAAAGTAAAAACCACGCCCCCTTTCCCAATGAACAGTTTGCTCCTTGAAGGGTGGCCTCTAGGCACTAATATTAGGTTTTGGCTATTATAAATTTGCTTTTCTTTTTACTCAGAGAATGAGCAGCCAATTTCACAACCAAAATACCTTTCGAGGCCCCGTATAGCAGAGAGGCAACGTAACCAGGTGCATCTGTTGTTTTGCTAAATGCATCCAATGCCTGTCCCAATGACAGATAGCTGTCAGCACAGAAGTAAAAAACACTTGATAATGTAAAAGATATACCAAAACATAAATAAATTCAAAAAAAGGGAGAAGGGGTTCTTGATTGGAGCACATTGTGCAAGCTCAACTATCCGCAACCTTGCCTCACAATTAAAATTGCAGCAAGGTGGACATTAAAAGTGAAAAGCAGTCATGCCCACTACTCCATAACAAACATAGGAAGAGCAATTTGGTGAAAAATTTTCCTTAGTTGTATAATCCAATGTTGAGAAAATACCCAGTTATGTGTCTGGACTCTGGACTTTGGAAAGCAGACACTATTAGCATACAAATTATATAAACCAGCTAGTATTCTATATGTTCTTATTTTGCTCATGTCCCCCTACATGACCTTTAGCCATAAAGCAGAATTAGATTACAGTGTTCAAAGGAGGATTCCAAAAGTGATTCACAATCATGCAATTCATCCAACAGGTACAGAGATATAAGCAAATGTAATGCAAGTTACATAAAGGAAAGCCGAAAGTAATCAGCAAAGACTTTTAAATACATATTCAAGGACTGAGACTGCAATGTCAAACACTCAGCACCATACACACTCAGCAACGAACGCAACTATTCAGCAACACAAATAATCCACAAGCACTAAGCAACATAGATACACATCAATAAGGCCTGCCACCAATATATGCAAAACCGAAAATCATACCTCACAGAAGACAGAAATCATATCCCGAGGGCTACATTTTGTAGTGAACAGGTCAATAATACTGTCCACAATCTTGGAGAACTTCGGGGACACACCAGCAAACTTGGCAATAGCTTTGGGCAATTCAAACGAAAGCGCGTCGATAACACCCTATTAAAGACCAAACAAATTCATCCCATTAACCCTAAACACTCATAATCTACATTCACAAGGAATTTTGCCACCTCTGACTAAATTAACGAGAACCCAACAAAACCCTCTTGCCATTTCAAAAATTAGACATGCCCTAGAAGACCCTTTTGCATAAACAAAATCCAACAGCCAAAAAAGATAATGGGCAATTCAGCAGAGCAATAGAAAGATGAACCTGGTCAAGAGAAGGGTTAAAGAGGTAAGACTGAATATGAGAGAGAATGGCGGTTGCATTGTTTAAGGCTGTATCATCGTCTGGGTCAGAAATAACAGCATCTGAAATCGAACCCAGCAACTCAGAAATCTCCGAAATTGAGTCTTCTGATTTCCGGAAATCGCCGGCTTCAATTGCCTTACAGCACGAATCAAGAGATTGTTGAAGGCGAATAAGGGATTGAGAGGCAGAAGAAGGTGCAGCGACTTTTTCTGCAGACATGGCAAAAACACCGCAGTTCAGTCAATCTGATTTCTCACTTCCATAATCACAGAAAGAGAGAGAGTCGAGCAACTCCGCGGGAAGATTCGTCAAACTTCTTCTAACCATGGATTCAAAATGTCGTCATATTGCGGCAAAACGGTCGTATCAGAAAGGTTTTTGAGTTGATCGAATTGGTTCTCGTCACAATATGGAACACAATTCTCGTATTAGAGCATTTTTTTGTATCATGATCGAAATTGCAATCACGATCGAAATCGCATTTTAAATGCTTACTTTTAAGCTACACTGTGCGGCCCAACCGTACTAACCTATAGTCCTAGGGATGTTCACGTTTCGGTACTGATACCAAAATGGGGTTCCATTCGGCTAACCAAAGTTTCAGGTCGACCAAACTTCAAATAGAAACTGAATCGAAAAGTTTAGGTATTCGAATTTTTTGGTTCAGTTTATCGGTACCCAAAAATCCGAAACTTTCTTCGCTTTCTTTAAAATTTTTTTAACTCATACTTTATTATGTTGTCAAATGAATTTTCAATACAAGAAGCAACTAGCAAAGTCAAAAAATAATTCATTTTATTGATGTATATACGGGAGCTGAATTAAAAATTTACAAACTAAACTGTAGCATACATGTACATGGATTTTGCTTACTCGATCTAACACATGTTTTCAATGCTCATCACATAGTCTAATATCCATTTTTTCAATGCTCAACACATATGTCTAATAATTTAGAAATAAATTTCAATCCTTAGCACTTGAATATTTTTATTTTTTTAAAAAAAATCTTATCGAGTTTTCGGCCACTCAAAATTTCACAATGGCTGAACCGTACCCGAACAGAAAAACCGTTTTTTTTTTTTTTTGGGTTTTGGGTATCTAGAATTTTGGATCGATTCACGTTTTTCGGTTCGGATTTTTTGTTTCAATTAGTTTTGAACACCCGTAAGTCCTATGTCATATTCCATATATATATATATATATATATATATATATATATATATATATATATATATATATATATATATATATATATATATATATATATATATATATATATAATCTTTTCCCCAAAAAAATGAAAAGTGTCAACTATATCTAAGCGACATGATTTTTTTTATCTGTTTGTATTTACATGGGTCCATTTTAAAATGTATATATTTATGTGGTTTAAGGGCAATTATGCAACCACTATTTTCAAGATTATAAGTTAATCACGAGACACAGTTAAAAAAAATCATAAGTAAAACAAGCTAATAAGTACACGAAAACCGAATTGAAAAATTTGATTACCAGAAATTTTCAACTCGATTTTGGCTCACGGTTTTGCCGACCCAATATTTTGGATATCTAAACCGAAATTTATTTTGGTTCACATATCCAGCTAATGAACATCAACAAATTATTGAGGATATTGGTTAGTTCGACCAGTATAACAGAGTTGTTTACTAAAGTCTTGGATTTGAATTCAATTGTATAGATTTTTGTGCCCCATGTCATACAAATTTCAAAGAAAAAATGCAATGCTTGTAGATAAGTTCAACAAATTTAAGTTGAAAAGGATATAGCCTAAATGTGAGTAAGAGACCCAAAACAGTTCTATATATACCATAGTTGGATGCATTGCTAGGCCTTAGGTCAAAGAAGATCTGTTGATTCCATGACCCATCACTAGGGGTGGATAACGGACTGAGTATCCATTGGGTTAAACGACCAGTCCGTTTAAAATAAGACTAATAAAGGGTCATGTCAATAATGGACTTGGCTAATTAATGGGCTAGCCCATTAAGACATATTAACGGGCCGGACTGAGCGGTCCCATTAACGACCCGTTTAGTGATTCATTTTTTTACCTAATTGACATACTAGTTTATATATTTCAATTAGTTAACCTTATTACCAACATTTTGTACATAACAATAATAATTATACACCGTTATTTTGCGCAAGTTTGTCCCATTTTTAAACGGAACCAAAGCAGGCTGTCTATGGGCCAACTTGACCCGATCCATTTATTAGTTTGATTGGTATTTTCTAACTTTGAATTTGGACTAGTTTAATTCGGTTGGAAAATTATAAATACATTAGTTGGAAAATTAACTAAAAAAAAACATTCCTTATGTGGTAATGGACGGGTCGGGTTCATTTGGCCCACAATCCAATCCAACTGATTAACAAATATATTGGACTCAGCCCAACTCATTTAGTTAATGGACTGGCCAAGTCTAGTCAAATCCAATCCGTTGTCCACCCCTACCCATCACTAGTAGGCCGTGGATTTAGAGACGAGACACTTGTGAGATTGGAGTGTAGTAAAAGCCTAGCAGCCCAACATCTTGGGACTGCATCGATGAAATGGATCAACCGTGGGAGAGGAAGTCTTATCAGGCCCAAAATAGATAGGTTAAGGATACTTAGTAGAGCCCAACGTGATGGTGCCCTCTAGTTTACTCTCCTGAAATACTTATTATTGACACTGCTTGTATGCATAGGGTAACATCAATCGATGTACTCCACACAAAAAAGGAAGAAATTATCTCATACTTCATTTCAATATTAATCAAAATTGCCTTGCTATGTAGCATGACATCAATTGGTATACTCCTGAAAACCTGTGTACTCTTGAATAAACTGTAGAACATGAGGAAATAATATTGCTTTTTCTTTGTCATGGTCATTGTCCAATGAGATTTTAGCCCTGCTATGATTACTTACGTGGCGTATATGAACTTTAGGGTACGAAAATATATGCATTTTCAAATGTCTTTAACCTACCATTGCCTTTGATACAACCATGGTTTTCTATGAACCTTGCTTTGCTTTCTTTGTAATCCCATCATCGGTGAATTAGATATCTCCGTCGAGAACCCTGAAGTTATGTTGAAATTTAAAAAATAATCGCTTATATTCTCGAATCTTTTCCCCGTTAACTTTATGGTTGCTTCAAGATTCATATGTTGCAACTTACCTCTCTCTCCCCCGATTTTGTGAAGCACGCATATTAAAACGCACACATATGGTTTGAACAAATCATCTCAAGCAAATCCAAAGCAAAGCAGCTCAACTACTCTATGGCAAAAGTCTTACAATACAAGATCACACTTGTGCAATCCAACTAGTTAGGAAAGAAGATTAATATTTTGGATATTTTACTTGTGCTTTCTATACATAATTTTCTTTCTCTGTATTCTTATTGTTTTAGTTTATTTATTTTACAATCTCTACCAAAGACATATTATGATGAGGTTTGATTCCCCTCCCTTCCTCCCTTTCTTTAAAAAAAAAAAATTTTTTTTTAAATAAAAGAGACAACCCTAATTGAATGTTCAGATCTACTTTTCAAGGATAATACTCAAATTATAAAAGACTATTAATCCAATGTATCTAATGTAACTTTACATGGACAAATTATGAATACTATATCTATATAATGTGGGTGCCAACTGGTCTAATTGGTAAAGTCTTTAGAAGTTTTCGCAAAACTTAAGTTCGAATTCCGTTTACACTGAAAATTATATCATGTTTATATAATTCTAATAGTTATTAAAAAACATCCGTTTCTCTAAAAAAAAATTTATTTCATAATTTTTAGCTAATTTACTTTTAGAAGATTTTTTCAATATTGGCCTCTTCAACAGTTAATGATAAGATTAAATATTCCGCCTTTTTTGTAATCCTATTTGCATAAAACTGCTTGTTAAATAATTGTTCCTATTTTTACTCTTGCTGTTGTTGCTATTGTAGTTGTAGTTGACCACTTTATAGCATATATTATGACTAGGGGTGAGTAATGGACCAGGCCACCCATTAACTAAATGGGCCGAGTTGAGCTTAGTACATTTGTTAATAGACTGAGTTGGATTATAGGCCAAATAAGCCCGGCCCGCCCATAACCTGCCCATTACCACCTAAAGTGTGTTTCTGGTGAGTTAATTTTTCAACTAATATCTCAATAATTTTTTAACCAAACTAAACTAGTCCAAACACAAAGTTAGAAATACACAACCAAGCTAATAAACGGTCAAGTCGGGTCGGCCCATGGGCGGCCCATTTTGGGCCCATTTAAAAATGTAATAAACTTGCGCAAAAAAACAATGTATAATAATTATTGTTATGTACAAAGTATTGGCAATAATTTTAACTAATTGAAACATGTAAACTAGTGTGTCAATTAAGTTGAAAAAAATAATAGGTCACTAAACAGGCCGTTAATGGGCCAGCCCAATTTGATCTATTAATATGCTTTAATGGGCTGGCCCATTATTGGCCCAATCTATTTTTGACCCGACCCTTTAGTAGTTATATTTTAAATGGGTCGATCGCTTATCCCAATGGGCACCAGTC
This sequence comes from Carnegiea gigantea, assembly GCA_029747015.1. Lineage (NCBI taxonomy): Eukaryota > Viridiplantae > Streptophyta > Magnoliopsida > Caryophyllales > Cactaceae > Carnegiea > Carnegiea gigantea. The sequence continues at coordinate 198,881 of JAKOGI010000518.1, read as the reverse complement.
CATTGCCCACCCCTAATTCTAACTTATTCCCAGGTAACAAACTATGCATCACCATTAGCTTTTAGTTGAAATAGTTATTAGTAGACATTAGAGCCTTTCTAAACTTATCTCATTTGATGTCACATTGCGTAAGTAAAAATAGGCTTTTAGTTTTTTTTTTTTTAATAGTTATACTTCAAGCTCAACAAATATTTACGTTAGAAAGTATGTTAGAGTATATTATAGAATATATTCCACAAACTTTCAGCCATCAATTTAATTTTTTGGTTGAGAATTGAGATGATTCTTTAAGCACCAATATTTATTAGTATCTATACAATCTTGTCGAAGGTTTTTAGGTAACCCAGACAGGGGCAGAGCCATAGTGGGGTCACGTAAGGTCAAGCGACCCTGCTTAATAATAAAAAAATTCCATCAGTTATGTTATATATATATATATATATAAAATGTTTGAGGTAAACCTCAAAAGAACTTTTGTCCAGTGGTCGGATGGGTTTGCAAGGGCTGGGCATAGCGCTGATGTGGCAGGTTTGAACCTTGCTACTGACTGTTTCACTCAACAGCTCTCTCCTTTTATTTTTTGGCCCAAAGTTTCAAATTAGAGCCTAGCCACACAGCTTATCTCCACGCCACACCTCATTCTCAAATTTCGCCTCACTGCCCACATGCCCAGTCGCTCGCAGCGGCACGCCCACGCCTACTCATAGTAGCTGGCAGACGCTCTCAACTAGCGAGGCGTCTCCCTCCATTGCCCGCCCAGTTGGTGCCCTTGCCTTACCAAAAGTACATTCGAAGGTACAAACCCGAAAATTCTAGATCTAATTCCAAATATTTAATTTTAATTTTAGCTATTATTTGTTAGGTTTTCAATTGTTTAACCTTTAATTACTTAGATGGTTAGATTAATTGGTTACAACTTTAAATCATTTGTCAATTGTGATTGTATGTGTTGTTCATTACTTGGATTCGCCACTAATTAGTTACAATTGCTGAGTATACTTTACTTGCCTAATTGAATTTTTTTGGTCCAGTTGAAAATGCATAATACTTCAAAAAGTTAGCTACTAAATCATCGTTTCCAAGACATGAAGGCCGGACGAGGACAATTGTTTTAATTGCATTAGCTTTGTAATTTTTTTTATGAGTATTAATAAATTTAAAATTTCAAATCGCATGCATATTTGAATCAACCTCGCTTGATTTAATTCCTGGATTCGCCACTAAACCGAGAGTATATATTTCTTTTGGATGATAGGAATTTATTATGGGAAACAGGCAGGAGAGGCATTTAGCATTGCTCTCTCAGCCATGCAAATCACTTATTTAATTTTGAAAGTATCTGATTTATTTTGTTTAAACTAATTTCTTATGACAACTTGCACCAAGATTAGCTCAATCCAAAATTACATGAAGCTACTTTAAATTTCATTTTGAGCTGCACGACCAACCACTTTCCATACTTATGCTCTATTATTATGATCCTACTACGATGTGGGCATGTCTAATCATACTACTCATTCTCATCTCATAACATTAAGGGGATGTTTGGTAAACAATTTTTTAGAGAACTTTTTAACTGAAAAGGACTTTTTGGATCAAAATTAGCTGTTTAATCACAAAGCCAAATATCAAATTAATTTGAACCAAAATTCTCTATCTCTGTTGCGTTCATTTTTCACCCCAAAGCCAAATATCAAATTAATTTGTTGAGGTAAATCCCTGCTCTTTTATAATTTTGTTTTTTAATTTAAAAATTTTAAATTATTGTGTTTAATTTAGTGATTTAGTCAAATTTGTACTAGACAGTTGTGTTTAATTGCATACCATGGAATTTGGGTTTAATGGTGTCATTTCATGTTTAGTTGCCTATCTTTATTTATTTTAGTTGAATATATATATTTTGGGAATATGGATATTGAATTTGGGAAATGGGACACAGATTATGTCAGTATAATTTACAAATTGGATTTGGGTAGATATAGAAGTTGGGAAATGAGAGTATTCCATGCACGATTTTGGGAATGGCCAATTGAGAGTTGAACTTGATGAATCTATGAATTTAAAGATCGAATTTGAGAGTTTGAATAAAGACTTTTGTAATTAGTGCTGTGGAGTTGCATCAATAAGGGAGAAGGTGTAATTAATGCAGTTCTACTAACAGATACTATTGGTTTTGGAAGAACAGGCAATTTGAAGAAAGCTGAATGGGTTCCTTAAGGTGGTAACACTGCAGCTTATCACTTGGCTAGATGGGGCCTTAGCTCTACTCATTATGTTTGTCGGTTAATTCAGCCCTTATTTGAGTTATTGATGGTATTCACAAGGACTCTAATATAATTGATTAATGGATAAAAATCCTTATTAATTGAAAAAAAGGTAAAGAAAAAAATATTAAAATGTTACACCATAAATTAGACAAATAGTTAGTATAGTTCGACACCACATTGTTTGATTCCTAACTCGTCACAGTCTACAATCTTGATTTCACTGAAGCAAATTCCTGTCAGTATTTTACTATTTTTCTACACATAGCATCTTGCTACAATATCTTTTATTTAAATTATACATATATATATATATATATATATGTATATAAAAGCTTACTAAAGGATAAACCTTAACCAACCACAGCCATATATACCAACAATCAACATGGCCCCCTTAAACGGGTAGAATCTAGAAATCCTAGTCTTTGCCCTCTCTCTCCCTATATATATTCCCCCCAGGAAAAACACCCGCCACTCTAATTAATTAAGCTAGCGATCTTATAAACTCTTCAATCCTACTTTACTTGCTCTCTCTAAAAATCAACATGTTTTCACGAAAACTCTTAGTCAACCTTCATCACTCTGGGGGTTTGCTCCTCCACACCCCACTTAACCACGAACCCCAACCCATAGCCCAGCCGCCAACTCCAAGCCACTACCAAGACTCTTCGTTTCGCGGTGGCTTCGATGCCAATCTAATTATGATCCTATCGGTCTTATTATGCGCGTTAATATGCTCATTATGCATTAATTCGGTGATTAGGTGTGTGTTTAAGTGCTCAAGCCTCCTCGCCCGCGAGCCTAATTACTACATAAGCACAATTAGGCCGGGGGTGAGTAGGGTTGATGGTGTGGACAGGAGGGCATTGAGGTCATTTCCAATTGTCAAGTACTCAAAGGAGGTGAATGTTCAAGGGTTGGATACTGATTGTGTGATTTGCTTGTCAGAGTTCAAGGAAGGAGAAAAGCTCAGGATTTTGCCCAAATGCAACCATGGATTCCATGTTAAGTGTATAGATAAGTGGTTAAAATCTCACTCTTCTTGCCCTACTTGTAGGCAGTCTTTGGTTGACACTTGTCAGAAGATCATTGGCTGTCATGATGATCATCAAGACGCTTCATCACCATCACCATCATCTTTACCTGAGAGAGTTATTGGGGAGGTGATTGCCTTAAATATTGTACCTTTAGAAAGAGAAGACTTGGTTAGAAATTACAGGGGTCAGATCGTTACCTGATCATAGCCTCAGATCGAACTCATAAATGTAAATTTTGCATAGTTTAGACATATTTTGCAGTTGATCTTAAACCAAGGTTGTAAATTTTGCACAATTTTAGTCTTAAAAAATTTTGCTTTTATCTTAATTAAGTATCCATGTTGGGTTTTTGATATAATTATAGTTAAGGTGAAATCCAGTATTTAGAGATGTTATAGTTGCCTTAATTAGCAGATCATTGTTTTGTTTTTTAAACCACGGCGGCGGTGGCCCGTTGATTTGGCCAAGAAAAGGTTCTTTTTAAAAAGTTTTGATGGCATATTACGGTTCCATCGATAATTAAATTTGTATGGAAACTTTAACATTATGGCTGTCAATAACTTAAATTTGGGCGAGTTTTTCAGTCTATTTTTTCGTCATTTTTAGGCAACATTTTTGCAATTAGTCAACTTTTTGTCTATTTGTTTATCAATTGATTGATGGATAATTTTTCCATCAATCTTTCCGTTGATTTTTAATCCGATGATTTTTTAGCATTCAATAGAACAATAACAACAACAACAACTCTCAATGTGGATTCTGCTTTCGTGCATGGGGTCTGAAAAAATTCAGATGTAGACAACCCTACCTCTATAGATATGAATATCCATAGAGAGACGGAATCCAATAGACTCACATCAAAGTTTTAAGAAAACAATTTAGAGATTGAAAAATCATTTTATAAACAAAGGTAACAAGCACTGGACATAACTACTTTAAAAAACATTAATTATAATGAGCAACAGAGGAGGCATAAGAGTTATACGTACCTTAAGCAACAAACAGCAACACAATACAAATCTGGCCCAGAGCAGTTTACACAATCGAAGGTGGGGAGTAATAATGCAATTACGGTGAGGGTACTGCTAGCATTCAAAATGCAGCAAAAAGGCAAGAGAGGCATTCACTGATTAGGAATTTTTCAAATTAAGGGCATTCTTGGAATACTATTTTTGCTTTTTGTCGTACAAATAAGTGCTTATTATCTCTTGCATGGTGAGCGTTCTATTAATAAACTATATATATTTTTTTTCCTAAAAAGAAGTCACATAGGTAAAATTTTAACCATAAAAACTTCATTTGCGATGAATTTCACACATAGTATTGCAGATAATATCATATTGATGAATCCTTTTAATGGGTCTTCTATCAGTTCATGTCCTATCATACACTTGATAAGAGGGGACCTTTACTTTAGAAATGTTGTTGTTGTTACTATAACTACAAACAAAAGACAACCAAGAAAGCATCTAAATGAGAGACATCCCAGCCCCCACTTGGTGTTGATTGAAGCATCTTTTGATGATGACTTTAATTTTGTAATGTCCTACAATATGAAAGGAACAAGTAAAATCAATGATATTCTTAAACACTACTAAACCAAATTAACATTAGATTAGGCTACAAACGCAATCCACATTTGATATAATAATAACATTATGAGCCCTTTAATTAGTAACCACAAAGGAGAAGCAAACTTGATTGGATGAAAATCAAATTGAGATCTCAATACGTTCAATAGAGCTAGCATTAATCAAGCTCTAAAGATATTATTATTGGCAATTGGATAACCAAAAATAGGTTTTGAGGGGTTTGTGACTCACATTGAATGGTCAAAAATTTCAGTAATCAAGAACAAATCTGTCTCTTGCTACTTGGTAGTTGTTTCTACACAACATGCTTAAATCCATCCCTTAGATCCCTACGTTCTTTTGGATTTTAACTTTCCAAAGATAAACAAGGGATCCAAATACTACCCAAAGTAAAGCAAGTCATCATCATAGCGTCACATTAAGATCCAAGTATAAAAAGATTAGATATACGTCATTGTTTCTACTATCGAATTGCAGAGGCTTTTTGTCTTTTTTTTGGGGGGTTTACAAACGGTTAATTAGAATATGGTATTTTGAATTATCCTCCATAAATTATCACGAATTAGATTTAAAAAATATGTATAAACCTGCTACTTAAATAAGTGAGAATTTAAATACACATTCGAAAACTATAAAAGTTGATGAACTGATAGATATTAATTAGCAAGAATTTAAATAAATATTCAAAAATTATAAACGGTGATGAATTGGCCAGTTTCATTAATATGATACTTTATACATTAACGCTTCTTCCTGAACATCCTTCATGTTTTACATAAAAATAATTTAAGAACTTCTCAAAGTTTAAAACTATCCATGATATATTATCATTAATTTTTACGAATTTACAAGACATTTAAATTAAACAAATTAATCTCTATTTAAATTAAATTCACCAGTAAAAGTTTCAAAACTTGAACCAAAATTGACATTTAATTCGATTTTTTATCTACTCATAGAGTCACACAATTTGTTAGATCTGGATTTGTATAACACATCAAAAAACAAGCGTTTTTTTTTTTTTTTGCCTTTTCAATTCCTTTTTAATTTTTTAAAGAACAACCGCAGTGGGGGCTCTGGTCTTTTCGTTGTTAAACGGTTTCGTTCCACTCCTTCTCACTTCTGCCCACTCTTTTCCACTCATTTCCATTCCTTTCCACTCTTTAAAATAAATATTACTTCTTTCCACTCTTACCCACTCTTTTTCACTCCTACTCACTCTTTTTCACTCGTTGTAAATATTATTATTATTATTATTGTAATTATGATTAATTATTATAATCATTATTTTTAATTTTTAACTATTATTAATTAATAATAGTACTAATAGTAATTATTTTTAAAATTAATAATAATAAATAATAGTTATTGTTATTAATTCATTAACTATTACATAATAGTTAATTACTGATAATTATTACAGGGTCCGGACTGGCATGGGACCCAGGATCCAAAACAATGAGTTAAGCACTTGCACTTTTCCACTTTAGTTGTGAGAACTAGTTGTAGAAACCAGATTGGGTTATTTTCAATCCCTTGGCTTTATCTGTATATTTGATTTGATTTGATTTGATTATAATTTGATTAAGATCGATTGCCACTCTCTCTTGTCCCATGGAATGACGATTTGCATGATCCTTAATTACTAATTTGCCTCATCATTTCTGATTATTGCCTTCCTAATTAATGCATTTGTGCTTCCCAAAAGAACCATTAGAAATATCTTTTGGTGTCCATGACAACATCTACCATTTCAATGTGTCCATTACAAGCTCATGTGAATGTTTTTGGAGTATTCCACTATTCTGGCATAATTACGTTTAGATTAGACTAATGAGTTCATTTCGATAAGACTAGATATTTATTCTTCTAGATTTCTTTTCCTTCAATTGATAATTTCAATAAGAGAAAGGAGATTTAATAAGGCTGAAAACGATTAATTTAGTTTAATTGAATTAATTTGAAGGCCAAGCTGAATCCAAAAATAATTCTACCACACTCTACTTGCTTGCTATTTGACTACTTCAAATAATCGAACCAACCCTAGTTGCCCAATTAGCTACCTAGTTATCTTATGTAAATTTAGGTTGAATATGCTCACATATATCTTCATATATTGAATACGAATTAGCTACCTCTAATCAGTGGATTAAATCAAAATTTGATTATCACCACATATGTCTACATCCTCAGGTTATGCTTGATTCGCTATTTATAATCCATTTTGAAGATTTGTAGCATCCAGCACCGATATGATGTTCATTACTTTTATGGTTCATCCCATCTTATCCTAGACTAAGACCTAGTTAGATAGAGCCAAACCTTCAATTAGGCTAGCTATCAATGACGGAGAGGGTGATCAAGAAAAGGTTACTTCCCTTATCCTAAGATGCAAACACCACCCCCCAAAAAAAAAACCGATTTTGCTTATAGCAGCCACATAGGAAAGGGACTTCCCCTTGGTGCCTTGTACACGTTTCTATGAATTGTTCATCACCCAAATGTTTATGGGCAGATGTACATGTAATCATGGAGCTGCACAATGGTAAAAGCATAGGAAGCATGCAGCAGACATCCCCACTTGATCGGTGGTTGAAGCGTCTAGTCATAATTATTAAATTTGTAATCAGTTAGCCCGCTCTTTGAACAGGACATGCAACTGTGGCTTGAGTTATCATTTAAATGTTCGTTGGCTCAACCAATGGCAATAACACTACTATTGCTTCAGAAACCTTTTCTTCTTCTTTTTTTTTTTAAAACAAAAAGAAAGCACCATTATTTGTGCGGAATTGAATTTTTAACAATTAGGATTCGTTTGACAGGCATGGTCGGAATTTCAAAATACCGCTAATTATTCTTTTTATTGATAAATAAAGGTTAATAAATGAATAAAGTTGGTAAAAATTTAAACTTGGTTTGACCAAAGGTCCAAAGCTCCACTCCACTAGGGTGAAGTTCAAATGCGTGGCGAGCAAGCTTGAGCTTAACATACTTTGGCTCAATTGACTTGTTTATTTACCTTGGATTTCATAAATATACTCAAACTTTTATTGATTCGGATATCCATAATGACGTTAAGTATATATTAGATTGCAAATGGTATTGCCCTTCCCAGGGGATGGGGGAATTGCACACTATGGATGTGTAAACATTATAACAGATAGGAACGCTCACTAGAAATTAAACAGTCACTTAAGAGGCTGGGTCAGTAACTTTTTTTTAGACCCGGCAAAAGTTATTTGAGACGTGAAATTTGAACCGAAAAAGCCGGATCCATACTCCACCAGACATTCGAAATAGGCTCACCTGAAAGTGGACCCAAAATCCGAATTGACCCGAGTCGAACTATATGAGATCCGAAATTTTCGGTAAATTTGCTTATTTTTGCATAACAAGCTTATTGGACCAAAAATCGATAAACCCAAAGTTGACCCGAATCAAAATTCCCAAACCAAACCGCCCCAAAATGTCGCTTGACTCGAAACATGACCCGACCCATACTCGAACCTAGAATTGGGCAAAGCTGACCCGACACAATTAACGAACCAAAACTGATACGAAGTTAAGTGGGTTGGGGTGAAATTTTTTAACCCTTTTAGTTAAATAGGCTGAACACGTTCAACCCGTTTAATTAAATAGGTTAGGTTCAAGTCGAGATTCTCAACACGAAAAAGTATCTATTTTATCCGTTTAATTAAATAGGTTAAACAAGTAAACTCAATTTTTCATCTATCATTTATCCGTTTACCTTTTTATTAGTCAAATAAGAAACAACAATTTAAAAAAAATGTGAATTATGATGAATCAAAGGAGTTTTAGATACTTATTATTTAATGTGATATGTAAACTTAATTTTTAATGATATGCAATTATGTATTAGTTGAAAATATTAAATACATAAATGGGTAATAAGAAAACTGAACTCGACATGTTTATCTTAAATGGGTTAAGCCGGTTAATCCGTTTAAGAATTAAATGGATATAGGTTAAGGTTTTTCAACCCGTTTAATAAACGGTTAGGTTCAGGTTGATAAATACTCAACCCGTTTAAGTTCGACACGAACACAAATTCAACCCGACCTAACATATTACCTAGCTGTACCCGAACCGAATGCCAAGTGTACTCTTTTTTGCGTCACTTAATTCACGTGCGCTCAAAGCTACAAACAACGTACATGTATCAGAAGATCTTTACAAACGTTTCAAAACAATAGAAACACCAAAATAATAAAATTTCATTTATGACCTACCTTAAATCCTTAGCTGAGAACTCTAGAGATGCGACTGAAACAGCGAGTGATACCAAAGGAACTACTGGGGCAATCTTCCACCCAAGAGTTGATCCAAGTTCCCGCTCTTAGCATTATGCTCTAGTGAATATAGACTTGCTCACTAGCTAAGTGAACATAAAGTGAACTATAGACTCGCTCATTACCTTAGTAAATATTTTTGCATGTTCTATAGCAAGCAAGTTCATAGGGTAACTATCCACCCTAAGTGAATTTTGGAATTTGTTCTGATAAGCAAATCTTTTGGGTGTTCTCGTGCCCACTAGGGGACAATATGACATTTGATATTTTTTTATCCTTACTATTTCTAATAGGCAGTTCTAGCTTTTTGATGTTAAACTATATTTCAAACCAATCATGTCGAAGATTCAAGTCATACAAGACTGGCCACATGATACTTTTGGATGGTGCATCGACGCCAAATGGTAGTGATGTTGAACCCAAGATGATGTGGATTGATGAAGAGAATCGCAACAGGTGTCAAAGCGGAAGCATAATGAGATGGTGAGCAAGATGCCTGGAGAGTGTAAGCTGTGTGCTGTTGATAGGACTGATTATTTTGTGTTAGAATTTGTTGGGGCGAAGGGCTGCGGGGAGGGCCATAAGTATGCTATGTTTTAACTACCTAGGTCTAGATGCAACCCAGTTAGTTATGAACCTTCATAGTCTACCACAAATCTCGGACAGATTTGATTAGGAGCCACAAAAGAGACGCAAACTTTCAATGGCCACAAGATGTGGATACTAAGAGCAACTTGGAAAGATTTGAAGGTACAAATCTTGTACTGAAAAAAAAGATTGTGGCTATGGGAAACAGAGAGATCCACTGTTTTATTTCACGTCCAAACGTCAAACAAATCAACAGTCAATTATTTCAAGGGTTGCGAGCGGTGACTCACCTTGGGTGATCCTAATCATCTCAAGATCGCATCACTTATTGGTAACATATCATTCTATTGATTCAAAATCTAGTGTTACATGAGAGGTTTGTTCTTTTTGTTGGAAAATATGAGTTGATAAATGGGTAAAATTAGCTGAGATTAGTAGAAGTGGATTGAAATAGGTTGAAGTGAGTATTTTTTTAATTGAAGTGGGCTGAAGTCGGTTAAAGTTGGTTGTTTCTTTTTTTTTGGGTATGCTAGGTAAAAGTTGGTTAAAATAATAGGAAGTGGGTTGAAGTGGGTTGAAATTGATATTTTTTTTATTGAAGTTCGTAAAGTGAGTTGATATGGGTTGAAGTTGGTTAAGGTTAATAAATTTGAATTTACCAACAAAAAGAATAGGGCCCAAGTCAAGTCATAGTATCTTATGTGTGAACATGTACAAGTTGCTATTGTCGAGTAAGTGTTGGCCGGATGACCAACACTCCCACTTTCCTCCCTCCCCACCCAGGTTCAAACCTGGGGGGCGCACACTTCTACTTTGTGTAGGAATTGTGTGTGTTGGAGGCTTGTGGATCTGGACTTCTGGCTTGGGCTTGTCATTCCCTCCCATGGCCTGTTAAGGTCTATTGGGTACCCTGTGATAGGAGCCTTGTGGGCTGGCCCGCTTACCCTTGTTTAAAAAAAAAAAAAAAGAAATGTCCAGGCTGCTGTTGCTTAATATCTCTGTTTAATTCAATAAGACTCTTGAAATTGTGACAAATTTGGAATTTAATATTTATTTTCATGTACCTTTTTGCCTTCATCAGAATTAGGAAAACAAAACTTCCTTAATGTACGTTTAATTATCTAGCATTTGTCAATTCACAAACCTAGATGAGATAAAGACGCATCTATATAGTTATTGGGAATGCTCCATACCCCGCAATCCATATTCCGGAAACAAGCACTGTGAAACCTAATAATGCAACAAGTAGCGATCTACGTTCCGAAACAAGTGACTTAAGGGGCGTTCTCGACTTCTCGGTTGCTACATTAAAAACACCATGTAGCATTAAGAGAATAACTGTCAGTGTTCACCTGAAAGGTTGTTTCACATAAGAACAAACACTGATGCTACCTGAATACAATAACCACTTTGACCTCATCTGAACAGAGTGCAAGAGCGCCAAAAATTGAGGTGGCAACCACTATAAACACAGCACACGCAACCAACTACAGAAAGAAAGTGATACACTTTTTGGCCAGATCTTCCAAGCTATTGTACAAGTAAGAAGCAAATGGTCAAGTGTTTTTGAGGATCCAGCTCCTGCGCAGTTAGGAAGAGCACTAACATTACAGTTCCTGTATACGTAATTAAAAGTTTTGACTGCAGGGTTCCAGTTTTTGAGTGCATAGATAGAAGTTCTATACACATAATAGCGTATGCAAAATTATCGCATGTCATGCACGCAATACTTCTAAATTTTATTTGTAAAAACTGGAATCTAGTATGCACGCTTTTGATTACGCATGCAAGGATCACAACATTGTAGTTTTCTTCGTAAATGCAGAGAAGCTAGATCCGCTTCTTGGTGCCGCTGACAAAAGGTGCAAATGTTTTGTTACATTCACAAGAGCCCCCTCTTGACCTTGGAACTTACATCTTGTTTGGGTGAGCAAACTTGAACTTCGGAAACAAAATTATGAGTCCATTGAACTTCCTAGTTGTTCATGGCTTTCCATGTACTTTTTATAGGTAACATATTAGGTCTAAAAATCGGTCTATTTCATGTAAAAGGACATCGCTATTCCTAGTGAGGCAAAGTGCGTATGCGTGGATATTAATCAAATATCAGAACTTGCTTCGGTTCTAGCTTATGTCCTTAGCCTGTAGAATATAATTGGTTACTTGGCTAGGTTGGACAAGGTTAAGCCGAGTCAACTTGATACATAACCCCTGAGAGTGTTGACATGGATTTGGTTTGGTTTAGACATGAACTAACTTGCCACGGACCAAGCCAATTTAGTAGAAAGGGAAAATGGTCGACTCAAAGCTGGCTAATTTGAGTTCATAACCAAGCCATGGGATCGATCACTAATACTATGTATATGCCGTGGCTTGGCTCGTTCCATGCACTAGGCCGATATGAATGGGTTATTTGGCTGGCTCTACAATGGGACACGACCTCAAGAACACACCAGAAGAAAACAAGGGTGCGACATAATATTGGGGGTCGGTTGTGGGAAAGAATGTTGATTGAGAAGAGAACAAACATCTCACACGTAACAGCCAACAGTAAGAGAAAGTTTTAACATCCAATAGCCAAGAAGCCCCACGAGGGAAGAGCAGCGCGTCCCATGTGCTAAGCTGCATCAATAGAGACTACTGCGCTAATCTCTCTCTCTCTCTCTCTCTTTCACATTCATGTATATCGCTCTCAAGATGGGGAATTGATTGATTGCAAAGGGTTATCAAAAACATTAGAATGAAAATGAAGGCACACAACACTTTCGCCTTTCACTTTAGAGGTTGGCCTATCCTCGGCGTCTGTCTGTCTTTCTATCAATCAAAAAATTAAGAGGTGGGGTAAGCAATAACAGATGGGACATGATCCCCTCCTCAGTCCGGGCTCCCCACTATATGGTTGTCGGATGGGACAACTTTAGGGGAGAGAGAATCTCTTAAGATATCCATCACGCTTAAAAGGCACCCTAAAAAAGCTTTAGATTCTCTTAAATATATTGGCTACATTAACCCATATTTGATTACTTGTTAGTTGTTACCACTAAACTTAAATAAAATTGAGTTATCCATTAACTTATGTGAATCTTGATTTAGAATTAAAACTCACTTGAACCGAGCTAAAACGACTTCTTTGTCAAACTTGAACAACTATATTTCAATATCCAATGCGGGTCACATTCAAACATTTGAAAGAAGCTGTTTTAAACAAACTCATCCAATACCCTAATTACATCATGCTTGAGTAGGGCTCAGAACGTTATGTGTAAGACGCCTTCCCCTAAAATTATAAAAAAGTTATTTCGGTTAAATCCTAATTTTTAAAAGCATTAGAAAACATTAGAAAATAAACGACGGCATAAAGAGCTTTAATTCATATAATCACTTGAAGTTAAAAGAGAGTATTTTGCACTTGCCTCCCTTCAGGTTTTTGCCAATTATTTTTTCAACTTCGACCTTTTTGTATTAATATTTAATTACCCTGAGATCTTATCTTTTTTACTAAAATTTTCGGAATTTATAGAAAACCCCTACTTTGGATGAAACGTGCAATTAAGCAATATGTTTGACTAAACTTTTTATACTGACTTTACTGGTACTAGTTATCACCATCTATTACTTATATATCAGATATTATAATTTCTGTGGTTGTAGGCCCACCATGTTTAGCAAAAATAATTAAAATTTAATTAGAAAGTTTTGACCGTTACTTGAACTTAGTCGGCGTTAGACCCTGGCGTTCTTCTAGCTTCCAGTCTACAGAGATTGTTAATCTCAACCACACCTTCCTTAGACCGTAGTCACTAATCAAATTTTATATTTTTAAAGGATGGTGAGACTTTAATCAAGAAATTATAATATTTAAGACATAAGGTTCGATTAAATAACATTTCCTAATAGGAAACTTCTTTTATTGAAAGCTTGAAAGTGGTTATATTACAATGGAAAGCTTGAAGAGAGAGACTTAAGTTAAGATCATTAGAGATGCTTGCTCATAGAGAAATGGATAATCTCAATTTCTCTTGTGCTCAAGAATGCTCAAATGATCGTGTCCTTTCTCAACACCCGACCTCTCCATTTATAGAGAGGATGGAGTACATAAGATGTCCTAATGGCTACAGTACATGAAGCTTTTTTACATGACTACAGTACATACTGACTCTACAGTGCACACTTTATTTTACAGACTAGACACTTATCCAAATAGTACAATAATGAGGCAGCCATTTTTCAAAACTTTTAATGATGACAAGACTAGTCATCATTATTGAGATTCTGCATTCCTTCATCTCCAATTATATTTTTCAGACTATCATTACCTAGATAATCATCAAAATCTTGATCAAGTTACTTAAGATGCTCTGGATCCCATTCTTCAAATAATTCAAGGAGATATTTTTTCTCTTTTTCTGATAAGAATTTTCCACCTCCAATATCAAAGAGATAATCAAAGATATCTTCTGACACTACTCCATCTACCTTCATGTAGTCTTTAAACTCATTATCATATGCGAAAGTAGTATTTTCACAATGCATTAATGTTTTTCCTTGTTCGATTAATGCCAAACATTGATGATAAATGTTGAAAAATCCATTGGCCCTTGATAAAGCAAGATCAGTAACTATCATTGTTATGCTTAAGGATATTCTCTCAATTAATGAGATTAACTTCCCCAATGTCATACTCACAATCCTTTATCTCAAGATTTCCTTCCATCATTTCACATTCGTATTTACTTTTTAATTGAAATATGAATTTTTTTATAGATCATATCTTTTTGGATTATGGGAAGAACCCAATCTCTTTTGACTTCTTCATGATCATTGTCTACAATAAACTCTTCTCCTTGAAGATTACCAAGGCTAACCGAACTACTTTCCATCATATGACTTGTTTTTTCATATTCACTTTCTTCATATTTATTGTCCATTATAATTTCAACAATTACTTTGTTGTTACTTAGGGTTAGGTCTAATGCCTCATCTTCACTAAGCTCAACATAATCTAGACTTCTCAAGGTTTCAATCAGTTTATTATTCTTCCTATTTTTACATTCATTAGCATAATGCCCAACATTTGCAGTTATTTTTTCCTGCAGGACAGTAAGCAGCTTTCCTAAAAAATCTATATTTTTTAGGATTTGATTTGTTATAGTATTTTCTTCTATATTTCTTGCCTTTTTGCTAATTAAAACTCTTTTTCTTATAAATTTTTTTTTCCGTCTCTTTTCAGATTCTTTTCCCCATTGGTAAGGTGAATCCCAACAAGTTAGGAATTGCTTCTTAATTTTCTTTTTGCTTTTAGAGATCAAGACATTGATCATTGACCCATCTTCTTAGATAAGAGATTCTAGAACCGAGGGTGTCAATGAGATCTATTCGTTCTAGATATGCAATGTATTTTTTATTAATTAAGGAATTTATAGGATATAACAATTTATCATAAAACATGCCAATGTTGGCTTCATTATTGCCAATTTTGTAATAATATAGACTAAATTCAGCAATATAATTTTTTAGATATCTCATATCCCATAATTCTATATTATTAATCTTTCTTTGCCATTCTCTTACTTTTTCTTCGGAATCAAGTTTAACTCCAATGAACTCGGTTTTAATTTCCTTACATAGATTTTTGAACAATGCACCTAGTGTCTTCTTAATGTATTTTTACCTTCTTCAGTTAATGAGCCATACCAGTCAGCTATCAGTGCCAGAAAAGCTATGTTTGATGTAGTTTAAGAAATTAGTAGTAGTTTATGTAGTATTTAAATTTAAGATACTATTCATACCTCTTGTCCAATGCTCAAATATTTCTTCTCTATTATGGGCACCATTAATATTTAAGATACACCCTATTTGACTAATTGGGGTAAGGCCAATTTCTTCAAAGGTCGTGGTTTTTCTTGGGATGAACCTAAAGAAAAAATTGCTTGTACGGCCTGCTGGAACATACCTAGTTCTTAAGAAATGAGTATTTCTTTTAGAAGGTTCACCAAATTCTTTAGGTTTAGGAACGATATTTTTAACTAGATTGGTCTCTGTTTCACCTAAGTCGAGTTCTTCACCAATCTCATTGGTCTCATCTTTAACAGTCATTTTACCATATTTTTTACCTAGTTTTTTTCTAATTTCTTCTAATGATAATACATTGAGATCTTCTAATTTAATCAGATTCATTTACTGATGTATTTCTTCTTCTAAATAGATATTATTAGTCTCTTCATTTTCATTAGATAAAACATCATGTTTATCACTAATAGCGCTCATGATTTTGTTTAATTCTTCTGGATTTTGTTCTTCCTTGAATATTTTTTATAATTCTTCAAGAGTATATTGTTCATACTCCATCTTCTTTTTCTACTTTTTCAGCTGATTTTTCACCTGATTTTTCTCCTATTTGTTTTTGGATTTTAATTTCGTATAAAAAAAATAGAATCTTACTTTTTGGGTTTTGGAAAGGATATTTATATTGAAAAGGAGTACTAATACTAAGAGTAGTTTTTTCGCTATACCTAACTTCGTTAATAAGAGAAAAATGTATTACGATTAGCCGATTCTTAAACTCCTTGAGTTCAGTCTTAATTTTAGCTAATTCTATTTTTAATTCTAAAACTATATCAGTGACATAGTTTAATTGGGGTGCTAATGAAGAAAGATCTTTTGGTGAGTGAAGAATATGTGAATAATTTGGTCCAGGGCAAGTAGGTGATGATTCTAACATTAATTACAGTTAATCCCCGTTAATTAGTCTAATTAATCATTAATTATCTTAATTATGTTAATTATTTTTGGTCACGTGACTCAGATACCAGATGAAAGAGGAGGTCGAGTTCTACTAGTGCGCAAAAGACCACAAACACAATTTTAAAATTTTCAAAAGTAAATTTTTAAGAATTTGAGTTAAAATGCAAATTTTAAAAGTTTAAGAACTTAAGAAAAATATAAAAGGTGTCTAAAAATTAAGTTACATAAACTTCCAAGTATTAAAATATTAAATCTAAAAACATAGGGTTGAAAGTATTAACCTCTAAAATTTCAGGGTACCTGAATGTAAATCACTTAGTTAAAAGACGTAACAATCAAGGATACAAAACTTCATTGCTTCATTTCAGCCCGCGTCCTTCACTAAGTGACGTGATTAAGGGCCTATCATAAGGAAAGTTTCATGGTACGTACTAATCCATCAAGTAGCCACAAACGCCGCCCACAAAAATCGAGGGATTCCAGCGGCATTGATGGATGTTAATTAAATTCTAGTGACACTTTTAGGCTTAATCCAGCAAGTTGGCACCACAGAAAAGCTGGGTGTGAATTTGAATAGCAATAGAAACGTGGGAGCTGTTAATATACAAGCAAGCACTGTTCAATATTTCTGTGAGATTTATCAACATGCCGAACAAGGCATGTGCCGCCTCTCTCTTCTTTTTTTTTTTTTTTTTTTTTTTGGGGGGAACAATCTATTCAAATTAATTTGATCTTTGCAACTGTCTAACTTTAAATCTCTCTTCAATAGCCTAAACATCAATTCGACATCACAAATTTGTGTACTTAAAGGGCATGTTCATTTTGTCAGTAAATAGAGGTTGACAAATAGGTGAAGTTGGAAAAGATTGATAGACGTGGATAGAAGTTGATATTCTTTTGGAATGATTGGTAAGAGTTGGTTAAGGTTGGAAAAAATTGGAAGAATTTGATAAGAGTTGGTTAAATTTGAAAAAAATTACAAAAAGTTGGAAGATGTTGATAAGAAATATAAACGAGTGACAATTTCTTTGTAAAATTTTTTGAAAGAGATTGATTAGAGTTGATAGAAGTTGTTTGAAGTTGGAAAAAATTGAAATTTTTTGTCAGAGTTAGTAGAAATTAATTGAAGTTGGTAAACAGAAATTTACTAATGAAAAGCACATGCCCAATTGCCAATCTTCTTCAACGGCCACATCATTCAGGCTCCATCCATCCCCTATTACATCGAATCATTGAAGAAAACTTCTCTATTGTTCTCATTTAACATTAATCCTTCTAAGAAACACAAAAAATGATCCAAGAAAATGCTAGCCTTTTATTTGGGTACCTAGTCCCTAATCAACTTGTATCCTAGGTCCTAATCAATAGGATGGACCATTACTAATAACCTAGATCAACCATCATTGAGGTTGATCGGACAACCTACTTCCGGGCCTCCAAGTTGCTAAAACAGAACCTAATCATTGATCCATTCAAAGATCAACCATCATTGTGAGATGAAGAAGGTGTATTTAACCTAATGAATTAAAACAATAATAACTACAATAATTCAGTGTCCATATTGTTACGATCTAATTTGAATAGATTTAAGTGTACATAACCTTGCTTTCTAAAATCAAAGAAGTTACTTCTTAAAGTGTCAGATAATGTAAGACATAAAAAGCTCCATGGCAATGGAAACAACCAGCTATTTCCCCGGTTTCTCCCGCTGTTAAAATGGTTCCTTTGAACTCTCTTCTCCCGACCAGATCGACTTTTCTCCGCCCTCTTTCCCTGAATTGTGGAGCCTTCCTTGGGCGAAACCTTGCCATGCCATGACTCTTATATATCCAAACTAGTAGCTTCCCCACCTGCCTCAAACCTTCCAATCAGTATCAACTAGTTGAGTCCCATTAACATCACCAGCTTCTTGTCACAAATATCGCGTGAATGCCCATGACAATGCCTCTTTGCCTAAAATCTTCAACATCAACTTCAAATGTGGAGAACCCATGTGCTAATTGCTCTCAAATCGACGTGTCCACTGAAGATACTGCCAACAAAATCCATTTGTCTGCTAGAGCACTGGGAGGATGTGTAGCTGCCTTGGTTTTCAATTGAGCTGTAAAGAACTAACTGAAAGATAACAGTCTCTCTCAGCTTTAGGAAATCCAAGAACCAATGTCTTAAGATTGGGCCAAAAGTTGTTATCTTCAAAAGGGCTCCCTTTGATATCACTTTAAGGCTCGCGAAAGCCTCAGAAAGGGTGGGTTCCCCCAAGATTTCAGTTTGATACACAAAATCTTATCTTTACTTCCATGATCAAGAAAGAAAGCAACAAGAAAGATGAGTCCGCTAGACATTAGTCAAATGAAGCTCCATTCCAGAGAAACATAACGGATGCCCATTTTGTCATGAAAAATTTCGGATATACAGTCACATATAGGCTATGTACCAAATCTCAAAGGCTTTATTCTTGGAAACTAACACCTATAGGCCACTCCTCTGGTCACAAGTCACAACTCTTTAGTTCCGAGCAAATGGCACATAACCCAAGCTGCGTGTAGACTTATGTTATTTGAACTACTCATTTCACATTAGCAACTCATGTCGAACACTTGACAGTTGTCAGTATACCGTCTAGGTGTAAAGGTTCACCTTTCATTATAGACGGCGAAAAGGGAAGAAAAGGAGACGGAAAAAAAGAGAGAATGGTTGATTTAAACCCAAACTTAGATTAGAAGTTTGACACTTTAATATGAGCATAGTAGAATCCAAGTAAACATTGGTCCAGTATATGGTAAAACTTTGATGAAACCCCATTAAAAATCAATTTTAAGCCTATCACTAAAGGAAATGTCCCCACATTCTTCCAAGACATTGAGCCCTAAATGACTCTGAGATGGACATGACTCACCAAAATTTTAAAAAAATGTCCGCATGGCAACATTTTTTTGCTGTATAAGGAATCGGCTGGACCCCTATTGATTAGAAAGCCCACGATAACATCTATCGTGGGTGGGCTACCGTCTAGTGGGACATTTAAACTGTTCAATTCCCTACTCATAGAGGTAGGACCCTAAAACCTCACAATATTTTTTTTTTCTACTCGAACACAACTACACAAGGGGCAAATGCAATTTTCATGAAAGAAGGAACGGCCGACAGTTTCCTCACCAGTGACCCAAAAAGGCACAATCATACCCTGAGCTCTCCCTCTGTATATAATCCCCTTATACATGCCGGCCTGAGAAGCCTACCATTTTTCAAAGTTCAAAAGCCATCACCCGAACAAAGAAAATTAAACATGTTCACCTCCCCACTCTCCCCTCAGCTCTACCAAGAACTAATGAACCTTCACTACTCTAGAAGGCTTTCCCAAACGCAGCCAGCAGCCGCCACTCCGGCGGCACCATCGTCAAGCAACCCTGTAGACCCCACAGAGCCGTACAGCAGCGGCAACGGCTTTGACGCCAATGTGATCATGGTCTTATCAGTTCTGTTATGTGCCTTAATCTGTTCACTAGGCCTAAATTCCATAGTCAAGTGTGCTCTAAGATGTTCAAGTTTCAGGCCAGCAACTGAGTCTAACAACACTGACCCGGCTACCCGGTTGGCAAACACAGGCATCAAGAAAAAAGCATTGAAGACTTTTGCAGTAGTGAATTACTCACCAGATCTGAAGCTCCCGGGTCTTGACACAGACTGTGTTATATGCCTGTCGGAGTTTGCTCCAGGAGAGAAGCTCAGGCTCCTGCCCAGATGCAATCACGGATTCCATGCCAAATGCATTGATAAGTGGCTGAATTCTCACTCTTCATGCCCTACCTGCAGACACTGCTTGATTGAGACGTGTCAGAAGATCGTTGGCTGTGACCAAGCCACCTCATCACAGCCCGAGCCAGAGCCTCAGCCACAGCCACCAGAGGCAACCATCATAACTATAGCACCATTAGAACATGAAGCTTTGGTACGAGCATACAGATATAACAGCTAGTAATTCGTTTTAGCCCCAATTCTGTAGTTGAAAGATTTGCAAGGTTTTGTTCTGGGAGGCAAAGTTAACCAGGTCAGAATGAAGTGTAGCTTCCAAAATGTACATATCATTGTTTTCTGCTCTCCAGTGCAGAGTTTCAAACGCAATCTTCATAATCGTAGTAAAATAACCATGACGCAACCATGACTATGCATATCAAACTGAGTACAGAACTAAAAGTTGCAGGGGTAGGGAGAACAAAGGCAGGAAATCTGATTGTGGTGGTGCAGAGCGACTCCTATAGTAATCACTAATTAGTTTGTTTTCAGGTTCATTTCATACACTTTCTTTTTTTTGGTGTTTTTTTTTTTGGGGGGGGGGGGGGGGGAGGGAGGTGTAAATAATCCCTTTTCAGAGAAGGGGGTGTTCCAAGGATGTCAATTTTGGGTCAAATTCAGATCACGTTGCGCTCTTTGTCCATATTTTTCAGTAGAGTTTAGGTTTTAATGTCGTAACACGTCAAACTTAACCAACCACGGAAGAAAACTAACAGGCATAAGGAACGCTGTTAAAGGAGCATAAGAATGGGGATTTAGTCAGGAAAACCAAGTGATAAACCAAAGCACAGGTCCACCTCCACTTGCTTAATTCTAGCTAAGTTGAAGCATTTGACACCAAAGGGTGGCACTGTGGCGAATCAAATACTGAGAGAGAGATAGTTTATAGCATTATTGAGAATATGTCAACTGCTTTAAGTCGCTTTTCCAGTGAACATGGAATTGGTTAATAAACCAATGAACACCATGAAATGAAGCCACTTTGGTGAATACAATATCAAAACATGTGAAAGTAAGATGCCATTAGAAGCTCACCCACTAGGGTACCAAAATAAAAGAGGATCAAATGGGGCATGAGAATGCACTGAACTCTAGACCCACTAGGATACCAAACTAAAATAGTTCAGCCTCCAACAACTCACAAAGGCAATTCGAGGTAGAAAGCAAATGAGCAAGGAGACGAAACTGCTGAAAACATGTGAAACTGGAATTGCGAAGAGTTGGAGAGAAAGCTACTCCGGGAACACCTCAAACCAAAACATGGGGCTAACAAAAGGATGGGTCTGTATTTAGAATTATAGTATCACTGACCGAATTGACCCAAACAAAGAAACTCACCCAACCTGATGACCAGAGCTGCAACTGTACCCAACTGTGATCCAAAATAAAGCATCTCTTGAATTTTGACCCCAATAAAGTTCACCCGGACTGATTAAACAAATGGAAATTGTCCAACCGGTACAGATTTGCATTTCCTACTAAACTTATTGGACAAAATCATATTAGGTCAGGCACCAGAGTCTAACATTCCATCAAACTATATCGACCAAACTAAATCCGAGTCTGATGTGATGCAATCGAGTCGAGTAAAGCCCAAGCCGGGCAATGTTTGCAACTGTTATGCCTGTCTCAGTCCTTATTCGTTGCCAATTGCAACATGCATGTTGCAAGTGGGCCACAGCATAAGGGTAGCAATAGCACTGAAACTATCATCTGTTTTCTCTAAACTAGATATACTTAAATACTCTTCTCACCGCCCTATTTTATTTGACATCAACCTATGTCATCGTAAACCGTCATGTCTCAAGTCTAAATAAATGTCCATAGTCTAAATAAACTAAGGAAACAGCTCTGGATAACATCCCACCAAAAGAATAGCTCTGGAAATAGCAACCACTCGTTTATGCTCAAAAATGCTATGTGCAACTGCAATCTTGTCATACACACAATATAGGCACGTAAATGTTATCCATTAAGCCATGGTGTACCCTACCTAGACCCTGCTTTGGCCCAAATCTTATTGACTGCACCGCCCTTTTATGCATTATCTTCGCCGACTAGATGAAGATGCTATCAGCGAAATGCGGACCAGAATCACTTTGAAGACAAAAAGATATGCAATCTTCTCCACTCCCTCACCCCTCTCCTCCTTTTGTCCTTTTTCTTCTTTTATTAGTAACCGCCATAGTTAAGATCACATAAGGAACATAAAAGAGAAGAAGAAAAATTTTCAGGAGTATTATTCTTCCTATCTCAAGCTCAGTATATGTTCAACAAGATAACCCTCATTTTGCTTAATATACTGGGGAACTTTGAGGTACTAGTATGTTCATCAGGTACCCTCTAAATGACAATAAATACTAAGTGCATTTTTAACTGATAAATGTTTCACATTCCTGCTGATGTGTGTGTGTGTGTGTTGCACAACATTCATCGTCTTAATATACCTCATTTCCATAAAAGTTATTTTTAATATGCCCCCCTCCCAACCTTCCCCAAAGGTAAAAAAAATCCAGAAGTTCAACAAGGCACAGATATAGCACATCAAAGGAAAAGAAAAAAAGGGTAACATAGCACATTTTCTCCAATGTTTGCAAATGATCAACAATCTTATCAAGAGCCTCACCGACGATGATCAAACACCAAACCTCAGAAATCTGGGATACAAATAAGAACACACTGCCACAAGGCATAGAACACATTCATGTTTCAAACTAACATGTCAAAGGATGGCATTGACGTAACAAGAGAGCAGACAGCCAACGCGAATGCAATAGCCAGAGACCCATAAAACCTGCTCATTGCAATGCAGGCATCACCTTGAAGAAATTTCAAATTTCCCTACGCACAGCACAGGCACGTGAGTATGACTTTGCCCCCTATCATATGGGATGTCTCCGACTAAAGTGCCCTTGATTACTGATTTCATTTTCATTCCACAGAAATCCTGCAACAAAGCAACAATAAATGTGACCAAACTTGCAAGTTTTCAACCACATCTATGAAGTATGAACACAAAAGATCATGAATTCATTATGTTATCAATAAACTGGATGCAATGAATGCACTGGTGTGGTGGCAATATAATCAAGGATAAGCCAATACAGTTTATTCAGCCAACGGCCTTAGGCTATTGAATTAGCTCTCTCAAACAACAGCAACAGGAAGAAGTCTGCTACAGATGACCACCATTTCTGGTTATTGAGCTTTCCCTGAGTCGGTTCTATGTTATACATAGATTTTTTTTTAAAATTTACCTTTTGTAAGGGTTTTTTTTTTTTGGGGGGGGGGTCACTGGGAGACAGTCATCTTGTTTGCAAGGGACATGCTGCCTACATGCATATTTATTCACCCTACTTTGGTAATATCCACACCAGGTGCAACAGTGCAAGTGGCCATTTTTACTGCTGTCGGTGAATGATATATATTTTCTGTAAAAGACGATAATCGCCCAAGTATCCTCCAAGTTCGTATGAGAGACATGCTAATCAAGGCTCATCATCCCAAGAATAAGTAGTAGCATCCACATTTGAGCCATGGGAATAACACAACACCAATATATTTTAGCTTAGGCAAAAAGATTAAACAACCGTACAACTAGGCAAGCACATCCAACCATCAGGTCCAGAAACTTCTTGACCCGTGCCAGATGATCCAAGTAATATAGGACAAGTAACTTTCAATCTAATGTAAAATTTTAAGTTAGCACATCAAATAATAAAATTTCCTTCTAACTTACACCACATACATAAATATTCCAATTGCAGACCACAGTCATCAACCAACCAATGTACCAGCTGAGACCATCCGCCTCAAGAGAGAATCTAGATACCCTGAATCCAATTTGCACGCAACAAAAACAAAGCCGGAATTTGCTGATCATTTTGAACAAGTAGAGATCAGAATTACATTTGACTCTTCCAGTTACGTTAAGCCACTGTCTTTGCATTATGCAGTGTCAATAACTCACCTTTGCATTTGTTGTTTTCTACTACTGTCTGGACACGCATTTGTGGAATCATGTTACCAAACAACCATGTTAGAACATGGGAAAGATATATAAAATAACCTACTAGGACTGTGATATCTGTATCTCTACAGGGACCACCATCATGGTTTGCTTCAAAATTTTGTTTGCAAGTTTTACGCGTTCTTGTATGACCCTTCATCAGCAAATAGAAGTGGATTAGGTATCAAAGTTAGAAATACCACATCTCAAAAATTTTGTGCCAGGCTTCCTTATCCGTGATTTGGATTCTTTGGGCGGAGGGGGGAAATGGTTGTTTATTCCAAGTCGTGTTCAGGGAAAAAAGGCACTGCTCTTCATTGTTATATCATCCATGCCCCCAACAACGTTTTTGCCTAACAACTCTCAACAATATTTTTAATGACAGAGGGAAGCAGCAGTATCACTCTAATCTTTGGCAAACAGGGGCTTTGCAATTGGTGTATACTAAGCGCAAGCCAAATGAGGCCCCTCCAAGCAATAATGTTCTCTTTAGTCATCTGGCAATCAGCAGCAAAGTCTCAAGGAATCCCCTTATGCACTTAGCCTGGAAGCCGAGTGAGCGTAGTTACTCATCTATGCCCCCTATAGTCTACCTTTGGATCCATTTCTGCATAAAATAATTACTAGCATGGCAAGCACTTGAAGTTTCTAATGCTTAATCATCTATGCACATATTTTCAGGCAACTGAAAGAGCAACAAGCTCCTAACAAAATCTCAAATTATGGCCTTTTTCACTAAGAATAACCTGTATAGTTTTCCAAAATTTGGGCACAAGAAATTGTAAATGGAGATCAATAAGAATTTTAGATGAATGATGAAGGCCAAGCTAGTAGATACACATAATTAAATTGTTTCAAACTTATGGGTCTAAAATCAATGGTAGCACGTACATTTGAAGGAAAGAACAGTTTCAAGATGAACACAAGCAATGATGAACCAAGCACTTGTAGGTATAGTTTGTGACTGCATGTACTGGATTAAATAGACTTGAGAAAACTATCAGATCATATCAGCACCAAGAGACTCAATTTATCGTCATACTTCCTATGAAACTTCTAAAGCCAGTTCAAACTTCAAACACAAAGATTTTCAGCTTGAAATAGGCAGGATCAAAAAGAGCATTGTAGAACTCACCGTTCAGATTTCAGATCATTCCAAACTCAAAAGGTAAATGAAAATAAATTCCACAGATTTCAACTACATATCAACTGACAAGTAGCGGTGAGACTGCCTAAGCACTTTCTTACTTAAGCCTTCAAACAATTTTCAAGTAATCCATGCATCAACCCATGATATCAGATCTAGTAAATAAAATGACATTACATTATCCAAAGACATGTTCTAGTAACCAGCAGCCTTATAGAAGGAATAAAAGGAAACCCAATACAAGCGGCATCAAATGGAACTTCCAATAAGGGCATTAATCTGCTGATAGCTGTATAAGAATTCATGATCTCTCTGCACAGGGAGGCAGGCACATGGGCTCAGATAAAAAAGCTACCAACTACCTGAAATCGAAGTGCTGAAAAACAAAGCCACCGATCAGAAATATCTCAACTTGCAAATGGCCCTTCCAGTCTGTCAGCATCTTTGGAAACTCATGACGTCAGTCTTTGCTTCCTCAGCATTTACATTTTCCTTCATCATGCAGGTCAATTCTTTCCCACTACTAGCAAAAACAATATCAAAGTCCTTAAAATCCCCAGTGTTGCTGCCAATGAACCCTCACAAGGGACAAGAAGGAAACAAATAGATTGTGGGTACAGAAATTGATCAAAGATAAGTTATTCTACTACAGATGATGCACCCAACAAGAACATCAGCAGCATTTTCAGCAGAAGATTGTCTATGGTCATTATGGGAAAGATCAGAAGAAATCACACAGAGCATAGAAAGGTGTTTAGGGGGGAGGGTTTGAGGACATTCCACACAGAAAACTCAGGAATTCAAAGGGCATTACAAGTCCATCCTGTATGAAGACCTACTAATCAGACTCAATAGACAACCTAGCAGTAAACGAAGAGAGTTGGTTTGCACTGAGCAATTCTAAATGCCAAATTATCCAAAACAAGTTAAATCATTGAATGGATGATGAGACGATGCTTATATACTGATCATGGCAATGCCAGTAACAGAGTATTTTCTGTGGTGACCTGTTTTCCACCTTGAATCCCCTTGGCACATGCCAGTACACAGTAAGCTCAGCCCATCAAATGCAATGATAGTTGGTACCAGAAATCAATTTAATGGTTCATCATGTTTACAGACAAGTGAAGCATCAGATGTCAATAACACTCATTCATCTATTGCAAGTTTGCATCTAATATCAGTGTGTTTCAACTTTCCCGCATGTGTGTTTAAACTAAAATCATGGAGGGCAAAACAAAAGCAAGATGCAGGAAAACAAAGTATGATCGATGAAACAAGAAGTACACCATGTAAGTAGCACACCACATATACCAGTGTATTTCATTGATCACCAGTAAATAGTATACAAGTTTTTCACATTTCTCCAGTTCACTGTAACTGATGCATTTTTCAATGACATAACGACAATGATTCTCTCAACTTTAGAAGTCCCGTATTAAATTGATGCCAACGATTACTCCTGGAAATTTCTTCAAATGGACCATTACACATCTGGTATGGACGCAGAAACCATGCACATTAGCTTTCTTTTTCATCTGAAATCACTTAATTATTCCTGTTCAGAAAGGAGCTGTCAATAACAGGCTTCAGAAATACAGAAAACAACAACATCATCTGAAAGTTACCAGCAGTTAAATGACTTGGCTTCTGAAGATCATCATGGCAATCAGTAAATAATCACAAACTGAAATCTGAATTCCTGGGCGATCAGGGAAATCAAAATTGAAATCTCTAACAATGGGGTTTGAACACAAATGGAAATCACAACGCTGTGGTTCGAAAGCATTTCAGGGTAACCAGTGAATAACTAAATCTGAACAATGTGGCTTCGAAACAATTCACGGCAACCAGTAAGCAATTAGAAAATGAAATCTCGCACAAAATGCGAATTCACCCAGTGGTGATGGAATGAGCGAAACGAACTCATCATTGATCAAATTAGAACGAATCAGAAACCCTAATGGCCAAGAATTTATCAACCGAAAGAAATAGGGGGAAGAACAGCGACAAATTAAAAAAAAAAAAAAAAATCTTTCATCGCCATTGCCTTGCTCTGATTGTGCCCGAGAAAGTCTTAGTAGAGGAGTAGCACGAAGAAGAAGACAAAAGAAAATCGAATTTATTGGACTTTGCTACAAAAATTGATAGATGCCCATTGGTTGTAGGTCTTTTCTAATAAGAACTGTTGAAGTTGTTAAGATTTACACCAGTTGACGAACTTGAGACAAAAAGGAGTGGAGAAAATGAACATCAAGAAAACAGAGAGTGAAGAAGAAAAGCAAGAAGCAGAGGAAGACCCAAAGATAACCCAACTTCTCAGCATCCCAAATCTCCTTTCTGAAAGTCACTAAAACCAATTGTTGTACGTTACTCAGAACAACCCATGTAAGAAAGCCCTTCAATGGCAACTTGGGCTACTGGGTTGATATCAAATGGCAGAAATTCAAAGCGAGTCTGGCAGGGTTTATTACTGCGCATTTGGGGAGAGATCTGAGTCGTCCACTTCGTTTAAAGCGTCAACGACACAATTTTTTTTTTTTCCCCTCCCAACCACCATCACTTTATATTCTTCATCACTCAGGCCCTGTTCTTTTCGTGTAATAATTCTCTCCATCTAGCTAACTGTGATCCCTCCCTTGCTACATAGTCATATTTGCTACGCACATCCAGTGATAATCTTGACCACCTAATGCACTAGTTGTTCTTTCTGATAAAAGCTGTTGTGATTCCTCTCAATCCAAACGTGACATAAGGAAGTTGCATACACAGCAGACAATAAGCATCTCTTAATTTTCCTCTGCCTCTCTGCTCTGACAACCAACTCTCCCGCTACCGTAAGCTAACAGCACTGTTAGGCAAATTTAGCAAGTTCATAATGGAATACCACAGTGTTTGTGTATATGAGCATTCAAAAACTAGACGAACAAGAGTTTCCTAATCGGTCTTGCACAGTATGTAGATCGTGCCAACATCAGGTTTAAATTCTATGATTCCATATGCAATAGGTAATCCACCCTGCATAATGAGTTGTAGAATATGGAAGTGCTTTGGGATAATTTGTTTACTTCAAACAAGCTTATCCCAAGGACACTAAGACATATCTCCGTAAAAACACAACCACTCTCCATTGAGTATTCCCCGCGATAAGAATGTTTCCACCTCTAGCTTGTGCTGATCCATCCTTAAATCTTTCTTTAACCTTAGTGAATTGCTTCCAGTACCAACAACAATCCCTGGCTAGAATTCTCACCAAGAAACCTTCTTTAAATAATGCTCATGAATCTACTTTATCCAAGTATTGTCTTTTTTTTTCCCTTTTTTTCCTGGACACATACCATATATGCCTGCCTATCATAACTTTCTTCTAAGTGTTGGTATGCTTTGACCCAGGCCCCAATATTTCTAAGACCTACGTGCCAAATTCAAGCTATTAATGCTACTCCTGTATTATTCTCTTTTACTCCTGTATTATGCTCTTTTACTTCCCAAAGGTAATTGTGACAAATTGTCTCAATGTCTTCAAAGCCTACTGAGGTAAAATGAAGATCCCGCTCCAGAACCAATAACCCTCATTAATTAACGTAGTTGATTAATATAATTCTACCAACATATGATATATGTCTACTACCCATATTTCTTACCTTAGTGGTGATGTTATAACTATCAAAAGACAATTCACAATACTTGGTCTTGTAAAAGTAATAGAAATCACCAAGTATTCAAATGACAACACCCTTCAATAAGCCAATACTGTTGAGCAGTTCTTGCTTACACGAATCTTACAGAACTCCCAAATTACCTGACATTTGTCTTAGTTGACAAGTAGACTAGAGGTGCATGGCAAGAAAGGGCTTGCATTAATCACCCAATAAATCCAATATCAATGTTACAAAATAAAATTAAGTCATCTATAAAAGATAGATGACATAACTGCACACTGTTGCTTTTTGTTGGAACTTAAAAACACCTTCTCGGCTTCCCCATATACACGTGTGCTCACACGTATCCACACGCAAACGTACTTGTCCATGTGCAAACACACTCTCACACACATGTGTGCGCATATTAACACAAAACATCCCAATATGACACATCATGAACTCTCGTCATGTGGAAATCCCTAACGCACAATTTAGACCTAATTATACATACCTATTTATAATAGGGTGACCATTAAAAAAAAAAAAGAAGGCCTTTAATGCTTTCTTTATTGAATATTTTTAATTAACTTTTTATCAAAATTAATATCAGTAACTATTTATGGTATCAATTTTCACAAATAATTTAGACGATTTTGTGACTAGGGTCGTTCATCGGTCCAGGAGTGAACCGGCCTGGACCGAAGACCGGTTGGGGACGAAGTTGAGGATCGAGGACCGGACTGATCAGAATTTGGTCCAGACCAAATTGGACCGAGGAGAACCCAAATTGGACCAGACCAAATTTGGACCGAGTTTACCTGTTGCCTGGCTGTTGTTCACTTCAAAAAATAGATATTGGTTATTCCAATCTCCAATTTAGAATAGGTGAGTTGAATTAAACCAATTGACTTAAACCTACCAATTTAACAAACCTATACATCCAAAACACAAATCTAAAGCAACTCCCAAACTACAAAAGTTTAATACATGACCAACTAAATTTAAAAGTTAATTACATGACAAAAGTTTTAAATGTTTAACATGTTCTTTTCTCAAAGTGAGTCACGTCAGTCAATCTTCAAACCAATGCCGATGCGATTCCCAAACTTGAAACCACTGTCTTCGACTTGGAGAAGGATTTCCTTGCAAGAAATGTGCTCATCTCTCAAATGTTCAACTAATTACTCAAGTAGTATACGAAATCAATAAAAGATCGAGTTAGTAAATATAAAAACCAACAATTAATTTAGCAAATAAAAATAATAAAAATACTAACATAGTAACATAATGTAAAATAAACACAATTAAAAGAAAATTACCTCAATATTAAATGTCAAAGTATCACCCACATCAATCACATTATCTTTAAGACTCAATTTACCAAAATCTAAAATACACACAATAAAAAGAACAAAAATTAAAAGTTAAACATGTAATCATATAAAGTAAATAAACAAACTTAAAACAAAAATGAAAAATTTAATGTTACCCTTATAAAGTTCCCTCAATTCATCAATGTAATCATCCATATCTAATCTACTGCTTGGTCTAAGCCAATCTTGTACACATATAAGAGCTTAGACTATCTTTTCACAATCAAGTCGAATAAAATTCATAAGTTAACAAAAGATAAATAAGTTATAAATTTATAATACAATACAAAGAAATACATTAATTAATCAATTACCCTTGAAGTTAAAGAAGTTCTAAATGAATCAAGAGTATGTCCTCCTGCACTGAATGTCGACTCCAATGCAACAGTAGAAACAGGTACGGCCAATACATCACGAGCTATATAGGTAACCATAGTATATCGAGAACTATGTACTTTCCACCATGCCAACACATCATCCCCTACTTCATCTTCTCAAGTCCCTCATTTATATACTTTTGCAACTCCATCTTGATGATTCCTTTTCCTCCATCTGACTCCCTTAACTTCTTTCTTAATTGTTATGCATAAGAGGCTGCTCCAGTAGATGCATTACCCTTCTTAGCTTTAGGTTGTGCCCCACTACTTTCCCACTTTGAGGAGCTAATGCCTTGTACAATTCTCAATACTCATCAAATAAAGTTTCTAATTTCTTTCTCACTTTCAAAACTATAGCACTATCTTGTACTTCTCTAAATAAATCACAAAGAGAAAACTCAAGACCCACCAACTTATACCTAGGATCAAAGATAGGAGCAATATACACCAAAGACTTCATTTTCTCAGGTGTGCCATAGTACTTATCATATTTCATCCTTATCCTCTTGGTCATTTCTTTAAAGTTTGTGACTCTAGAACCAATCTTCTCAATTTCCTCACTTTCTTCATCATTGTCATCGTTGGTCTCAACTGATAAGGGTCTCTTTTGCTATATTTTGTGAATGCATGCTTATAGACTAAAACAGTGCTAAGCATCTTATAAGTGTAGTTCCATCTAGTGAAAACATCAAGAGACCAAGAAGCCTTGCACTCAATTTTTTCTACAGCTACAAATTCTTTAAATATTTGCAACCTACTAGGAGACTGTCTAATAAACATCACAGCAGCTCGAGCATGCCCAACAACCTTCAACCCATCCCATACAACCAAATTAAGTATATGAGCAACACACTTAACATGTAAGAATTCTCCACCAGAGAAAAAATAATGACCATATCGCTGAAACTCACCAATAAAGGCAGTACAAGTAGTGCTATTACTCCCAGTATTATCAACAGTAACAGTGTACAGTTTAGATGCTAAACCCTAGTCTTCTAAACACTTTCCAAGAACAAGAACAATATCATCACCTTTATGACTGAAAATTGCACAAAAATTTAATAGTTTCTTATGCAATTTTCAATCATTATCAATAAAGTGAGCAGTTATAACCATGTAGTTAATCGTTTGAAGTGAAGTCCATGTGTCTATTGTTACACACACCTTTTGACATAAATGCATAAAATATTCTTTTAGTTTCATCCTTTCATCCACATATATGTGATAAATGTCTCTTGCAATGGTAATGTGTGAAGACATATTAAGTGAAGGACAACAGACAGACATCATTAGCCTAGATCCTATATTTTTAACAAATCTAAAGGGCAACTCATCAATTATGATCATTTTGACTATATACTCCCTTGCCTCATGAGAATTTAATACCCATGACTTCAATCTAACTTCTCTCTCATTGTTTGGATCCTTTTTAAAACCCAACTGCCTTTGTGTCTCTTTGCTTTGATTGTTCGGGTTTGCACATCGTGCTTGGACAATGATTTTTCAAGTTCTTCATTCCATTCCTACTAGGGTCGGCCTTATATATAATACCACAGTAATTGCACTTACCGGCCATTCTTTTTCCATTATCTTTGATATCTTCGAAATGGTTCCAATACTCTGTCCTTTGGGTAGACTTTCTAGCCACTTGTTTCCCCTTGCTCTTGCTTTGTGTTGCTCTTTCACTTGCCTCTTCCTCCTATGCAATTTCAATAGGGTCATTCGGTTGGTTCTCACTTGGAATATCGGTATCCATGTCAAGTGATTCTTGCACTTCCGAACTACTCCTCTATTTAGATTTGGAGCTTGACATCTTGCATTGATAAGTGATTACAAAATATAAGTAAATAAGCTAATAATAGTAATAGTAATATGTACATATATGCACACGCACACACACACATCATGCTACTTTAAAAAATTAAAATGCAAAACTTACATTTTGAGAACAAGCTGTAAGGGACTTCATGATGACTAATCTAATTGCAATTTGAACTTAACAAGTACACTTTCCACCTGAAAATAACAAAAGAGTAAAACGACATTGTTAATTGTTATTGTTAAAGTCAAAGAAAAGTGGATAATGTCATTATATAATGCACATGCAAATCATAGAGGTTACTTTGGCCCAAACCATGCTACATTGCTGCTTTATAACAATTATAACATAAACCCACCATTCCTATATTAATGGAAAAGCAAAAAAAAAAAAAAAAGGGACTAGCATTCAATATCAAGAGAAAAACAAGATAGAAGCGTATGAAATGCTATCACAATCCTTTTTTTGACAGAGAGCATTGCTATGTTTCCTATTTTCTTTAAGATGTTACAAAGTTGCTGTCAGAGAGCATTGCTATGTTTCTAGAGAGGGGTACAAGTGTCCAAGAACCATATATGACTACAGCCTACAGGGAACTTTGAGGTCTTTTAGCCTCCTTTGAAATGTTCAGATGGCATGTATGATGCTTATCCCTTTTCAACACAAACTGATCAATCACAATCCCATACAATACAAATGTCCAATTATATTACAGGAAAGGCACACAAAAGTTTTTTTCCCCTCCAAAAAGAAGATCTCATATTCTCATACGAATATATTATAAGAAAATTGAAACTCTCCTAATATACAAGCAGATAGCAGCAACTCGGGCTCCCAATGTACAAGTAGCAAGCAGAATTTCCAAGCACATATCATACACCACGTATATAATCACCACATATATAAGAAATTCCTCTGGTTTTATGGAGAAATGTGAATACAATAATCAGCACAGACCATTAAAAATGCAATGAAGCGTCGGCTGTGGGGACTCGGGAGTGGGCAGTGTAGTCTGTTGAGGGCTCCGGGTCGAAGACTACGAGAGGGCCAGGGCCTTCAGGGCCGACTAGGATGCGAGATTGCGATAGGGAGGAACTGAGACTGGGCAAGCACTAGTACCGAGCGAATTAGCAAAAAGGACGAACTGAGAGTGGGCAGGCAGTGTCGCTGCGTGAGGAACGAACTGAGAGACTGAGAGTGGGAGGAACCAAGAGGCAAAGGGGCAAAACTGCAAAAGGGCTGCCGAGTTACCCAAGAAAGAACATAGAAAAATGAAAATTCAAAAATCAAAAAACCCTAAAAAATGGGTCCATGATCCGGTCTGGGGGTCCAACCGATCAGGACCCGAACCTGGACCGAAGATCAAAACTGGAGAAAGACTGGACCATGAACCGGGCTGACTAAGCACAGTCCAGTCGGTCCAGAATGAATAATGAATACTATTTGTGACAACTAGAATTTTCAAACTCTTACATAGAAATTAAGATGTTATACTATAAGTTTACAACCGATAAAAAAAATAAAGTTAACTACAATCTTAGTTTAATGTATTAGAGATTTTAATTCGGTAGATTTTCTTAATTTACATCCTCTAATAATTATATTTCAACTTAGACACTACTAATGTTTTAAAGAAAGACTTAATTTTTTTTATATCACATTGATTGTGGGATGCTTTACCAGAGACTCACAGTTTGCTACAATTTCGCAAAATTTTTAAAAAAATTAGAAATGTCAATGCATCACAAGCGTGCTAAAATGCCAGTTCAAAATGAAATAGACAATTTTCCCTTCATTCATACTCTTTGGGAAGAGTATACTACAATCATAGAAGGAAATAGAATAGACTATCCTTGAGCACCAAAAGAACCCAAAACATAAAATAAAATAAAATAAAATAAAATAAAACAATAAAAAATAAAAAATAATAGAATATCCATTGATGTCAGCCCACCCATAGAAAATGCCCCATATCTTGCTCTGAATGTGAGATAGATAGAGCATACACTTGCTCTTACTCCCATTATCAGACCCTTTTTCCCTGTCTTTTTATCCGTCCTGGTTCCCCAATGGCCACTAAGCTTCTTCATCCACCAATCCCAGCTCCCCACCTACTGAAACAACCACTCAAAACTAAAATATCCCAAATTACTCTCTCTGCCCCTGAACCCAGAAGCAACTCCTCAGGATTCAAGCAGTCAAGATTCAACCAATCCCTAATCAGAGGTATTGCAGATGAACAGAGGTCAGGCCTCCTTGAGGATCCAAAGGACACTATTGCCCTCACCAAAACAAGTATTTACCAGGCTGTGGAAGGTGCATCTCAATCAACTCTTGATTTCTTTTTCTACTTTTTTGTGTGGTGATTGAGTTTTGGGTCATGGGTAATTTTGGAATTTGGACATGTGAAGGTATAAATAGAGGGGTATTTGGTGTGACATCTGCCAAGAGGAGAGAGATTGAGGATTTGGTGATGCAGCTTGAAGCCCAGAATCCAACACCCAATCCCACCGTCAATTTGGAAAAGGTTGAGTAAATATTCTGTCAAAAGAATCTGCTTCAATAGTTTATGTTTGGTAATTGTTTTATTTTTCTGGACAATTTTGAACCAATTTTTATGTTGTTTTTGAAGGTTCGCGGAAGTTGGAAGCTTATTTATAGCACAATTACAATACTGGGTTCAAAGAGAACCAAGCTTGGATTGAGAGATTTTATCTCATTGGGTGATTTTTTACAGGTCATTGACGTTGCTGAGGTATTAGTAGTTACTTCTTTTAGAAAGTTCATGATTTGGTACTTTCCTTACTTCATGAGTTACGTGTAGCACTTTTGAATTGATGGGATTATAGTAACCATACACTTTCTAATCATGTGCCGGACAGTAACAAAGAAAAAAGAAAAAACTCGAGCTAAATGTGATGATCTAGCAGGGCTGAAGTGTCACAAACACCGACTTGTTCACACTTGGATGCGAAACCTAGAGATGATATATGTCTAATGTCTTTCTTGTGACTGTTCTCAGTTGTTAATCTTGGCATGTGCAATGATTTGTTCAATACATCATTTATTTATTGCAAATGTCATGATTGCGAGTCTTGTGCATTCTACTGACGATGTCGGTTGAACGTCTCATTGCGCATGCCAAGATTAATAACTAAGCACTCTGGTGGATATGATTTTAAAATATGATATTTTCACTTTTTTTTTTAAAAAAAGCTTAAAAATTTAAGAGATATATATGATTCCTTTGGCAATAGTATTTTGAATAGCATTTAACATTTTGATCAAGTTAATATACTAATTAATTAATTTTTAGTGTTTGGTAACCTTATTTTTTTATTAGCATTTGAAGTAATGTTTAGCGGTTTATACAGCGTTTCTAAAAAGTTAATAGTGTTAGCTTTTGACATTCAAAAGTAGTGTTTCATATTTTTTGACCAAAAATATCTTTTAGAAATTTTTTCCTTTGGAAATTATATATATTATCTTATGTCAATTTACATTAATCAGCTAACTCAACATCTAAATTACCGAACACATGCATTTGCTTCAACCGCTTATCTGAAACAGCTATCCGCTAACAACTAAATTAGAAACACTATCCGCTATCTAAACAGCTATCCGCTACCTGAACTGTTGATTTTGCCAAACAGGCCATAAACTTAACTTTGTTGCTAATCTTGGCTTGTTGTTAAATTGCTTTTCCTTTTTCTTATTATTACATTAATGCTGAGATGGTGAGATGTCAAGGATGGAAGCGATCTAACTCTTGACTTTTTGTATGAAAAATAAATATTGCATCAATAATTACCATATTTTATCTATTCTCTAAACACAAATTCATAAAAAGTAATTGATGTTTTGTGATGCAAAAAATGGAGGGCAAAGCAGTAAATGTAATCAAGTTCAGTGCAAGGGGATTGACTATGGTAAACGGTCAACTCACAATTCAGGCCTCCTTCAGTGTTGCGTCATCCTCGGTAAGCACATATTCACCTATTTATCTTTTTTTCCCCTAAATTACTCCCCCTTCCCCCCCCCCCAAAAAAAAAAAATTTGATTTTGGCAATGATTTTGTATGAATCAGAGGGTGAACATCAAGTATGACAAGTCACGGATCACCCCTGATCAGGTAATATATGTCTATTTCGATACTTATTGAAAAATCGGATCGCCTTAGAGGGGGTGAATAGGGCGATCACAAGAAATTTAAAATCGATTTAACGAATTAAAAGTAAATGCGGAAATTAAATAGAGATTAAACGCAATGATGTTTTAATGAGGTTTGATCTCAATTAGACTTAAGTTCCTGCCTAGAGTTATCCAACTCTAAGATTCAACTCTCTATTTCTTTTATTAAGATGAACTCTCATAATATCTCAGAAATATCTCACTTTAGAGATTCCAACTACTTAAATCAACCTCTTAATTTAAGTATAGGGGAGTTGTGATCTTATACCAACTCCTAAGTTCACTTCTTAATAAAGAATTCTTCAATACACTTACAACTTTTGATCACAATGTAATGCTTATAGTAAATTCACAAATGTATAGTTCAATGTTCTTGCAACTTGCTTCGATGCTTGGTCTTCCTCATTTGGCCTCTATATATAAGCTCAAGTGGATGTGCACCAAGAAAGAAAATTCTGCCCAATGTATGCTGAAATTGTATTTTAGGCACTTGATTTCTGGTCAACAGTTTCTGTTTTGATTCTCTTGCCTTCCTTCCCACGCTTTTGGTTGATATGATGCTGCATAATATCTTCACAGAATATTGCACGAATTCTTTCTAGTATCAAGAGATAAAGTTGCCTAAATTGACTCAAATTATATCATATCATTTTACCAAGGCAAGTATCATGGGTTAGAATTATGTCAGGATAAAATCATAACAAATCAATTAATTTGATTCCTTAAAATTTGAAATTCAAATTTTGAATAAGCTAAATAATTTGCTTGATTGATTTTCCAATTAATCAATCAAATAATATCACGCATAGATTTTTCTTACGCGTCCACACATTTCCTTGGTATAAATAGGTTGCTAAGGTTTTGTATTCGCTTTTTCAACCTCTCAATTTTACATCTGAGTCTTTAGTTAATTTTGGTGTTTCATCAAAACCTTCTTAGCCGCTAAGGGAGTCAACACTTATATTGGTAGTTAATGAGTTAAATTAGCATAATAAGTCTTGGTAAAATTGGCTCATCAAAAGCTCAAATTGACTCAAGGTGGGTGAGGATGGCTCAAGGATTTAAATTTAAGTCACTAGGATCAAGTCTACTTATAATCCAAATCTACTTGAATAGAGTTCCAGATCGAGCAATCGTTCCATCTAGCTTGAATGGCCTCTTAATATTTGCTTAATCAAACTAGTCTATCTAGATTTGACCCAAATTTAGCGGATTCTACCCATTTTGCCACCATTATTAGCCTTATGATGAAATCCATTGTGTATATGCAAGAAAAATCGGAAAAATAAATTTTCTTTTTACAAAGGGGGAAAAAAAACGGTAGATAGGTTAACCAAATTCTAATTGTTTTTTGCTTTGTTTTTTTTATGAATCATTTGGAATGCCTCTAGTTGATGAATTTGTTCAAGAAAAGCTATGACCTTTTGCTCAGCATATTTAACCCCGAAGGTTGGTTAGATATAACGTATCCTTTTTTTTTTATTTACTCCATTGAGCACATTATTGATTTTTCTTTAATACAATGCTAACTACTGTGTTTCTCAAACTCGGTCATTGTTTTTTTTTTTTTTTTTTGGTTGATATTATGTGTCTATTAAGTTACACATCATTTAGATTTTTAGTTTCTTTCAAGTGTCATGGGTCTAATACTCAACTTGTTGAAGGAAACGCACACTTAACAATCATTAGAGATGAAGGTGATCATCAAAGACTATAAAAAGATAGGTAGACCCATATCAGATAGTCAATATTTTAATATGGATACATAAATGTTAAGATAACATGTGATCCTTGACCGAGGGATTTACAGATATGTGGATGACACAATGAGGATAGGGAGAGACGACAAGGGCAACATCTTCATACTGGAAAGACCAAGAGATAGTGATAAGCTTTAAAGTTTAAATAGTCCTTTATTTGTAGCCTTTCATTCTTTCAATTCAAGTCTTTCAAGAATTTTCAAGAGGGCTGGGCTGCCTTTTGGTGGCGAAGACAAGTGGAATGTGAACAAAGCGAGATTTCATTTTGTCCTTGTGACTTATCCCTCACCTACCCCGACACCCATTTACATTGGAGATTTGATTTCATGTTGTTGAATCTATGTTGCTTGTCCGTATTGCTAATTAACAAGATAAGTAACTGATTCTTTAAGCATTTTTCATAATAAAAACAGATTTGTCAGAACTATCATTTGTACGAATTGTAGTAAATTCATAATGTGTCGCACAATTTCAATGTTGTAGCGAACTGTTGAGTTTTAGGTACCTTGACATTTAATGTATTAATTTTTATAACCTCGACTTTTTCCAGTTCATATTTAACTACCCTCACATATGACAATTTCATAGCATAATGACAATTCCACTGAAGGCCTTCGTCGGAGCTCACTACAAAAAAGGTTGCTTCCCTCCACATTTAATTTTGCTAATAACCACACTTATAAGTGTAGAAATAGCAGTTGCCCACACTTAAGCTAAATGTGGGGAAGTTAAGTGTGTGAAAGTGTTCTCCATACTTAATGAAAATGCGAGTAGAGCTATATTTCCTACACTTATAAATGCAGAGTAAGTATTAATTACCCACAATTTATATGTGGTCATTGTACGCTACGCCCACTCTGGAAGATGTAAGAAATCATAATTTTTTCCACACTTAAAAGTGTTACTAGTGACGTTTTAGTATTTAAAAAAATAATGCTGATAATTAATATAAAACTTATTAAGTTAAAAATAGACCAATTCTATACAATTGTTCTTTTTTTTAAATAACAAGTTTTATACTAATTACCAGTGCGCATCACCCTACATAAATAAATAAAATTAACAAACTAATAAATTAAAATGGATCAAACATTAATTAAATAAATTACACATTAGTTCCTGAAAAAAAAAAATTAATTGTAGACATAGCAACAAAGACTACAGTAATCAAAACTAAATATTCTTGCATTGTTTTGAATCCATCCTACTAATTTTTTTGATGTAGCTAGCTGATTGAACTTTTAATTGCTCCATATACTACCTAAAACTATACTTTGAAAACATACCTAACGTCCAAGAAAATATAAAAAAATCTCCATCTTCGTTTTCTTCACTGAGAGATGTTAGCTCCAAAAATGCAACCTATTAGACAATTAAAACATACAAAAAAATAAATTATTAGAAAAGATAACCAAAGAAATTAA
This sequence comes from Carnegiea gigantea, assembly GCA_029747015.1. Taxonomy (NCBI): domain Eukaryota; kingdom Viridiplantae; phylum Streptophyta; class Magnoliopsida; order Caryophyllales; family Cactaceae; genus Carnegiea; species Carnegiea gigantea. Next base: position 158,807 of record JAKOGI010000518.1, on the reverse strand, counting down.
CTAAGATGCAGACTCAGCAGAATTAAGTTTAAACATGCATAGCAGAGTTCAACCAACTATAGAACCATAATAGAGTTGAATCAAGAATAGAATCACAATCGAGTTCAACTAGCAATATAGAGGACCTAGGTGAGTTCAACTAACAATAGAACCACAATCGAGTTCAACCAATAATACAAGCACAACCAATTTCAGCAACTATCCAACTCTTGACATGGACAAGATATCAGATAGGATGTCATTGGCTAACAAAATTAGTTAACGCAGCTCTTTAATAGCAAGTGAAGCCAACATTACCAAATCAGGTTGTTGCCTCTGCATTTTTATTCCTATCCTAGCAGCTTCTTCTGGGCCTTTTGTAGATTTAATGGCTTGGAAACATTCTTGTGCAGCAGAATCTTGCACACCATAAAACATGTGTGCCTATCAGAGGAAGAATGGACTTAATAAACACCACTTTTTCCATCCACATCAAACAGCAATAGAAAAAGTCTTCTTATTACTACTGATAGCTATCGCTCAGGCCCCTTAGTTCAGAGATGTGACATCTAGACTCCTTGCTGCTTATCGATGATGAATGCCCACTACTGGTAGCTACCTTCCCTAATAACAAAGAAGATTGTAATCCCAAATCTAACCAATCACCTACCTCTTTCATATTCCCTTTAAAAAGTTACAGATTTGGATCTACAACATCAGAGAAAGGACTCTATATCATTCAACTTATGGCACTAACCATCAAGTGTCATAGCATATTTGAGAACAGAATATGGGACCTGAGAACTAATGAAAACTAAAACTAACCCGTTACGGAACCAACACCCAAAAAGAGAAAGACCAACATCGGTATCCTGCTCTTAAAGACAACAAAACAAAGATAATAGACATTAAGTTTAATGAAATAACCAGAATAAGGGAAGGGTGAACAGAGCTTAGGGATTCCTTGCTCTACAGCTCAACTGAGCTTCAAGCTCCATTCATGGTGGTTATTCACATTCATCCAAACTAGAAACAAAGTAAAAATAGGAGCAAGGGAAAAGGAGCTTGGGGAGAAACCTGGCCTTGATGGACCTCTGAGACTTGTATCCAAGGTTGAAGACTGCTTAGAACCTGACACTTGTGGTTCGTTCACTTCTTCCTTCTTCATATTGGGTTGAAGGAAGTCAGCATGGCTGCTACGAATATGAGATTCAAATTCATTCTTTTTTAGGAAGGACTTGACACAGTGAGGAGCAGCACAAACAAGGATCCCCTCCATCATTTTGATTGTTCGAATCTTCTGGATCCTTTCATCACATATGTTGTACGCAGAACATTTTCAATATGTGTGCTACCCCCCTTCAAAACAAGTATATGAACAAAACTTGACTCCAAAAATGAAACATGTCTGCAAATATATTGTACAGGGCACTAAACCAACAGGAGAACAACTGAACAACACAGTAAAACCAGGTGCACTACAAAAACGTTGATGCAAAACTAGGACTGCCGACCCTGCTTGTGTAAACAACCCAGAAAAAATATATTCTGTTCTGAGGAACAAGCAATGTACTAATAGGCTGAACATTTATCCATGTTGACTGCCACTCCTTGACCGAGAACTACCACATCAACAACCTCTTAGGTTAGAGAAACAGCATCAGGAATATGAAGACTAGACATTACATGAGCTAGGCTGTCTGACATCGATTGTGATTGGTGCAGAGTCATTTTAGGAAGATGTGCACCTTCATCAGCCAGAAATGAAGTCTCCACGGACAAATGATAAGGTACAAAGACCGCATACTGAATGACATGCTTGATTTTTGTTCAGCTCCTCCCGACATGAACCCTTCAACAAGACCTATTAAGTAATAGAACCCAATTAAATTCAAATCATCCCCCATCAGAAGCTTCATCTAGATGGAAGTCATTTAGCTAAAGTGTATCAATAGGCCCTTAAGATAACAAAAATCAATTTGGTATTTAAGTTCAGAAAAAGACGTTCTAAAACTGAAGCTAGTCTTGCTTGTTCGATTATCACATGCAAAAACATGTAAAGGAGAAGAACTAACCAACAACAACTTCCTTATGAGCCAAAAAAGCATGAACAACTGCAATTGTCTTACTAGTAAAATGTCTTTCTGATGACAAATGGATACATAGAAAGGTGGCACATCTCAATTTTTGCACAGCCTCTTAAGAATGCAACAATACCTAGAAACTATCAGACATATTCAACTCATTTTCTTCTGGTCTACAGCTTTCTTTGAACATCACAAACATTCTATGTAGATCTTTTACATTAAGCATTAAGAGAATCTCAACTAGCCACAGAACCCTTTCTCCAAACCTCAAGGTTGGAGGTTTGACTCTAATGTAGCACAACCGTAAATTGCATGAATATAATGGCTAGAGCTTTGGCCCATTTTCACCATACTATAGCCCTTTCTTAGACCTGATAGTAAGCCAGGGGCAACTTACCCCCAAACCCCCTCGGAAAAAAAAGAGACAAAAGGGGGGCGGGGGAAGGCTCACACTTCAGCACAAGGGCTTCATACTTATAGAGATTAGAAAAGAGTATGACAGCACAATATAATCGAATATGAACTATAACCAGAATATTTTCAACGTTCCCAGTATAGCCTAAGCAGTTCAAAGTTCTCTGCAGAAGGCAGCCACCTAATCTGCACATGACTATACCTAGATCGCAGCCCATCTAATGGGTTAAGGACACCAACATTTCTCCGAACCCTAAACTAGATTGCTCTATCATAAGAAATTGTTACATTCCATCATCAAAAGATGCCATGATTTCTATCGTAACTTATGGGATACTAACAAGCTTAAGTTGTACATCTTTCCACCTGCATGGCTACATCTATCTCGTTTGTAAATGCATATCTTTCATTTCATGCATTAGCTGTTCAAAAAGTTTCCATGAGCTTAACTAGTTTCCCAAGAATTACCTAGGTGAAAAAGAGATCAATATAAGAAGGCCAGCATAAGCACAAGCCCTGAAGCCATATGTAAAGTAAAAGGCCAACGGCATAACTTTCTGGAAACAGATGCTTAGAAACCAGCCTAGTAACAACAATGGAGTTGACAAACATCATTACGCATTACACCAATGGTAGACTAAAATAAATTTCACTTCATATCGAGCAAATCAATAGGCAGATGGAATGGTATATGGCCAAGGCTACGAACCAAGACATACATCCTCACCCCAAAAAACAATAATGTAAATACATCGATCATGATTTCTGAAGAATAGACATCAAAAACCATGATAATATAAGTCAATTCATTAGGTGAGAAACAAAACAACTCAATCAAGGCCTCTTAATTCTTAATGTCACTCAGCCGAAAAGAAATCTAGGCTTCTCAATGAAAGAAATCCAAAAGTAGCAGTCAGACACGGATAAGGCCATAATTTGAGTGCATTCAGATTGATAGTTGGGGCTTACCTGACGACGAAAACGTATATGAATCGCTGCCCAACTTCAGAGTAAAACGCAAATTCACAGAACCCTAAATTTCTTCACCTCGCTGCCCTAATTCCGCCTTGATGCTTCGATTGGTTGCCAGAATTCGCTATGTAAGTGTGGGGAAGTTTTTGTTGCCCAGAATTCGCTACCCAGATGAATGAATTGAGGAGTTCGACTTCTGCTACACAGATGAAGTGAAGAAAGAATGGAGAATTTCGACTTCTCGGGAAGTCGATGTTGCCCAGAATTTGCCACCCAGATGAAGGAATCGAGGAGTTTGAACTCTGGGGGAGTTTCTGTTGCCCAGATCGAATTCGCTACCTGGCTAGATGAAGAACCGATTGAGGAGTTCGAATCCTAGGGATTGCACGCTGAGCGTATTTTTGCTTTTTTTTGGGGGGTAATCTTCCAAATGATAATTTTATTTTGTTAGATATTTGTATATTTTTTTGATTTTTTGTTTTATTTCTTTGGCTAATATATTTAGATATAAATATTGAAACATTTTGTACAAATTTAATATAATAAAAAGTAATTATAAAAGCTCTTTTTAATTCTCCACACTTAATAAGTATAGGAATAGGTTGATAATTTACCCACACTTATTAAATGTGGAATTAAGAAAACTATCAAATCTTATCATTTTTCTCCCCACACTTTAATTAAGTGTGATGATACAAATGCAGGAGGATGCAATATTTTTTGTAGTGGCTAGAGAATTACATTTTTGTCCTTCTAAGAAGGCGGAAAAGTGCAGTAAAATGTGAAAATAATTTCGACAACTAACAAAAGCATTTGAACAGCCCCGCTAGTCTTAATATTCCATTTCAAACGTTTTGTGGAGAGATAAAGGACCAAAGAAAAATCCCCTGGTTCTCTATGATTGCCACAACCGAAGGTTGAAGACCCAAACCAAAAACCACAAGAAATGTGATAATCGAAGGCGGATTTCGTTGAATTAGCAACATCCGGTCGCGTTGTTGTAGTTGCATGTTCAATAGCAGAGGAATCAATTGTTAGAGTAGAGAAATGTATGTAATATATGAATGGTTTAATTCTTGCTTGCTAAATTTGTGGCCAATTGTAGTTCTAAATTTTATAAAAAAGTGCCTACATTTGTTTCATTTCAATTTAGCTGATACTAGTTAGGGTTTGCAGTTTAGAATCTTCAATGTTAGGGTATATATGGATAAATAGAAAACAGATGATGAATAAAAACTAAGAATTGTTATGGAAAATTTGATAAAACTGCACATGTCAACTTTTGTTACGGAAACAATGCATGAATTAGCATAAATTTGTAAAGAATACTTGTTCTGGTAGAAGATTAGGGTTTAAGAAATTTGAATGATATGTAGGTGGTTAATGTTTATAATTTCAATATGTTGACACAAAAATTCATTTGCAATGTAGAATTTTAGAAATAGCACTGAAGGAGGTTGTAGTTGCCTACAAAGGACAGAAATTGAAGATTGGGAAGTTCGACCCAGATGAGATGTTGGCCCTAGATTTGGTGGCAAGAACTAAGGTTTACATAAGGGAAAAAGGGTTAGAGCCTAGAAAATTCTCATGTTTTTACTATCAGAAACCTGCTGAGGGGAAGAAAAAATATGAAATCAACAGTGATGAAGACATGGTTAGATGGTTGGACCTGTGGGTGGATGAGAATGTTGTTTTCATAGTCATGATTGATAAACGTACACCAAATAAGCGATGTAGTTTAGCTTTGGGGTCAGATAAGCAACAAAGGACATTGGAAGCTGAGGAAATTGATGTTACTAAAGAGAATATTCATGTAAACAGTTCAGACTTTGCTGGGAGTGATGATGACGTGGTGGTAGAGGTGAGTCCTATTAGGGTTGTCGGAGCTGTTGTAGATGTTAAGAGAGATGAGGAGGCTATTATCACAATGGAGGAAATTGATAGCTTCATTCTGAGTCAACCTGCTGTTGATGTAGATGAGCAAAGTTAACATCAAGTAAGGAAGAAATTAGCACCTAGAAGAAGTAGGTCAGCAAAGCCAACTGTCCAATATTTTTACCATATCATAAGAAATGTTTCGCAAAAATTAGGCCCATGCACATCAAAGAATAGAGGAATTGAGCCCCAAAAGACTAATATGCCCCAATCTGAACCCACCTAGAAGGTAAGGGTCATTTCCATGAGCACAGAAATACTCCTTGCCCTCTTAGACTACCATGCATCAATACCAATTAGGACAGTCACATAGGTGTGGATTTAAATAGGTTACCTTTAGATGAGAATGTTGACAACAATAGGCCTCCCTTGAATTTAGGCTTGAATATGACATTTCCAGAGTATGTTTCTTAGCCCAATCCCACAAAACCACCTTCTATTTCTAAGCCTAGTCTCACACCACCACCCTCTATCTCTTCGCTCAATCCCACACAACCACCTTTTATTTCTCAGCCCACTCCCACACCACCACCCTCTGTCTCTCAGCCCTATCACACCTCAGTTTCTTTAGAAGTTCTCATTGTGCATGATTTGAGGGGAAAATCAGTTACAATTACTGAACAAGAGTCTTAAGGGTGGACTAGTGACTGGAGTGAAGATAATTCTGAAGATGAAGACTACAATAGTGAAGATGAGAGTGAGAATAATATGGAGTCTGATGTGTCATTAGAGGAGGAGAACATTAGAGATAATACAGAGGACTACTATGTGACAGATGATGAACATGATCATGGGACTATTGACCTAAATGACAAAATGTATCAAGAGCAAATATGGGAAAGGGAGCAGATGGGACATGTTTGTGAATAAAAATAGGTTGCTGAAGGTTATAAGGGAATTTTGTGTGCAAGAAGAATTCAACCTGGTGAGGATAAAGAACGCTAGGTATAGGTACACTGCTAAATGTGCTCATCCTGGTCGCACTTGGAGGGTTCACAGCTCAATGCTACCTAATGGTAAGGCCTTCTAAATCAAGACCCTATAACTATAACACATTGAAACCTGTGTAAGATTACAAGAGAACCCCATAGACAACTCCAACTGTATAGCTAAGACTTTAGAGGTTGACATGAGGGCTGATCCAAAGTAAAGAGTTAGAGACATGCAAAAACTATTGATGGAGAGGTTTGGCTTGATCAGGAAACACCATATTGTAAGAAGGACTAGGGAACTAATTATGAAAAAAATTGAGGGTAGGCATGATGTGTCCTATGAGAAGCTGGCACACTATATTGAGATGATTAAGTTAACTATTCCTGGTAGTTATGCATACATTAGTTGGGATAGCACACCTCTTAAGGATGTTACAGGCTCTTCTGATGTTGTAATCAGTAAGCCAAGGTTCAAGAGGCTATTCATTAGTTATAAAGGGCGTATTGATGGCTTTCTCAAGGGTTGTAGGCCTGTGATTAGGGTGGATGGATGTCACCTAAAAGGACCATTTGGAGGTGTTTTATTCACAGCTATGAGCTTAGATGTTGAAAACCATTGCTTTCCTCTAGCATTTGGAGTTGTGGAGTCAGAAAATAATAAAAGCTAGAAGTGCTTCTTCTCTGCATTGGTATATGTTGTTGCGGCTGAAGATCATGGAATGTTGACTATATTGTCTGACAGATGCAAGGTATCTCCACCAACTTTCTAAAATTTTTAATTTTTAGCTATTTTAATATGTCACCTAACTTGACATCTTCCTTCATAGGGGGTTATATATGCTCTAAAGGAGTGCTTGTTTGATGCTTCAAGAAGAATGTGCATAATACACTTATAGAGGAATATGAAGAGAAAGTTTTCAAGGCCTGATCTGAAAAAATTGCTATGGAAAGCAACAAATGTTTACACAAGTTAATAGCATGAGGGAGTTAACTCAAATTGGCAATTTCTTCAAAGACTTGAAATGTTACAAACTTATTTTTTAAATCAAACTTAAATTGACCCAACCTATTTTTTTTTTTAAAGTAGCCACAAAATTTGCGTAACTCATATTCATTGCATTTGCTATCATGTTTGTTAAATATCAATTCCCAATGAACAATAATTAATCACGCTCAAACTTAGTAAGAATAAAATAATTGAAAAATATAGTTATACTAAACATGTCTCAATGAATAATTTAAAGTATTGAAATAATTAGAAACAGTGAAGTTGATTTAATGTTTAAGTGGTTTGCGTTAAATCAGATTTAAGCTTGTCACTATTGATTTGTTAAGTCAATTAGTGAAGAAATTTAGATTGGAGAATTATGCATGATATGATAAATTTTTTCAAATTACTTTCTAGTTAAAATAATTTATCACAATATACTATATTGTTCCCAAATAATTAATTTTATTTATTTTTACACATATGGTATGTCATCAAATTATGCCATCTATTCAAAAAAGAAAAAAAAGCCACCACATCAATATCCAAACTGCTTCTATAACACCCTCTTCCTCTTCTCTTCAATATCCAGCAACTGCTTTGGTCCTCTTTCTCTTTTGTTGATTAGTTGTTTCTTATCTTCAATTCTGAGAATTTTATTCATTGCTTGCATTAGCTTGATAGCCATCTTTATGTCTTTCAATTCATTCCAAACCTGCATCTAAATGCTTCCATTTTCCTCAACCAGCTCTGGATTTTCTCAACTCACCATGGTTGGTCTTTGGCTTGAAGCAGAGGCCTCACCAATCTTGCATCTTGGCTCTACGACCTCACAAATTCTCTACAATTTGAACATGAATAATATGGGCGCCCTGGATTTTTGGATGATTTTGATGTCTGATATACCATAGCTGCACTACACATGCACCGTGGACATTTCTTCCCAACCCATGAACTTCCACAACCTTCCATTTCACCTACCATTTCGCAAGACTATTAAAACCCTAATTTATGGAATTGTAACAACCCGTTCAATTTGAACATTGAAACAATATAGGGGAATTTAAATTGAACAATGGAATTGAAACAAAGCCTTCATACCTGCACCAATGGGGATTTAACTCAACTCAACAATGGTCCTCACTAACTTTGGAACGAAGGAGAGAAGACAGGGAAGAGAAGAGGAAATATGCGCGGGTTGCAACAATACTTCTTCCTTACTTCTAAACCCCATGGGAAGGATATTTCTGGCATTAAACTAACATTTCAGTCATAAAAGTCAACTACTACTCGGAATTTCATCAACAATGAACTTAAACCTCACCGTTGTCAACAGTGAGGGTAGTTAAATATAAACTCGAAAAAGTCAAGGTTATGAAAATTAATACATCAAATGTCAAGGCATCTAAAACTCAGCAGTTCATGTTGTAGTTGATGAAGAGTGCAAAAAAGATGTACAATTCAATTTTGATGCTTATTTGGCTTTCATGAAAATTGAATATACTCATTACTCATTGTTAAAGAACGAGGAACATAGTATTAGATATTACAAATTGTGAACGTAATCACTTTCTTTAGGACTTATTTGTTGTACCACAAAATACTCTTATGGATAAGATGCTGAGAATACACGTGCAAATGTTTAAGATTACTCAAAGATTCAATCTATGAGGGTGCTACAGTTACTCTCATGGATTGTATATCACTTGAGTATGTTTCCTCATTTTTATATATGTGTCTTCCACAATATGAAAAGACACCAGATAGGGTAGATTTTGATGGGTGTTTTTGGTGGGAGTTGATGTGTCGTCCTTATCCATAAATCTGGATAAGAAAAACTAGAAAATTACTGGCCACATATCGTTCATCGTCTGCACTATCAATTTTTAGCTGAGAAAAACCGAAGCCCAGGGACCACAGTCCGTGGTTTTGACTATCAGTAGCTTGTGGCAGCCCCTAGTCTTGAAAATTCCCAACAATCCCCTGCCATTTCAAGAATGAGGAAATATACAAAACAACATCAGAGCAAACCCAAAGATTCATGCATTATGAAAGTATTTAACTTTCACTTGGTGAATATAATTTCAAGCAATTTGACTGTAGTAGTAGTAGACAAGTCTTTGAATCATACATCCTTTCTTATCAATTGGATATTTTTCACACACAAATCCCAAATTATATTTAACATTTTGACACAATTATCCGACCATATGCCCATATCTTTCATGAATGCATCAAGGCAAACCCTATAGCTCCTTGAAACGGTCACATTTCACACTCACATAGGTAGACCGTAGAAACATGCTTATGTAACACATGCCATTTAATCAAGGTCTATTAAGAGCATAACTCACCCTTTTACAACATTACAATTTACAAACACTCTTACACTGGGACAAAGTATGTTAGTGCTATCAATCACGATTTAATGTTGTCACTCATTGAACTTAACTTCATATCAAGGATTAAGTTGAAGTTTCATTATTAGTAATAAAAAATGTGGGTTTAAGTCCCATCCTCTTTAATGTTCTCAACTCTATGTCCTTGTTAAACCTTTTGTTAAAGGATCTGCAGGAATCTCATTTGTTTGCACATAATCAACATTGATCACTCCATCCTTTATCAATTGATGAATATAGGCATATCTAAGTTCAATGTGTCTTGTTGTGCCATTATAGATATGACTGAAAGCCTTAAACAATGCTATTTTGCTATCATAATGGATAGAGAGTGACAATATTTCCTTTGGCGATAAAGGCACTTTCAATAATAGGTTTTGTAACTATTTTGCCCCTTTACTTGCTGTAGCTAAGGCTATAAACTCAAAAACCATTGCGGAATATGTTGTGCAAGTTTGCTTCTTGGATTCCCAAGGTACTACCCCACTATCAAGCAAGTATATCCAACCTAATGTAGAGCCATAACCCTCTCTATCAATTACCTAACTTGTATATGAATATTCTTCTAAAACCCATGGATAACCTGAATAAAATAGGTCATAGTATTGAGTTTTCTTCAACTATTTCAAAACTCGACGTATTGCATGCCAATAAACCTTGTTAGGATTACTAGTATGTCGAATTAATTTCCCAACAACAAACATAATATCTGACCTTATACTTGTGATAGCCTACATCAAGCACCCTATGACCTTTGTATACCCAAGTTGTGCAATAAGTCTTCCGCTATTTCAAGTCAACTTATAAGTTAGATCGAAAGAAGTGGCTACAGGAGATCAATCTTGGTATTTGAACCTCCCAAATAGTTTCTCAATGTAATGAAATTGAGTCAAACAAATGCTATCATTATTTCTAATGACCTTAATGCCAAGTATAACATCGGCATTTCCCGTGTCTTTTATGAAGAACTTTGAAGATAGAAAACTCTTGGTTTTCTCCACTTTTTATAAGTTGGTTCCAGAAATTAGCATATCATCAACATACAGATATATAATCGTACCTTTTCCATGCTCAAACTTAGAATAAACACATTTGTCAGATTCATTGATACCAAAGCTAAATGAAAGCACTACTTCATCATGTTTTTGATGCCATTATTTGGGTGCTTGCTTTAAGCCATACAAGGATCTTAGGAGTTTGCATACTTTTCTTTCTTGCCTGAAAATTCAAAACCTTCAGGTTGTACCATATACACCTCCTCTTCTGAGTCACTATTCAAGAATGTGGTTTTCACGTTCATTTGGCGAATCACTGGCTTTTGAATTGTAGCAAGAGCGATGAGTACTCTAGTAATTGTAATCCTAGCTATCGGTAACTATGTGTCAAAGTAGTTAATACCATATTTTTGGTTAAAATCCCTGATTTATCAAACGGGATTTAAACCGAGTCTATGGAACCATCCACTCTTCTCTTCCTTTTAAAGATCCATTTTGATGTAATCAGTTTACATCTAAGGGGAAAATCAACTAAAAACCAAGTATTATTTTCCATTATGGAATCCATTTCATCTCGGTTTTACACTTTCAAGAAAGGAGCATCTTCATATTCCATAGCCTCTTTAAAGGCAGTAGGATTCGAGTCAATGCTATAAAGGGATTTTCATTTTTAATAGAACCTCTATTTCCTTCTAGTAGGTGGACAAAGAAATCCTTTCCAAAGGATTTCAACTTTCTAGTCTGTTTATTTCTTCTTATTTTAACTATGTTTTCACGTTCTTCACCATTACTTGGAGTTATAGTACATGAAATAAGATCATTGGACTTAAGAATTGAAGAAAATTTATTTTCATCAAAAACTGCATCTATGGATTCAATCATGGTGTTTACCACAATTGAAGCATTTGGTTTAAGGACCATAAACCTATAGGCTTTGCTATGTTTAGCATAGCCTATAAAAATTCACTCAATTAATCTTTTTCTTATTTTCTTGTCTTAGATTTTGGGACTCTTACAATAGCCCTACAACCCCAAACTTTGAAACAAACTAGGTTTGGCTTCCTTTTGTTCCATAACTCATATGGGGTAATAGAACTTCTCTTATTAGGAACTTTAGTTAGGATATAGCATGCTGTGAGCATTGCTTTACCCCAAAAATCTTGACTTAAACCAGAATTAGAAAGCATATTTATCATTTTAGTTAAAGTTCAGTTTTTCCTTTCCACCACATCATTGTGTTGTGCTGTGTATGGTGATGTGATATTATGAATTATACTAGTTTAAAGGAAATAACTTGGATCATAACAATCTCCACTCATATCCAATCTTAATGCTCCACTCATAACTTGGATCATAAAAATCTCCACTCAAATTCGTTCTTAAAGACCCTATACTTGTCTAGTGCTTCATTTTTACATGAAAAAGACAAAAGATGCACTTGGCAATATCTTAAAAAATTATCAATGAATGTTACATAGTATTTCTTTCCTGAATGAGTGTTATGAAAGTCACCTAAATCCCTATGAATTAATTCAAGTATTTTGGTGATCCTTTCAACATTAGAAACAATGGTTCCATTAATTTTGGTTAATATGCAAGTCTTGTTCTTCTATATGTTTCCATCAAAATTTGGAATTGACTCAAGTCTAGATATCTGTTTTGATGTTTTATGATTTACATGTCCAAGATGATTATGCCATAGAGAAGATATATAATGAACAAGCATGTAAGCAGAATCATTCACTTTATGAGCTCGAGAAGCATTGATATTAAGCTTCAACACATCACCACATACATAACCCTTCCCCACAAAGACACTAACTTTGGACAAAATAAACATACTGACTTTATACACGAGTTTAAATCCAAACTTATTGAGAAGGAAACCCAAGACAAGATTCTTCATAACTTCTTAAACATGATGTACATTATTCGAAGCAAGAGTTTTCCTGGAAATAAAGGCTAATTCTACTTGGCCTATGCCTTTGACATCAACCGTATGGGTATTGCCATGAAGAGCACTTTCCCATCTTCAACTGGTATAGTTTTAAAGAAGGAACAGTCCTTGCACGTATGTCTGAAAATACCCGAACCAACCCATTAATCATCGCCACTTTGGCAAACATTGATTTGATCAAAGATCATGGCTATAAAGTTGTCCTTTGTCTTAGCCTTTTGGTTGTGCAACCTATGTTTTCATATCCAAATAGGGCAATCTCTCTTCTTGTAGCCCGATTTGTTACATTCCCGACAAACAACCTTTGCCTTCTTCTTACCCTTGTTATTGTTGTCCTTGTTAGGCCCTTTTTTGTTTCTTTTTTGTCTTTGACACAACTCTCTATCTTTAATTACATAAATCTTGGGGACATGCTTATTTAACTCATTTTGCATATGCAACTCTTCTCCTATACAAAAATGGTTAGTCAAATACTCAAGAGATATTTCCACTTTTTTTTGCTTTAGGGTTCTTTTAGTATCTTTTTGAGAGGGGCAAAGCTTGTCTACTATAGAGAAAACTATAATAGACTCATCCATGTGCATTTTATGTTGCTTAAAGTTATTCAAAATATGTTAAATTTCATGTAATTAGTCTAGAACAGAATGTTCTTCGTCCATATTGTAATCATTGACTTGATTAACAAGAAAATTCTTACTAGAAGCATATTCCACCATGTACTTGTTCTCCAAAGCTTCCCAAAATTCCTAGGCGGTCTCCATACCTTGATAGACATCGAACAAGGCATCCGACATGCCATTCAACATGTGCCATCAGCAAATATAATCATCATTTTTGAACTTTGAACTACTACAGGCTTGCTCCAAGGTCTTGTTCCTGGTGTCAATGAGTTAAGTGTTCAACGCATACACTATCTTTAGAGAAGTGAGGAGGAAGTGCATCTTCTTTTGCCAATGAAGAAAGTCGGCGCTTTCAAACTTGTCTAATTTCTAAAAATTGGAAGTCGTCTCCCAAGTATTGCCATTAATTGGAAATAGGTTTCAAGATTGTTAATGAAAAAATGAATGTGGGACTAGATATTATACCAAATTGTGAACGGAATCACTTTTCTTAAGACTTATTTGCTGTACTGTAAATAATCTTAGGGATAAGATGCTGAGAATATGAGTGCAAATATTTAAGATTGCTCAAAAGTTCAATCTATGTGGGTGCTGTAATCACTCTCATAGATTATATATCACTTGAGTATATTTCCTCATTCTCATATCTATGCCTTCCACAATCTGAAAAGACACCAGATAGGATAGATTTTGGCTGGTATTTTTGGTGGGAGTTGATGTGCCATCCTCATCCATCAATCCGGATAAGAAAAACTAGAAAAATACTGGCCGCAAATTGTGGGAAGACCACTGATCGTCTGTGGTCCATATTGTCAATTTTCAGCTAGGAAAAACCCAAGCCTAGGGAACCACAGTCCGTGGTGGTGACCACGAGTAGCCAATGGTGGCCCCTGGTCTTGCAGATTCCCAACATTCATGACATTTGTAATTCACTAATTTGTTTATAAGATGGCCACACAACAACTTTTTTTTTTTTAAAACAGCTGACGTGGCAAGATTGATTCTTTTTCCTATATTTTTTGGGTTCTAAAAATAGATGTGCTTCATGGGTTATGAACGTAAAAGAACAAAGAGAAAAAGGTTTACAATTTCTCACTTCAAATCCTCATGTTCTACTTTTTCATGGATCACACATCATTCCCCTCTCCATTTGTTTCTCCTTCCACATTGATTTTCGAGTTATTTCATAATGATCGATGTTAAGGAATAATCATGTTTCAAGGCAACCGGAAGACGACGTTGATGAGTTGATCAAGATGATGATGGCACAAAGATATTATTTTAACAAATTGAATATATTTGTTATTAGTCTGTACAATTAAGAGCCTGTGTTTGATATGGTGTGAAATACTCTAGTTCATGCTATGAAAGTTAACGATGCGCATGGAGAAAAGATAACAAAAACAACACCACCACTACCTCCCAGTGTGGGCCCTACTTTCACTGCATTCGAGGAGATCAAAATGTAGGCAACCTTATCTTTACTGGCATCCTTACCCATAGAGAGGCTGATTCCAAGAGACGTATGTAGAAAAGATTATGATTTATTGATTCTGAAAACAAATATTTAATCTTCTTTTTTCCCCCTTGTTTTGTTGTTTATTTATGAAAAGTTCCTAATATATACCTACACCTAAGAAATGTTGTTTAAAACGTGTTTAGATCTTCAGTTTTTGATATATGAAGTGATTAATATTATCTGAGAACTTTTTTGTATATAACACTCACTCTATCTCGTTTAAATAGTCACTTCATCTTGTCTCAATAGCCATTGGAGAATTTACAAATGGTCACTATACATGAATTATTAAATTCAAAGAACGTAAAACGTTATTGTACTAATATTAAGAATCAAGCAAATTTGTTTCTGATTAAGTCCCATAAAACTTCGAAACACAAAATAGAATTAATTGAAAATGACGATAGGTTGATGTAATTATACTTTAGAACCCTTTAAAATTGCACAACACACGGATGATGGTAACTTCGTTACGGTAACAAGATCAAACAATTGCATTTCACGAGACAAACTTGTGAAATATTATGAACCGCTCACCTCAACCTAGGAGCCTAGACTTGTATTTATAGGTATATACAACTTGTAAAATACAATAATATCCCTACACTATTACGCCCCCTCAATCTAATTTGGGGGTCGCACGGACAGATAGGACTTAAAAATGAGAACCGTTGAGAAGACAATCCTTTCATAAAAATATCGGCAATCTGTAAACTAATGGGAATATATAGTACTATAAGATCACCAGCAGCAACCCGCTCACAAACAAAGTGATAGTCGATGGTGATAAGTTTGCTTCGATCATGATGGATAGGATTAGCAGACATGTATGTGGCACTGATGTTGTCACAATATAAACGAACAGGATTAGGTAGAACAATCCCAAGATTATAAAGAAGCTTCTGAATCCAAATAGCCTTTGCAACAATATAGCCTAGAGCACTGTACTCCGCCTTGGTGGAGGATTTTGAGACCGTGGGTTGCTTCTTGGAGCACCAGGTGATGAGGTTAGGACCAAGGTAGACTGCATAGCCAGTAGCTAAGCGACAAGAATCCTTACAACCAGCCCAATCAGCATTCGAGTAAGCAATGATGATGGAAGGTGAAGTTGAAGGACACAACAGTAGCCCATGATCAAGAGTGCCCTGCAAGTATTGAAAAATACGCTTGACAGCGTGAAGGTGAGTAGCACGGGGAGCATGCATAAACTGGCAAACTACATGGACTGCATAGACAATGTCTGAACGAGTCATGGTCAAATACTGTAATGCACCTACCATACTTCGATACTCAGTGGGATGTATAAGTAATTCACCATCAGTTAGGGATAAAAGGGTATGGGTAGCAAAAGGAGTAATAGGTTTAACGGTATGTAGATGAAACTTATGAAGAAGAGTATCAACATATTTAGTTTGAGAAAGAAAAATACCCGTGGAGACACGTTTAACCTGTAAACCAAGAAAGTAGTAAAGGTCCCCCAAATCCTTTATAACAAACTAGTTGGATAATGTGGAGATAAAGGAATGTAGAAGATTAGAGGAGCTGCCAGTCAAAATAATATCATCCACATAAAGAAGGAGAACAGGAATGTGAGAACCAGTGCGAAGAATAAACATGGAGGGATCAACATTACTACACACAAAGCCGTGAGACAGGAGAAAACTGCTAAAACGGTGGAACCAGGCTCGGGGAGTCTGTTTCAAACCATATAAAGCCTTCTGGAACTTGCAAACATGATTAGGATAATCAGAATGAATAAATACACAGGGTTGTTTTATATAGACTTCCTCAGTGAGATGTCCACGTAAGAAAGCATTCTTAACATCTAACTGCTGGATAGTCCATTTATATGAAGCTGCTAAGGAAAAAATGAAGCGAATAGTTGCAAGTTTGACAACAGGACAAAATGTCTCATGGTAGTCAATTCTAGGCTCCTAATGGAACCCTTGGGCAACTAGATGCACTTTATACCTCTCCACATACCCATTAGAGCGATATTTCACTCTATAAACCCATTTACTCCCGACTAAGTTTTGATAAGGATGGGGGGGAACCAAGACGCATGTATTATTTGCCAGTAACGCATTATACTCTTCAGCCATTGCTTCTTATCAATGAGAATATTTAGATGCCTGGGCAAAGGAAGTAGGTTCAGGCCCAGCTAGAGATGCAGACATGGAAATAAGTTGCGTGGGTTTCGAGATGCCAGATTTAGATCTAGCTTGTATGCTATGAACATTAGGAAGGGAGGTGGAGGAAGGCTGACTAGTTGGGGAGGGGAGGGGCGGCGGACGAGGGGTGTGAGCGGCGGGGGAGGACTCTGAGGGAGAGGGAGTGGGGTGAGTTTGGTTGTGGGTTCGGACTAGGTAGTAGGGGCGAAGAGGATATGACAACAGACGCAGTATGAGTAAGGCTCAAAATGTCACTGAATCGAGAAGAGGAAGCATAGGGAGAGGATGGAGCCTGAGAAATACGAGTAGTCTAGGGGAAATCATTTTCATGAAAAAGAACATGATGACTGACATAAGCACGATTTTTAATAGAATCAAAATAGCAACAGCCTCGATAGTGAGGAGCATATCCCATGAACATAGAGACAATGGATCGAGAAGATAACTTAGTTGCAAATAGTAAGTGGGGAAAACAGGCACATCCAAAAGGTTTTAAAAACTTGTAGTCAGGAACCTTTGCAAATAAGACCTCTAAGGTGATTTTTCATAAAGAAAAGGAGTGGGGAGCCTATTGATGGTGTAGACAGCAACAGAAAGTGCATCTAACTAGAAAGAGGCAGAAATAGATGAATCAATTAGAAATGAACAAGTCATTTCTAAGAGATGTTGGTGTTTCCTTTCAGCCACCCCATTTTGTTGCTGTGTGTCAGGACAAGATTTTCGAAAATAAATATCGTATTTTAGAAAGAAGTCATGCATAGAAGTTTGATCAAATTCTTTTCCCCCATCACTCAGAAACATTTTAATTTTGCAGTTAAAGAGATTTTCAACTAACGTTTTGAAAATTCCAAAAATGGAATAAACTTCCGATTTCCATTTCATTGGATAAATCCATGTGAAACGAGAAAAGTCATCAATAAATGAAACAGAATACATGTAACCCTAATAAAGATAAAGTAGGAGATTGCCATACACCAGAATGAATCAATTCAAGAGGGGAATGAGTACGATGTTGTACTAAATTGAAAGGAAGTTTATAGGACTTTGCCAGGTGGCAAGTCGTACAATTGTCATTAAAAATAGTAGAAATATTCAAAACATTATTTTTCTTTAACATAGCGATAATGTGAGCTCCACAATGACCTAAGCGGCGATGCTAGTGCTCTCCTGAAGAACTAAACGCCAGGTTAGCAGGAACCAAAGAGTTTTCAGTAGGAAGATAGATGGGATGGACATTACCGACACTAGGTGCCTGCAAAAGGACATTACCCATTGTTTTGTCCTTAAAACAAACAGAATCAGAGCTGAAAATCACACTGCAGTTGTTGGCATGACAAAGTTGCATAACAGATAAAAGGTTATGGTCCAGTTGAGGTACATGAAGAACCCAGGTAAGACGCAATGGTTTAACAGGAATAGAAATAGAACTCTGACCAATATGTTTAATAGGCAACAAGGTTCCATTCCCAACCTTAACAAGACTAAAGCCTAAGTAAATAGTTTTAGAAAGTAGCTTACCATCGTCAGGAGTCATGTGGGAGGCAGCAGCAAAGTTTGGGTACCAAAGTTGTTCACCAGCATCGACTGAATTGAAGGTAGGATATGCAGGAAGCACTGGTTGCTGGCGAGGTTGATATCGGCTAGGACAACGATCAGCAGAGTGACCAGGAGCATGCCAGATCTAACAAACAACATTGGGGTGGGAGCCTAGTATCCCTTCTGACTGGTTAGTGCTTACAAACAAGTGATAAATATGCAAAGTAGGGGACAAAAAGTAGATGACCAGGAAACATCAGAACTACCATATATAATACCAGTAGATATACTCCCAGTGGACGAATCAGTCTGCTGAGATGTGTTGTTATTAGTGGAGGGTTTGTTGCCACCTTTGTTGTTACGACCTTTGTTGTTCCAGTTTCGGCACCCACCATTGTTTTTACCTTTACTGTTGTGAATCTGATTGCGAGAATTGCCCCCTGAATTGTTATTACTAGAACTAACTGTGCTAACAAGAGCCTGATGCACAGGAACATCGCGATTCTGCTGAAACTTCACGCGTTGCTCATAAAAAAATTAATTTTGATCGCAGATCAACAAACGTGTGACTACCGAGAAGCATAGAATAGGTAGTAATGAACGTGTGATAATCAGGGGGCAAGCCAGAAGTAGTGAACTGAATCAACTCCAGATCAGACACAGGACTCTGAATAGCAGCGAGAGAGTCAGCAATAGTTTTAATATGATGCAGATAATTTTCCATGGTTTGATCTGACCCTTTTGAAAGATTAGTGAGCATACATTTTAAATCTAGTGCTCCAGCCAAACTAACAGTATTGAATCGAGAAGCAAGATGCTGCCAGATTGAAAGGGCATGTGGAATGTTACGAACCTCACATAATATCTCCTTGGATATTGTGGCGAATATCCAAGCACGAATCAATTGATCAACCCGAATCTAGTAGGAATACGTAGGATTATGTTGACAAACTCCAAGAGCAACCAGAACAGTAAACGGCGGTTGAGGGATGGTACCATCGATCATACCATGAATCTGGTGATGATAGCGAAAGACATGAACTACGTCTCCCACGACAACTAATCATCAATGGAGGCAAGAACCGTCGTGATATTAACCGTCCATAATGACGGAGGGAAGGGAGGAAGGCCATTCCCGGTATGCGGATGAAGGGACGTCGAAGGCCATGACCCGTCGGCGGCACTAGAAAAGGCATGTTCATGAGGGTCCATGAGAACCGAATTAGGCACGGTGGAGCGGTGGGCAGCCCATGGAGTTGTGATAGGAGGCAGCTGTTGGAAGAAAAACAGAGTTTTAATATTTGTAAACCCCAAGTGCAAGGTGTATCGTTGAGTACTTGGGGTGTCGTCCGCAGGGAATTATGTTTCCAACTACCAGAGTTTACTAGAGCGTCTCAAGCTAGGCAAGATCAACGGTGAAGGAGGGGAGCTAAACTACGCTATAAATACAGAAACAAGCGACTTGGAGTTGTGATTTTACCAATGGATGAACCAATTAACCAAGACGAGTCCTAACCTATCCAAACCACACTACGAACTAGAGATGGTCGGTTGCACCATCAAAGGCCACCCAAGCCCTCTCTCAAGGGTCATGAGCTAGTCTAACCCGCGTAACCACCTACTTTTGTGGGGTTAGTCGAATTAGACCACAAAACTAGCAACCCCAGACCTAGCTCGATTTGGATACTACTTTCGTGTCCCGAACTCGGCCATTCCCTCTCCCACACTAGCGAATTGACCTCACTTCTCAGTATAAGTCAATCGCCCAAAAATATGGATGAAAACCCTCTCAGGCATTTCATCGAACACTTGGCGGGCGTGAAGGAAAACTTTAAGTTCTAAGCATAGATTGGGTATGGTTAGGCCAAATACAAGATTAATTAGCCATCAAGAGGCTAATCACAACCCAAGCCAACACAATCTACCAACAAAACATCACAAACACAAGAAAACCTAAACTAACAAGCAAGAACATAAACTTGAAGAACAAAAACAAAGACAATGAAATAAAACGAATCTAAACAACTAAATAACATGAATTAACAACAAAAACTAAACATATAAACTAAACAAAACAAATATAAGAATTAAAGTAACAAAACATAAATAAGAACAACAATGAAATAAATAGAGAAAAGGAAGAGGGAAACTTATGCTTGAATTGATTGAAGAACTTGAAATCCACAAGCTTGAATCCCGAAATACAAACTACAATCCTAATCTAATCCTCTCAATAGAGTTTTTATTGGCTAAAACCTAAACTAAACTACCCTAAAAATCACCAGGAAGAACCCCCCGAGCGACCCCCTGAACAAACGCCCGAGCGAAGCTTAAATAGAAATCGCGAGACCGACGAAACTGGGGGACGGCACGGGCGTGCCATGTGGCACGGCCTAACCGTGCCACATTGCTGGCACGGTGGCCGTTCCCCGGTTTGTTGTGTTTTGCCGGTTTTCGTCGGTTTTTGCTGTTTTTCTTCGTTTTGTGCCGTCTTCGTCCCTTTTCGCGACGTTTGCTTGATTTGGAGTGATTTCCTACAAAACATAAATAAAACAAGTAAAAATCCTAAGAATTAAGTTATTATACGAGCTAAAAGTGAGTGAAAGAGGCACGTAAAATGCGTAAATTTACCGTTCAACACACCCCCACACCTATCTTTTGCTCGTCCTCGAGCAAAATGAAAGAAAAACTAAAGTAAACAACTAACTCACTTTCGTAGGAATCACAGTTGCATTTAGCGTATGCAACAAGCCCTTTAAACCCCTTGGTCACCCCAAGTGGACGAGTAAGGTCTCGTGAGGGTTTGCAGAAGATATACCCACAAAATCTTAAAAAGGAAAAACAAAGAAAAGAGAAACAAAAATCAAAAAAAATGAAAATGACAAAACAGAATATATACAGCAGGGTGAATTGTACACATTCGGACAACCAAAACCCCCTAGTGACTCAAGTATCAGTCTGTACACAAGCATTATATGCATTTCAGGGCACATCATCCCAAAAAAATGGCATTCAGACATCAGCTTTTCACCCCACGACGCATGAGAATATTGAATCCATCCTGGTGCCTGGTGTGCAAGTGTATCATCACCCTAAAACTAAGCCTACCAAAATCAAACTCAACCCCACGCAGCTGACACAAGCTACCTTTTTGAATGGCTAGCATGGAAAGCAAGCTTTCCCAATAGCAATATTGCCTCAAAGGGTAACACCCAGTAGTGCTTGAATTTGTTTGTTTTTGCTTTTGTTTTGGAAAAGGGGGTGCCAGCACATATAAAAGGAGCTGTGCAGTAGACAAGTGGGGGAGTCAATCATGGAAGACTAAGAATATAGGATGATGATAATACATAAATCAGGACTGGATTGCAAAATTACAGTGGACTGTTGGGGTTAGAACTGAGACCTAAAACGACAGATTGGGGATGAATATCTATCATGCATATTATACTTATATACGAGCTAATAGTCAAGGTACCGGAGATCAAGGCTGATCAAAATAGTACAAAACTCCCCTAAATTCAAAAGGAAAAGAAAAATTTATACAAAAAGGAGAAAAATTGAAAAATTTACACAAAAATGAAAAATTTTCACAAAAATAAAAAGAAAAGGGGAGATGACCCACCCCCACACCGAAATCTCACAATGTCCTCATTGGGAGCCGTGAGTCATCACCAACACACAAAAATAAAGAAAACAAAAACAAACACAAGACATACAAAATCGACAAATATATACACAAGCTAACACACTCTCCCAAAAACGCAATCTCGCCCAATCAAAAACAAGATCACACATATATACCAAACGAGCACCACCAACAAGAAATATATACCAATCCAACAACACCACCAATCACAACACAATAAAAATCCACAAAAACACAAAAATGGTGATCACAGCCAACAACGGCTCAGCAACATCCACATTTCACCACAAGATGATCACCAACCAAAAACACAATCCTAATATCCACAACTAAATAAAAACAAAAAGAAAGAAAAGAAAAAGAAAAAGAAGGGGGGAGAAGAGTGAGAACGAGTATACCAGGTCGGGTACTGAATGTACCCGAACTATGCCATGACGACTTAAGGAGCATCAGCCACTCCTTACCGCTCAAGATGCGAATCGTCAGCTCGGATGCAGTCAAAGCTCGTAGGAGCTTATCATGCATTGCTGCATGCAGCTCAGAATGGTGTGAGTAAGAGAACACTGATAAAGATGAGCAAACAAAGTTAGTGCCCTCTTAAACTCACCAGATACCTGTGAGAAATCAGCAGAATAATCAAATACAATAGACAACGCGATTTCTCTAGGCATGCCCTCTAGGTACAGACGATAAGGATCAAGGAGGGGGTCATACCCTCTAAAAGTACCTAGAGGCTCAGAACAGTCAACTACATTCCCCTCGATTATCACATGAGGATCGATAAGTGACAAATCACAACACTTAGGGGAATGGGAGGGTGGTGAACATGAAGAGGAAGCATGGAATGTAGCAAGAGAGGTGGGGGAGATGTTATCAATAAAATCAGGACTAGTTGGTCCTGCAACCACAACATCCATACATGAAGTCCCTGTGGGAGTCCCATAAAAAGCATGCACCTCAATAGAAACATTGTCAGACCTAGACCTACTATCATCCTCCTCAACACTAGCGCTAACGCCAAAGGTCTCACCTACCTTGAACTCCGTTGACTGAGCTAAAGGGGAAGGTGTATCAGGAAAGGTCATGATAAGCGCAGTGTTGTCCCAGAGGGTATTAGGAAAAGATGAAGCAACAGTGAGTGAAGTGGTCAAGGGAGGGTCGAGTACGTCCTCTAGTCCGGACTCTAGAGGAGGAAAAGACGCACCATCATCACACAGATTGATATCAAGTCTAGGAGCACTAGAACTAAGGTCAGTCTTGGGTGATAGGTCATACTCCCGCAGTTCATTAACAAACTCAGCGAACTCAACTTGTTGCTTATTCATTGTCTCTATCATATTGCTAAGTCTAACGAAGCCTTCATTAGAAATATGATACGGACAAGAAGTACGGGCATGGTCAGAACAATGGCAAATTTCGCACGCAGGAGGGTCATAATCAGGGACGCAAGGGGGTGGGGTATAAGAATCAGAACAACTAGTTTCAAATTCATAAGTATCCCGCGTCAACCAATCAAGAAAATCACATGCTTCATTAACATCTTTAGCGCAGAAATCCCAATACTCTAAAAGAGCACGGGTCTCATAATTCACACCCTCATAGACTGCATTCAAAAGTTCCCACTTCTCCAAACAATAACTATGATGAGCAAAAAAAGCGTGTAGTCTATCATAGTATCGTTAAAACAATTCATGCTCATATTGAGGGAAGTGGGAAAGAGACTTTTTTTTTTTTGAAATTTTTGATTTTTTAATTATTTTTTTTTTTTGATTTTTTTAAAAGCCTAGCCTCGAATGCTGAAGTAAACCCCAATATTGAAAAACGACAACTCCCCGGCAACGGCGCCAAAAACTTGTTGGAAGAAAAACAGAGTTTTAATATTTGTAAACCCCAAGTGCAAGGTGCATCGTTGAGTACTTGGGGTGTCGTCCGCAGGGAATTGTGTTTCCAACTACCAGAGTTTACTAGAGCGTCTCAAGCTAGGTAAGATCAACGGTGAAGGAGGGGAGCTAAACTACGCTACAAATACAGAAACAAGTGACTTGGAGTTGTGATTTTACCAATGGATGAACCAATTAACCAAGACGAGTCCTAACCTACCCAAACCACACTACGAACTAGAGATGGTCGGTTGCACCATCAAAGGCCACCCAAGCCCTCTCTCAAGGGTCATGAGCTAGTCTAACTCGCGTAACCACCTACTTTCGTGGGGTTAGTCGAATTAGACCACAAAACTAGCAACCCCGGACCTAGCTCGATTCGGATACTACTTTCGTGTCCCGAACTCGGCCATTCCCTCTCCCACACTAGCGAATTGACCTCACCTCTCAGCATAAGTCAATCGCCCAAAAATATGGATGAAAACCCTCTCAGGCATTTCATCGAACACTTGGCGGGCGTGAAGGAAAACTCTAAGTTCTAAGCATAGATTGGGTATGGTTAGGCCAAATACAAGATTAATTAGCCATCAAGAGGCTAATCACAACCCAAGCCAACACAATCTACTAACAAAACATCACAAACACAAGAAAACCTAAACTAACAAGCAAGAACATAAACTTGAAGAACAAAAACAAAGACAATGAAATAAAACGAATCTAAACAACTAAATAATATGAATTAACAACAAAAATTAAACATATAAACTAAACAAAACAAATATAAGAATTAAAGTAACAAAACATAAATAAGAACACCAATGAAATAAATAGAGAAAAGGAAGAGGGAAACTTATGCTTGAATTGATTGAAGAACTTGAAATCCACAAGCTTGAATCCCGAAATACAAACTACAATCCTAATCTAATCCTCTCAATGGAGTTTTTATTGGCTAAAACCTAAACTAAACTACCCTAAAAATCGCCTGGAAGAACCCCCCGAGCGACCCCCTGAACAAACACCCAAGCGAAGCTTAAATAGAAATCGCGAGACCGACGAAACTGGGGGACGGCACGGGCATGCCATGTGGCATGGCCTGACTGTGCCATGGTGGCACGGCCACACCGTGCCACATTGCTGGCACGGTGGCCGTTCCCCGGTTTGTTGTGTTTTGCCGGTTTTCGTCGTTTTTTGCTGTTTTTCTTCGTTTTGTCCCGTCTTCGTCCCTTTTCACGACGTTTGCTTGATTTGGAGTGATTTCCTACAAACCATAAATAAAACAAGTAAAAATCCTAAGGATTAAGTTATTATACGAGCTAAAAGTGAGTGAAAGAGGCACGTAAAATGCGTAAATTTACCGTTCAACAACAGCGGCGGAATAGTGGGTTGAGCATGAGGCCAAGCAGTGTGGATGGAAGAGGATCCCGGCGGCGCCTGCGGCAGGGCCTGGGATAAGAAACACGGCTGAAGCCTGACGGTGTCGTGAGGAAAAGAGAGAGACATGGTGGAGTAGAGCCGTGTGGAGTTGAAAACAGCGGCATGCGACAGACTGGAGACCGACAGCGGCGACAACAGCAACTTGGTAGTGAGGGTCGGCAGTGACGTCAAGGGAGGCGGAAAAACGGGTGCTTCTGGCTGAAAAACCATGATTCGATGGAGAGGTTATAGCACCTGCTGGAGGGAGAGAAGACAAGGAAGGGGCACTAATCATCCCGATGGTAGGGGCGGTGGAGCCAATGGGTTGGCGTTGATTAGCCATAGACGAGTAGACTAGGGTTTGAGAAAACTTGGGAAACAAGAATGAAAGGGAGGAAGAAGGGATAGGCTAGGTTTAGCGTGAAGAGCGTTTTAGCTCTGATACCATGTGAAATATTATGAATCACTCACTTCAACCTGGGAGCCTAGACTTGTGTTTATAGGTATACACAACTTGTAAAAATATAATAATATCCTTACACCATTAAATCTCATACAAGACCTACTGTTTGTAATTAATGAATGAACAAATGAGCAGTGTCGTCTAAACTTGGGAAAGGGAGATGCTCGTTAAGAATGGTAAGAATTATACAACTCAAGGTTCTGTACATTTTGTCATGAGTGTTAGTGCTTAAAAAAGAGGTGTTTACAATATAATTCTCACACGGTAGAATTGAGTGGTCAAAATCAATTGACTGGAATCCAATTAGATTTTCACTTGCACTCAATACACTCATGACATTTGCACTGCCACTTATAATGTTAATCCAAATACTATTTAATATAATATTAACTGCTTTGCTTTTTGATTTGGTCAAAACAGTAAACATTACTTCAATTGCTACTGTTGAGCATGACCTAAAAAGGAGATACATGTTAACAGACTGATCAGCAAATTCACATAAACTATACCTTCTTGTCTCAAAATGGACTTTTTTCCTGCTTTGCCATTTGGATGGACTATTCAAAATTTTCACTTGCACTCAATGCAATTGATGTATAACTACATTAGCATCTCTTAATTAAAAAAAGTTATATTAATTTTGTTAAGTAAATAATAGATCTATTTATTCTTAATTGTCAATTTAAGCTTTTAATTAAAATGATTTCTCAATAGTATCAAAGGTGTATCAAACTCTAATTCCGGTGGATGCACGAAATGATAAAGAACTTTACTAACGTTCAAACTTTAAGGATAAAGGCAATTCACTTGAGCAATTACAGTAAATAATACATTTGTATCCTATACATTCAACTGTCAAGTTTAAACTCTTTGAGTTTATTTTAAGACAAAAGGAACAACACCAACAGAATGTATCTAGCAATATCTCACCCGTCATTATACTTTGATTACTGACTTTTAGGGCCAAAGTCCCCGGAGGAGCAAACCTCCTTCATTTATGGCGGTTGGCTAGGGTGCAAGTAAATCTTTTGGCTTGGTACTACAAACCTCCCTGCCTGGCAAATTATTATATACACCTGAGAGTTTATGCTCCTATTGCCACATAGATATATATTTTTCAACGTGTATTTGTCATTTAAGCGGTTATTAACATATATTTTGCTTACGTGGCTTACGGGAGTACATATTCCCGGGTATGAGATATAGGCTTTCCCCCCAGCCTTGTCACCATTTTCTAGGCAATACTTACCTACCAAGAAATGATAAGTTACCTTCTTTTATTCATCGAACAAGTTTTAAAATATGAACCATACATTTGGGCAGAAGATGAGAGTTCCACACCTAAAGCAAATAGAATCTAAAACCTCTTCCATTTTTTAGTTAACAATGACACTAGGGTTTGGATAGAGTGTCATATGTCTTAGCAGATATGGTTGATTTAATTAGGGTGTCATTTATACTCGTACATCGGCTACTACAGGTTCATAATTCTTAACTAACCTCAACTATTGAAAAATTGGATATTTCAAACTAGATAATATAATGATTTAGGTTGAGACGCTTAAGAAGGGTCTTACGACAAAACATATATCATTATCCAAATAAATAATTATTTAATCATTCTTTTATATAGTAACGGATCCGCCTAAACTATCTTTTTTTATCAATCATAGAAAGTTCATAATCAAATCGAAAAATTCCAGTTATGTGTGTGTTGATGATGAGTGTGCTCAAGGTGAACAATTCAGTTCTGACGCTAAAATTTTCTGTCCTTTTAGAAAAGGATAAATACGACTCAAAATCATTAGGCAACTTTTTTCTCAAGGGATCAGCCCATGACATCATTAGCTAAAATACATTAGAATTCAATACATGATGTATAAAGGAAGAAGGAGGCCAGATTATGCTATCCAATTGGTTGCCAAAATTTCCCTCTTTATAACTGCGGCAAACTCGAACATCAATGGCTTGTGCAGAAAAGCTTTTATATCAAAGAACAAAGTTTGAATTTGTCATGGTACATGTATCTCGCCACATATTGCTTGGATTAAGATCTTATTATCACCTTTGAGGATTAGCTTAGTAGTATACTTGGATTGTATAGCCATCTTCACACCATTCCTCGGAGTTGTAGCTTCTGCAATATCCATAGATGTATCTCTCAAATTAGTTAGGTCTGCCAATAAGAAACTATCTCTAGTATCTCTAAAAACAAATCCTACCACCGCCCTATCCCCATGATTTGCCTTAGACCCGTCGAAGTTGATCTTGATGAACTCCAGAGGTGATGAAACCCACTTGATGATGAGTTGTGGAGAAGAGGTTGTGATGAATGAGATGCAGACGGATAGGGTGGCTAATCACGAAGGTTAAACCTTAATCTAGCTTTCCACTCCACCCAGTATCGTCTTGCTAGAATGTTAGTGCACGTAGGAAAGAAGGTTTCATTTTTGAAAACGACATCATTTTTGGCTTTCTATATATATGCTCCATGCAACTTTTACAATTTTGATATCATTCTTACCCCTACCTAGATGAAGACTATGTAACTCTTCCAGATGAAAGGTAACGCTTGGGTAGCTAATGGTGATCTTTTGCTAGGTCCCAAACCTTACCCACTATAGGACAGTGGATGAAAATATGGCCCAGAACTATCAATATATGATTGACAATTTGACACATAACACAAATGGGATGGAACAAGAACTCGACATACTTCTGCAATAATGTGGAGTGGTAAGACAGATGATTAGGATAGTCCATCAAGGAAGAATATTTTCCATGGCAAGCCAGTTATCAAGCTAAAAAACATACTCTTTTCCTAGCTAATTTTCCAAACTAGACTTGATCGAAAAAATTCCCTATCTGCTTGTATATATTTCCATGCCCAGGAATCTAAATTCTTCTTGGTAAAGTCCAAAAAACATATTCAAATTAAGTATTTCGCGCAAATGGATTTAACTCATTCATTATTGGGTTTCATAAAAGTACTTCCAAACAACTCTCATGATAAATGCTCTATTAGGATAGCTCTGTTCTTCTTAAATCAAGCCCATTCATACGCTAAATTGGGTAACACGAAAATTTTGTGTACTCACTACTCGTGACATTTCTAATTAATGAGAGAACTGATGAGAGAACTGATGAGGAAGGTCATGTAAACCGGAAATGCAGATATTCATTAAGGATTAGCAAGAATATACAGTGCAAGGTTTTGCACATTTTGTGAAGAATGTTTAATCCTTAAAAATAAAAATGGTGTGTTTTTTTTTTTTGTTATTAGTTATTAGACATAATATGATGATACACATTGCTAAAAATTACAATATGGGGTGAATAGAACTAGTTAACTGGAGTTCTAGTTAATTGAATGTCAGTTAACTGAGTTTCCGTTTGCAAAAACTGTGAACCGAAATTGAACTGAAAATTTCACTTGTGCTCAATATGGCAATGACATGTGTAATGCTACTTGGAACATTGGTTTAAACACTACTTTATTGAACAATAACATTTTACTGATTAGCATTTTCATTTGTGAGAATGCTAAATGCTACTTTAATTGCAATTGCCGAATACAACTGAGAAAAAGTGACATCAGTCAATAAATCGACTACCAAGCTCTCATAAACCTTGTGGAAAATTTTTTCATGGTCCCAGATCGATATTGTAATATGGGCCTCGTGCACCATGTCGCCAGTGCCAATGAATATATAGTAGGTTATAATTACGTTTCCAATAGCATATCATTGTGATTGTTGCTATTATTAATTGATGAACATTTGCTTGTTTTATCACTAGACATTTTTAAGGTTTGGTGAAGAACATTGCTATGCGATGAAGATTTACCAGGTATAGCGATCAACTTGTTGAAAATATTTGATAATACATTTAGTGTTTGGTTTGTTTATCTTCGAGGTTATAATTATCTCCAAGATTGTTAGGGATGAATATTTATTAGGCACAATGATGAACTTGTTGAATAATTTCAAAACGTTTTAAAATATCGTAAGCGCATGGTTACCGATCGTAGCACTTGAAGATCGGTTCACAGAGATGGGATCGAAATTAGGCCACTAATTTGCTACAAATAGCATAACGATAGTTACCCTAAATATGGAAATTATTAACTGATCTACGAATATAAGATGAATCGATAATGGAACTAGAGAAACTGTCACTACATTTTCGTAGTCAATTCCAATTGACGTACATAAAGAAAAGTTAAATTAGTGAACTAGTCCAAATCTACCAACAGACCAAATCAGAACCATTTCGCTCCCTTTTCGCACATGAATAAGGCTCTATTCTTTTCGTTGGTAAATTCCAATTTACCAACTTCAACCTGCTTCACGAACTTTAATAAAAAAATCAACTTCAACCCAGTTCAACCAACTTCAATCCATTATTTTAACCAACTTCTATCCATCATATAAAAGATATACCAACTTCAACCTACTTCAACCTACTTCAATCTATTTTAATAAAAAAAAAATCCACTTTAACCCACTTCAATCAACTTTACCCATTTTCTGACCCCTATTTCCCAATGAAAAAAACAGGCCCTAACTATTGAAATTGACGCATGACTCCCATATCTCCATTTCAATCAAAAGCAAACCAAAACCCAGTTGCCAATACCATCAAATTGTAAGGACTAATGATTCCTTTAATAGAAAAGAACACCTTTCTAACTTTGAAGCGAAATAGCATACCAAACAAAAATGTTTAAACTTTGTTCAATTATTGTGAGTTGCACGCATAATCCAGGAGGAGAGAAACAAAGAAGACCTTCCAATAGTTGGGCCAGCCACCAATTAGCATCATAATCAATTCAGCAAAACGAAAATTGAAGTAATCAAGGCAAAGGCAGGATGCAAAGCTTGGAAACAATGAAATAGGGGAACGAATGTCAAATTCAAACTCAACTTTAAGCAACTTCAAATCAAGAACTTTGCTTGAATTGAACTGAACCAAACTCAAATTACCCTAATTTGAGAGCCAAAAAAAATGGTTCTAAAAGAAGTCTCGGCCTAGAGTTAGGGCAAAGATTTGGATGAGGCATGTGGATTGAGTGAACACATGGGCTTGCTGCATCAAATTTGCTGTTAATTTAGTTGACAGTCATCATTTTTCAACTTTCCTTTGTTTTCTACAAAATAAAATAAAAATAATATAAAAATTCTAAAATAACAATTATCATGAGCCAATCCTAGGTAAATTAAGGGAATAAGAACACAAGAAATTTGGATTGAACAAATACCCAACACCTAAAGTTTGCCCGTCCTCGGCTAAAACAAAACCAAAAATCCTAGAAAAGGAAAATAATAGAACGAAAATCTGAACTCACTTTCGTAGGAATAATAATTGCACTTAGCATATGTCATAAGCCCTTTAAACTCCTAGGCTCCCCCTAGTGGACGAGTAAAATCTTATGAAGATTTGCACAAAATACCGACAAAGTCTGTTAGAAAAACACTAAGAAAAAATCTTCTTTTTTTTGGTAGAAGAATGGAAAGTGTACAATATAACAAATTTATAACTTCAACAACTCGATATTCAACTTGTACATGAACATAGTATACACATGAGACTGTTTGATCTAAAAAGTATACCACATTCTCTGTTTTTTACCCCACATCTCACAATAATGCAATCCACATGCCTTGATCCTATAAGCAAAAGTATGCGGACTCTTGAATATTAGACTACTAAAATTGGATTCGATTCCCCTCTACTCGCTTAAAAGACTCTATCGGTCCCTTTCACTTTATGTTTAAAAAATGCAGCAAATCAGCGATGGAATTTCCAACGGGAATTTTGTGAAATTCCGACGGAAAATGCAGCCTCCGACGGAAATTCCTACCGAAATGCTACCGCCGGGAAAGCACTCATCGGAGACTATTTTCCAACGGAATCTGACGGGCCTTCCGACAGAAATATCCGATGCAATTTCAGTCAGACACGTTTCCAAGTTTTTGCAGGTTTTTGGTCGGAAAGTTATGTTGCCTCCCAAAAAAATTTGCCTAAAAAAAGCGACAACATATTTTTATCAACTAATTAAATATATAAAAAACCACCACAACCAAGATATATAATGATTACCAAATACAAATTTTTATATCTGAAAATTAAGAGTGCTAAAGTCAAAATTAAGAGTAACATCCATAATTATTTTTGAACTATAGACAGATCAATTACACTAGTCAGATTTAGATAGATTCATGGGATCATCATTGTCATTTTGAGAGTCCTATTTGTTATAAGTGTCCAAGTTGACTTAGTTGGAAGAACCTGCACTTTGCCCTTTAAGAAATCCCAAAATTTTTTCACAATACGCTCTGTCCTCCCTTGTTTCTTGGTAATTTGGCTTATCGCCTCTGCTTGCTTGGTAATGCTCTGATTTAGGAGTTGTGTTTGCTCTCTTGGATCAAAGTGCTCAGCTGATGAGTGGCGTGCACCGCAATTGTAGTTGATTTCTTCAACTTAACCCCCTCAAGACCAAAACCGTATACACGACCTTTTTCATCGAGATTTTCTTGAAGCCAAAATTGTTCTTGAGTCATACGGGGTAGTTGAGGCCCCCCTTGAGTTGTAGCTTGAGTATACTCCTCCCATTTCTTGTGGTGCTCCTCTTGAAAGTTGTCAAACATAAAACTATTACATACTAAGGCGACAATTATAACATATGAATAATGTCTGAATAAAATGTGTCAAACTTACATTTTTTTTTTGCAGATTTTTTATCAACGAATACTTTATCTTTGGCCTTACAGTGAGTGTTCTTAAACAGTTTTTCATATGTAGGTCCCCTATTTGGCCTGCAAAAAACAAAATGTTATATATATGTATGTATGTGTGTGTGTGTGTGTGTGTGTGTGTGTGTGTGTGTATATATATATTGAATATCAGAAATACACTTGTTAATAAGCTCATTACTTACGAGGCGCCTCTTCCTTTCACTAATCGAGATTGAGCCCCATGTATGTAATGAAGAACAAAGACCTTCTGCATCACTCAATCTATTCTTTAATTGGTTCACCCGTGAATTCAACACGAATCACTGCATAAAGTATGCCATAATAATCCCCTGATACTTCATCACCTTCACCTACTCCTTTGACACACACGCCACAGTTATATGTGGCTTTACCTTCATTCCTAACCTTGGTATGAAATCAAAAACTATTCACTTTATACCCAAAAAAAATTCCACTACCATAATAGATCCGTGAGCTAAGTTCACCAAAAAAATTTGCCTCTCATCATCAAACACCTGGTAAGAATTGACCTATGAGGAAAAGAACACATTATTTTTTTTAGAGTAAAAAATATTTTGTAAGAATTGTAAATTAGTTATGAAAAATTACTTACATTGTACTCAAACCAATGTCCAAAATTTGACTCGACAAATGCAAGCTTGACTGAAAATAATACTCAGCAAAATGGTTGATCTCAAATGCTAAGTATGCCTGAACCATGAATGCCTCTACACGAGTTTTGTTGTTTGCGGTAGGATTCATACAGCCAAAATACCTCTCAAAAGGATACATCCATCGATATTGAACAGGACCACCCAAATAAACTTCTTGTGCTAAATGAATGGGTAAATGTTCCATGATATTCCAAAATTCAGAAGGAAAAACTGTCTCCAATTTACAAAGAATCATAGCAATGTTCTTCTTTATCTCTTCAAGGATGCTAACATGTAACTCACTGGAGAATAGGTTTTTGAAGAATGCACTCAACTCACCCAAGGGCCCCAAAACATCTTCCGAAAGAGCAGCAAAGGCTACCAGAAGAAGATTCCCTAAAAACATATGATGATCATGACTTTTCATATTTTGAAACTTTGTATTAGATGGATCAATCCAATTTCCTATATTAGAACAATTACCACTGGGCACATGAACCTCCCGCAACCATAGGCAAATAGCCCCTTTTTGAGCTAATAACAGTGCAAACTTGACTTTTTGCTTACACAATCTATCAGTCGACCCTCTTGTAGCTAAGTTCAACTCTTGCCTACTGCACAGAATAGACATATCCATTCTTACTTTTATATCATCCTTTGTTTTTTTGGAACATCCATCACTGTGTTTATAATATTTTCACTGAAATTTTCTCAATATACATAACATCAAGGTTATGCATTAGAAGTTGATGCTTCCAATAAGGCAACTCCCAAAAGATACTTTGCTTTGTCCAGTTATGTTCATTTTTCTCAAATTCGGGAATTTAAAATTCTACCTCTGTAGTCACTTTAGGCAATTTAGATGCTATATCAGACAATATTTCACCAGAAATCCTTCAGGGAGGGCCAATGTGTATGCTCTTTCTTTTACAAAAAGCAACTTTATTAGCTCTAAAACAATGATTCCTATGCAAGAACCGACGATGGCAATCGAAACAAGATGGCTTTTATCCATGCTGTAATTAGGAGGCACAATTTTGATGCATACAAACCGGACATGCTAACAACCCATGAGTACTCCAACCGGACAACATACCATAGGCGAAAAAAATCATTGATTGTCCACATTAATGCAGCATGCAATCTAAAAGTTTTCCCGTATGAAACATGAAATGTATCCACCCCAGCATCCCATGGTATTTTCAACTCATCAATTAAGGGTTGCAAGTACACATTAATTATGTTCTTTGGATATGTTGGACTCGAAATAATACAACTTAAAGACATGTATGGAGTGGCCATACACATATCTGGAAGCAAGTTATAAGGTGTAACAACAATTGGCCAAATAGAATACGATCTTCTAGATAAGGAAAATGGTGTGAAACCATCAGCACATAGACCAAACCTCACATTCCGAGGCTCTGCTGTAAAATTTGGATAGTTTTGGTCAAAATGCTTCTACACTTGTCCATTAGACAGATGCTGGAGAACACCCAGTTCTTAGTGGTGCTCATGGTGCCATCTCATGTGGGTGGCAGTACTTTTTGAGGCATACAGTTTTTGCAATCTTGGCATTAAATGTAGGTAGTGCATTCTAGCACATAAAACCTCCTTATGACCTCGTTGGTTGGAGTTCTTTGGTAATAATCTTGCATATCCACAAAATTTACATGCGGATATAGCCTCATCATGTTTATAATAAATCATGTAACCATTCGGACAACAATTAATTTTCTAAACATCCATGCCTAAATCTCTCACTTTTCTCAGCTGCTGATGATAATTTTTTGGAATGCGACTTTCAGGAGGGGATGTATTTTTCATCAGACCAACAACTTCGTTGAAACAACGTTGATATATGTTGTGGCCTGATTTAATATTAAATAGCCTCACAGACGTTTCTAGTTCAGTTATGTTACACCCTTCATACAAGGCCCTTTGGGCAGATTCAAGCATAGTATAAAATGCCTCAAGATTTACATCATGAGAGCTACTCATGTTCATTTCATTAGCTTGAAAGGCAGCATGAAGCATGTTCTCCATATGATTATGATCATTGTGATCGTAATCATAATTCATAGATTATGAACTACTTGCACCCCCTACTTCCGAATTATCTTCTTTCCCATGACTTGTTCAATATCAATAATTCTTCACAAACCCCTTTCTATACATGAGACTTTACAACGTCAGGTGTAAAATACTATATATTCTTGCACTTTTCACATGGACATTTATAAACTCCATTAATTCTATACTCCTCCTGATTTTGTGCAAATTCATCAAATACATTTACTCCCATCAACCACTCATTTCTAAGTCCATGTCAATCAAGATTTCTCCTTTTATACATCCATTGACGATGCAATGGCCCATCCATATGTCGCTAATCTGGTTGTCTTAATTGTTGTATATACTACAATTTAATTTCAATAAATATCTTTTAGAAATTAATTTAACCAATGACCAATGAATTATATTGTAATACATCATACAATTCAATATTTGAAAAACAATAATGAACTTATGTACGAATATTAATACAATTTTGAAACACATAAATAATTATAAGTAAAGATAATAAAAAAATCTGTTTCAATCGACAAAAAATAACGCTAAGCTCGTGACAAGAACATGAACAATTGCGATTTTTTTAATCCTTGAACATTATTTCTTTTTTTGCCATCTAAAATACATAACAAATAAGCCATAAATAACATCATTTATCAAAACAAATATTTCCCTTTCAATATACGGCCATCTAAATCAAAAATTACTTGTGCACACAAAATTTTAATAACATTTTTGTTCCATAATCGATAACTACTTACAACTATTTCATTTATCCAAATCAACATACATTGCAAATTAAATTAAAGATTAAATTATTTATTATCAATTTTATATTCACTAATGACGCCAATAAAAAAAATTACATTCATATTTAGTTCACATTTTATATCCCATATTCCAAAAATAAATTTTCATAAGAACCTAAAATACAACAATGTAATTAAACATATATGCTACAAAAATATAAATTTAACAAAACTATTTTATTTATCAAAATAAACCTAATTAACAATCAAACACAAATTAAACTATTTATTTCACACTTCATCCAAATAAACAAACATAAAAAAAACAAAATACTATTAACCAAAAAATAAAATAAACATACTTAACAAATCAAACAAATCGTACAAAAAATTAAACATACCTCAAAAAAACATATACTTTACATACTCACCAAAAATTAATATACACAACAAATCGAACAAAAAATAAACATACTTAACAAACTTAAATCATTTACCAAAACAAAACACATTATACTTGCTTAAAATACTTCAACATTTTATAACAATTATACAATTTTTATGAATATACATACTTAATATCTTTTATTCCATTTAATATACTTCACAAATCAAATAAAAAATTAACATACTTCACATCCATATTTTTCACATCCATATTTTATCAAACAAAATAAATTAAATAAACTATACAAATATGCTTCAAAATTAAATTTTCCAAAATTTAACAACACATATCAAATTAATATAATTTCAAAACACAACAATTCCACTAATCTTTAAATACTCGAAAAAATAATCAAACCACCGATGGAAGCGGCGGTTGAGGCGGTGGCAGCGGTAGTGACTTTTCAACAATTCATAACAAATCAACCACTATAAAAAACACTAATTAACTCAAAATTTTCAATTTTAAAGAACAAATTAACTGAAAATAAATGATTTACCTGTGAATTATAAACGATGGCAACTTCTTCTTCCAGTCACTGGCCACTGAAAACCATGAATCTTCCTCTCTCTCTCTCTCTCTCTCTTTGCGGCGCGCTCTCTCTCTCTTTGCGACGCCCTTGAACTCAACGGCATGCTCGAGCCCAAACATAAAAACTAGATCTTGAATTTTTTGGAAAACGTGTCGGAAATTCCGATGGAAAAACCATCGGAATCCAACGGAATTTCGAATTTCCAACGAAATTCCGATGGAATTTCGGACGGAAAAATAATATGTCGGAATACCGTCACAAATTCGAAATTCCGTCGGATTCCGATGCTTTTTTCGTCGGAAATTCTGCTGCCCTCCATCAGATGCCCAAACCGTCACTTTTTCCATCGAAGTTAGACACCGTTTTTGTAGTGATGTTTTTACTCTTTTTTTTATAGAAACTTATGAAACTCCACTTGCTCCTTAGCCCAAGTAACCTATGTAACGAGCCTCCACCGCACTCTCCCCCAAACCCATTTCAAGAAGCTCAGGGCCCAAGCAACGAAGTGCCCCTCGGTTTCTAGCTTAAGCTCCTAGAGGAACACACGAAGTCAATTAAAAATGTTGAATCTAGATATTGGCTTGAACATTTTTTATCTTGGATCCTCCATTTCACTAGAGTCGAGTTACTATTGTCCCAATAAAGGATAGAACTCTCCCATCATTGATTTTCTCTACCCACAAGACTCAAACCTGAGACCTTGTTTAAGGGAACCAAGTGTCAAACCACTTGAATCAACCTATATTGGTATACTGACTTGAACATAGGTGTTGGACTCTTTTTTAATCCCCCATCCTTTTCCTTTTCTTTTTCTTTCATCTGCCTTTTTTTCTTTTCCCTTTTTTTTTGAAATTAAAAATCAAATTAAGCATGCAGAGAGTTCTCAAAACAAATTTTATTAACTTAACGTTAAAGGTCAATGATTGAGTCTGCAAGGTTCATATAGACATGACATTGTAAGTAGAGATAAGTGTAGAACATATTAGATCACATCGTAGAGCAAAAAGTCTGAACTCATGGATGTTACCTGTGCACAACCAATATGCAAGTTAATAAAGATCAAAACAATAACCATCATACCCTTCTTAAAAACAAACTTTTTAAACAAAAGAAATTTCTGCAAAAACCCTCACCTCACACCTAAACAATACAATGTTCTCATTGGAAGACAATGCAAGCACTAAAAGAAAAAACAAAAATATATATACAAAAGAAAAAAACTAAAAATAAAGAAAAAGGAAGACCAAAAAGTTAAAAACAAAATAAGAAAAATTAAATAAAATCATATACACAAGTGAAATGTCAACACATGAAGCAAAACATAAAAATAAAATATAAAAATACACCAGAGAAAAGAAATCGGGAAGAGAAAAGAGAGGAACAAGTATACCACGTGTTAAATTCGTGAGTATACAACCACAAGAGGGGGGTGAATTGTGGTGTCTGATTTTCGCGTTGTAAATAACAAACACCATCACAAAGGTTATTCTCAGATGACAAACACCCTAGTGACTTGTTTGCAGGGGGTGTTCTCAAATATTGCAAATGCGAAAATCACCAAGATAAATGCGGAAAATAAAGCACACACACAATTTTTACGTGGAAAACACCTCTAGCCCAACTGAGGTGTGAAAAACCACGACCTACCTCGTGTAGGATTTAACCACTTTCACTAACGGGCTTCACACGTTACAAATGTAACACACCTTGTTACAACTTGCAACCACGTAACCTTCTTCTCTAAGAAGGGTTACACCACGTCCAAATCTCACCAGATTGGACACGTCCAAAGTCCACACGACTGAGGACCACTCACTCACTTTTCTGATCCAAGATCAGGGTTACAAAACACCTTACAGGGGTGCTTCTGATTTAAGCAGATATAAGGTACAATGAGGTTCTAGTATGCCAATATCTTGAAAGCTCTGTTTAAACACAACTTGTCTCGGTTTTTCTTTTCTCAAGCGTAACTCGAAAAATTCTTCTCACTAGAAAAACCACTTTTGAAATTTTCCCTTTTTTTGCGTATGTTGTGTATGTTTCTCGTCTTTTCTCATCTATCCAAATGGGAGTGAAATGCTGAGATTTTAAACACAAAATCCAACGGTCAAAAACAAGGAGAGGTGAAAGAATCAGCTAAGTAGGGAAAACGATTTTCAAGCAAGAAATACTTCCCAACGGCTAGTGATAAATTTTTCCCAAAATATAAGGGATTTGTTATCTTAAGAGATAACCCTTATCTTCCCATAGCCGTGAAGAAGATTTAAATGACAACCAGAAATCTTCAACTTTTGAAATTTTATCATATCTGAAAATATAGGCAAAGGGAATCTTTTAGTTTTGGCAATTCTCCCAAAACCTATTTTTGCAAATCTCCCATAATATTTTCAAGAAATATCCTTTCCAGAAAAATAGCAATCTTGGAATTTAAAGAAAGTATTCTGGAGATCTTGGCCAACCGAAATGAATTTTCAAAGATAACCGGGTATGGCCACTTCAGTTCAGAAACACCCTAGGCACCCTGTTTGCAGGGTTGTTCGCAACTGGTGTTCTGAAGCACTTAGCGCAAATACCGATTCAAGAGGTGTTTAAAATGACGTTTTCAATATTGGCATATTAACAAGAGTCTAAATAAATAAAACCTATATACCCAAGACTTCTTGTTTTGAACCAGTCATCTTGTCCAAGATTTGTAGAGCTGCTGTGAACACCAAGGCCACCTTGTTTGCTGGGGTTGTTCTTTGCATTGCTAGAGTTTAGGAACACGCCTTACAATCAACTGTCGAGGTGTTGTTCTTGACTTAATATAGAATCACCAAGTAAAACCTGCTTTGAAGACTTGTTCTCATATGTAGCAAATCAGTTAATACAATAAAGATCACAAACACCAGTTAGGCCTGTTTAGAGATCGTGTTTGGAGCAACATTACTTGGACAAATTTTTACACTTGAATTTGTCATCATCAAAACTAAATATAATAACTCAACACCACGTTAGGTGTAGAATACACCTAAACTATGTCTTGTTAAATTAGAGATGTTGTTAAAGCATCGGCCACTCCACATCATCTCAATTTGCTAACTCAAATCAAAATCCATTAGAGCACGTAGCAGTTTAGGAAACTTACTGGAATACTTTTGTACACATTTACACTATATAATAAAAGCAATGTTGTGGTGATGTGGAATTTTCTTGCATTCTCATTAATTAGAGATTTTGAACCCTTGGATTCATTCTCTCTCCTCATCACAACCATCAGATTGTTGAAAAAAATTATTTTCTAATTTTCAAATGTCTTGCATAGCAATAAGGGGAAAAAAAATCATGATTAAGGAAATGATCGCAAAAAAGTATAATCTCATGAAATATAATTCTATAATTGTGGAAATAAGGATTATGGAGTATCTATCTATCTATATATATATATATATATATATATATATATATATATATATATATATATATATATATATATATAGATATATATATATAAAAGACATAATAGCAATTTTATAGGCCCTCTGATTTATCTAAATTCTCAAAAATTAGAAGTTCTCAACCGTTTGATTAATGGTGTTTTTAATGGTCACCGTTAGATTTTCTTTAAAAAAATTATAATTTAAAAAAAGAATTATTAAAAGAAAAAATAACAACTGTTAGATCAATGATCATTTTAATATCCATACTTTACAACTACCAAATCTTATTCTATTTAATTTTTTAAAAAGAAAATTCATAACTATTTAACTATTATCAAATATGTTAGCAGTAAGAAGAGTCTAAGAGGTTAGAAATGTAAATAAATCGAACTACTGAAAAATTAAAACTTTTTGAGATGAAAAATTTATGAGACTTGGTTCACTTAAACGTACTTCACATACACAAGTACACTCACTTCTCCCTCTCTCTTTCTTCTTTCTCTCTCTAAAAATCTAATTGCTGCCCAACTAAACGGGAAGAACCAAATGAGAATAAATTAGTGTTGTTTTTAGAAAAGTAAAACTAGATAGGGTCACCTCTTCCTCTTTGTGATCCATTTTTTTCTGCTATGTTGAGGTAAGTTTAATTTTCATGTCATCTATGTATATGCTATATTAATAGTAATCTTTGGAAACCTCTAAAATGCAGTAGCTTAAAGCGATTTGCAAACTTTGGTTTAATCTTAGCTATAAAAATTATTTATTCATTATATCTAAACAAGCGATTTTAAAAATAAAATATCCCTTTATCTTTATTTAAAAAACCCTGCATAATTTTGGATACACATGATCAAGGATAGATGATATCTTATTATATATGAAAAAAATATGGGCAGTTATATTTATTCATTACCTAAAAAAATTCCCAACAGTTAAATAAAAAGCGATAATCTTTGTAAAACTCTAAAATGTTACAATTGAGGGATTTGCAGAATTTGATGTAATCTTGACCTTTAAAAATATTTATTCATTAAATCTAAGATGTTGATTTTTAAACTTAAGAGATTCCTTTATTTATCTTTTAAAATAACCCATGGTTTTGGATATATATGATAAAAAATAAATGATAATTCTATTATCTAGGAAAAAACCTATGCAATTATATTTATTCAGTAAATTCAGAACAAAAAAACTTATATTATCGAAGTAAAATACTATTTTTATTTTCTAAAATTATTCATAGTTTTGTTTATATGTAATAAAGAGTACACGATAATCCTACTATCTAAAAAAAACTACAAGCACTTAAAAAATTGCAATAATCTTTCCAAAATCATGAAGTGCTAATGGGAGTGATTTGCGGAATTTGATGTAATTTTAGCTAGAAAAATTAGTCATCTTTTAAATCTAAGCTATCGTTTTTATCTTAGAAAATAATGCACCTTCTGCTCCAAAAAATTTCTTTATTACTAATTTTTTTAAAAATACCGATATTTTCAGTTATATATGCGAAAAGCAAATGATACGCCATTAAATCAATTCAATTTTTTATTTAAAATATACCCATTTGTTTCTATTTTTTTAAAAAAATCATAATTTCAGTCATATGTGACAACGAATACATAATAATCCTACTAACTAAAAAAACCATGCAATTAAAAGAAAACATGATAATCTTTGAAACATTGTAAAATGCTGCAATAAATGTGGTTTCAAAGTTAAGATATTCCTAAAAAAAATCCCCTAAGATTTCGCATGCACATGACAAAAGACGGATGATGATCCTATTATCTAGGGGGAAAACCTAGGTAGTTATATTTATTTATTAAACCTAAACCATAGATTTAAAATTTTAAAAAATTTACCCTCCCCAAGCAATATACCTTTTTATTTTTATTTTTTTAAAATCCCTTATAGTTTTGATTATATTTAGTAAAGCATTCATGATAATCGCATTATCTAAAGAAAAACTCAAACAGTTACAAAAAGATGAATAATCTTTAAAAATTCTATAATGGTGTAATGAGAATAATCTACTAGATTTGGTGTAGTCTTATCCATACAAATTAGTCACGTAATAAATATAATCCATTGATTCTTATCTTAAATAATGGATCTTTTTTCAATATAATATCTATTTCTTATTTTTTTTAAATAATACCCATTATTTTAGTTATATAAGTGATAATGGACAGATAAGAATCCTATTCCCTGATAGAGGGAAAAAGCAAATAATCTACCATGATATCACTTTATTTTTTATTCAAAAAATACCATTTATTTTTATTTTTAAAAAAATCCTAAAATTTCAGCTATATATATATATGTATGAAAAGAATTCATGATAATCTTATTATCTTAAAAAAAAAAAAAAACACATAGTTAAAAAAAGATAATAATCATCAGAAAATCCTAAAATTTTGCAACGAAGGTGACTTACGAGATTTGATATACAATGATCTTAGTTATAAAAAATAGTCATCTATTGAATCTAAAATGTCAATTCCTATTTTCAAAAAAACACATCTTCTCTAGATAAGACATCTCATTCTTATTGTTATTGTTGTTGCTGTTGTTGTTATTATTATTATTATTATTATTATTATTATTATTATTATTATTATTACTATAATATTTTTTTTAAAGAGCATCTGATAAACATCTCTTTGTTATATTCATTACTTTTTACATGATTTGCCACTTGATTGCTAATTACTAACAATGTCATATTTATATTTTTTTCCAGTCATCTGGTGATCTTTTGCTGTACACTATTCTAGATGATTGCCAAGACAAATAATCGCTATTTATTATTGAGCCTCCATAACATCATAAAATAGAAGTACCTATCACTCTTGTTGCGTCGACCGATTGGGAGGAAGAAGTGCTACAGTTGAAGAATTAATCCAAGTACACTATCTAATTAAACATAGTATGCACACATAAACTTGGTTTATATCAATATTCACAATAAAATGATTACTAAAAAAATTTATTTTCTGCACAAATACTCGAAGATGAGGAGGAGTGTTTGCCGTCTCGCTCTACTCATTAACTTATCATCATGTTATTTATCATGATCTTTATCTGTCTATATATTATCATCAAATGTTTCCTATGTTATTAATCTCATTTGCAATATATGAAATTGATAGATTTTTATTTTTTGATTAATTACTTATCATCTTATCTTTTTAAAGTTATAATATCAATTATGTGCGTAGTGATAATTTTATGATTTTTCAAAAGTACATATGTTATACTGATCTATTTTATCATATACCGTGCATAGCACGGAGTACAAAGACCAAAAATGATAAAGTGTGTTCCAAGTCAAGCATGTCATCAACTCAATGCAAGTTAGAGGCCGTTTAAGCTCGTCAAAATCTTGAACCCAAACATCAAAAAGAGATACACACCCATAATTAGCCGACAAATGGATTATCAACCTAGGTTTATCATCATGAATGTGCACCCGGATCTCTTGGCTCAATGCTACCATGTTCCCCCATCTTCTTAACCTGGTGAACATCTCACTATACAGTTGTGAATAGATTTAGGGCGTCAGGCAACCTTTTTTTTTTAAACGAGGGTAAAAAAAGTGATAATATCAATGTTAGGCGCTTCTTTTCGCAAAAGTACGTCTAACTACACCCTCAACTAAAATTATCCTAAGAGATGGTGAAAAGTACATATCAGAAGAAAATGAGTTAGTAATAGAATGACCGTATTGCCAGTCTGTTGCCATGTTCAGGCAACTTGCCTACAAAAAAAAACCAACGCATTTGTAGTCACCTTTTTTTTGGGGTCCTCTATGGAACAGTTCTTTAAATTTCGACCATATGCTTGAGCACAATATGAAAGGTTCAAATCCAAGGCAAATAGAATCTAAAACCTCATCCATCAATGGGCTCACCACAACCCTTTGCTGGGCTGGGTCGAATCTTAAAATGGGTGGGCGTTTGCGTTGGCACTACGCACAACAGCATGCAGAATATCCAACTTTACCAACACAGTGTATATAAACCCCTCCTATTTTGCAGAGTTGCTCACGCAGAAGTCAAAACCCGCGACTCACTACAGAGAAGAGAAATGGGGGTGACAAAGGAGGAGGTGGAGTCTTCGCTCACGACTAAGCTCAGCCCTTCTCATCTCGTACTTTCTCTCTCTTTCTCCTCTTCGTTCCTC
Source organism: Carnegiea gigantea (assembly GCA_029747015.1). Lineage (NCBI taxonomy): Eukaryota > Viridiplantae > Streptophyta > Magnoliopsida > Caryophyllales > Cactaceae > Carnegiea > Carnegiea gigantea. Next base: position 114,081 of record JAKOGI010000518.1, on the reverse strand, counting down.
TCCCTAACCCTATTGTCTTACATTATTTTATGCATCTGTTGCCCCAATTTTTCTTTGATTTCTAACTTTCTGGGATCAATTTGTTTAATTGTGTGGAACAATTTAGTGCCCTTTGTTATTTATCTTGTTCTTGGTTGACAATGAATTAGATAGGAATCAATGTCTGTGTCAGTATGTGGTAGAATTTTCCAGTTATCTTGATCATGGGTTCCAATCCTGGGATCATTTCAGGGAAAACCCTAATTTTATATGCCCTAGATTTACCCTGTAGTTGTTGGGTATCCTCACTTACCCTAGCAGAGGATTATTGTTGTAGTTGTAGGTGTGGCATCTACTTGTAAGCAACAAGTCAAGTTAGGTGCTAAGAACATTTGAAAGAGCACTGAACATCATCTTTGGCAAGAATAAACCTATTGTGGATCCGGGCAAAGTTGTGTTTGAAGATATCTACTAGATTTTGATAGCCTTATCCAATCAAGTAAAGATTTTCATGGCCCACTGAGGCACCAGAAACCATTTTCAATTTTGTCACTGTATAACTCTTATATTGGATGGTGTAGTTTTCCTGGTCCTGTGATGTAATTTGAGAAATGTGTGAATTGTTTGCTGCTTGTGGGCTTTACAAAGAGACATAGTAGTGGAGTTAAGCTGTATACCGACACTCATATTGTCTTGGTGACGAAGTTATGCTTCAAATGTAAGTATCAATTGACATTACATGCCAAGAGAAGGGAAATATGCTGTTCTCAGTTCATTTATTTGGCCAGAATTTCGAGTTTTAATTTTTTTTACTGTTGCATTTAGCTCTGAGGTGTACTGCTGGCCAAGTTTGTAGTTGTGTGACTTTCTGTTATTCTTTGGAGGTTTCTGTAAAATTGAGAATTTCATCAACTAAAATTGATCGATGGCAGTCCGGGAGTGTTGGGAGTACAAGAACAACATTCCTACTGTGGATCCTACCTTAATTGGCCATAGGAGAGATTGAACTCAACTTGTCACGTTCTCTACAGCACTTTTTGCTGTGTCTTTAGGCTTTTAGCTTGTTGTTTTCCTTCTGTACTTGGATTTGTTTACTCAACCTTGCAAAGTGCTCCTTTGTCATACCGGGAAGCCTAATAGTTGCTGCCGTTGCAGATCTGAGGTTCTTTTTCACTAATTTTTCCTGTAAAGCCACATTTTCTTATTTTTGTTTTTCCCTTTTATTTTTTTCGGGTTTTTTTTGGGTTGGGGGGGGGGGTGTGCTGGAATACAGCTCTGTTGCTAGGAAGGCTGGAAACAGCTTGACGCTACTCTTCCAGCCACATTGACTTCCTTTATGTGGCTAGTCACTTCATTAGAGGGCATTTCCGAATAGGTGACCTCATGAACCAGGTGTCCAATGCTGGAGCTTGTTTTCCCAGAATGTTCTTCAGTTAGGGGCCATAGCATATATTCAGGTTTATATTACTTGTCTGCATTAATTTTTCATTGTGGCTCATTATATTCCATGTAACAAATTCCAGTTTCATTGTCCACATGCTTCGTATAAGTGTGCGCTAGAATTCTGCTAAGATGATTATTGTCTGATTCAATGGCTATTTCTTTTTGATGCAGGAAGTAATTGATACATCTGGAGGGTAAGTGTTTATCAGAATATATTATTTTTAAGCAACCATCTCCCCCCCCCCCCGGCCCCAAAAAAAAAAAAAGAAAAACACTCAGAGTTTAAGCAAAAGATCTTATGCGCCTGTCTATCTGGCTTTGAAATTGTCAGCTGTGGAGCAAGCTTTGCAATTGAAATCGTTTCAGAACAGTTTGAGGGGAAAAGATTACTCGAAAGGCATCGGATGGTCAATGCTGCACTGGAGAAGGAGATGAAGGAGATCCACGCTCTATCAATAAAGAAAGCCTTGACCCCAGAGCAGTGGAAACAGCAGCAAGATTTCCAAGCTTCATAAACAACTCTTTAAAGCCTTACAGAAGTTGACTCTATGTAGCTTATTGGAAAAGGTATACCTACCTACGATGCATTTGGTAATGTAGCAGTATACGATGTTATATTTTCATCAATGTTATCTCAAAACCTAGGGTGAATAGTAAGTGTTAATTTTGTGGCTAATAAATCGAACTGTCTATTTCTTTGAAGTGATCTCGCTCGAGGAATTTTGGGTTTGTGGAATGTGTTCTTGAGTGGACTGCATGCCCTTTTTGCACCTTGGAACTCTTTCTCAACCAACATCTAGAATCAGTCTATCTATTTGCACGAGTACTTGCGGGGTAAGATTGCTTACATTTGGATTTTTAGATTCCGTGAAAGGGGAACCAACACTTGGTTTTCCTCCATTGGTTTTCTGACCGTAGCAAACCACCATTACCTTGGATCATGTGCTAGTCTTCTTGCTTAGTTGATCCAGTTGTTAACTACTTCGCAATTCCTGCGGTTACTATGTCAGTCCAACTTTGATTTATCTCTAATGTAGTCAGTCACAAGATTTTAAAGGCAAATTGGATCGCTTAGATGGACTGTCCAAGCTGCATTGTAATGCAAGTGGGCAAGTGCCAACTTTTATTGTCGACTTGTTTAGCCGCTTTTATATTTCTACCCACATTTATTTGCGTTGTAGCTTTCTGAGTAGACAATTGTGACGATTTATCATCTCCTTTCAACCTCAAGCTTATCGTCTACATTACTATTTGAATTTCAAGCCGACATTCTTTTTCCCACTTTTGCATCCTTTCTTTTCTTCCAGCTTTTTTCTTTTCCTGTTTTTGTCAAGATGGTCAAATTGAGGGCCTATCGCTAAAAAGGCCCACAAAAGGAGGGGTTGGGAGGGGGGAAGTTTCAAAAGTTGCTCACGAAATTCTGGTAAATGAGGGGATGCAAAAAATGATGTTGGTAGAACTTAAAATTAATTTATAGGCAAATAATTTTTACAAACTTCATTAATTGTACAACTAAGGAGATTGTTTGGTAACAACAGTTATTTGAGCAAAAATAGCTATCTGAGAGAATTTTAACTATTTTGATCAAGTCAAAAAGTCAAATAATGTTAGGTAAAAAGCTGTTTGTAATAGCTATTTTGTTCCAAAAAGTTCTTTTTGAAAAATTTACTTCTATTAGTTTTTGAGAAGAGTTTTTTGTGGAAATGATATAATTGTCTACAAATTTAAAAAAATTACACCACATATTATTAAAAATCAATTCTTAAATAAAAGCATAAATGAAAATTTACCAACATATTTTTTAGAAACAACTAATTTTTATCAAACACTTTTTCTAAAAAATAGTTAATTCAAATAGCTAATATAAAGAACTAATTTAAATAGTTAACAACTAACAGCTAACACAAACCGTCTTCATAACGGTTGTGGAACCCAAATCAGCATTTGGCTCCACCATCAACTACCTTTTTATGGTTTTCCGACGAGCAGGGAGCATGAAAGCTTTCGCAGCGGCGCAATTTTCTGACAACAATACAAAATGAAACCCTAGGTAAGAAGAGAAAAGTCATGCAAGGTGAACCCCAAAACAGGGGTGCATGAGGCCGTGGTGATGCTGCCGTCAGCTCGAAAGAGAGACAAATAAGCCATCGAATACGGTCCCTCAGGCTCGCCGACAAAATCGAACATGGGTTTGAAGGCTGCCAGTGTGAACCCTGCCAGTCCTGAGTTGCGTGGCGGCTAACCTAGTAAACTACGGCAATGGTGTGTGGCGGCGAGGGCAAAGGGGGTGGTTGTTTTTGTGTGGGGAGTGGAAGTGGCAAAATATGGACTTTTAGATGAGAAATCAAAGGCTAAAAATCAATATTTCCTAATTCCTATTTTAAGTAGGAGTTTTTAATGGATACATTAAATTATGTATATACTAGTATGGACCTATACTTTATCCGGTGAACATAAAAATAGGTATTTTGAATATATATGTGTATTGTTGAAAATAATAGATGAATGCCCATTATTGACAATTTTGATGTTGTAATTAAAAAAAATGCATCAAATTTATTGAAAAATAAAATTAGATAGTAACTTCATTAACAACCATAACACAATAATTAAAAAAAAACTCTGTAAAAGATATGATGCAAGTATGACAGAGATAATAGGTAGTCAAAATGAAACTAAAAATCACAATAAATGGCATCATGATAAGTTAATTTATGGCACCAATGATGAAGAGTCTATTTCCTCTTCTTGTACCAGCACAGAAAATTAAGCTTTTAAGAATGATGATAAAATTGAAGTGTATAATCACATGTTATCTATCTAGTGTACCTAGCATTAGTATTTCATATGTAATGAACCTCTTCCATCGAACAAACTGGTGTAATAAGAGTGATAAACACTTCTACTTCACAATATTGTGCAGGCTCCATAATGAATACCCATAGTTTACCTATGATTGTCCACTATCACATGTAGCGATAGATGACCATATGATTGTAAAAAATATCAAGATGAAATAGTTAATAATGAAACAACAAAGTGTGTGAAATGTGATGAATAGTATAATACTTGTGTACATGTGCATCTAACAGCGTTGTGATTGTATGTAAGACAACTCAACCATCCTTATGAACAATTTTGAATTCTTCAAAGAGTAAATTGTTTTAAATTGAAGAAAGTATGAGTGGTAGTTTTATATAACTTGTTAAGTAACTGTTGTACAACTGTATTCAAATGTGGTACGGTTTAGACTTTTTTTTCGGGTAATATTGATGTGCATAAAGTATTTTATGGGTTTAAAATAGTCTCTTATATTTTATGTAAAAGATTACTTACATCATATTCTTATTTCTTAGAATATTACGAAAACCATCATATTTTAGAATCATATGGGTTTATTTGCGAAGAACAACTGTGCTCAAATGTGGTTTACACTTTCTTTTTGGGGGTAATATTGATGTACATGAAGTATTTTATGGGTTTAAGATATTCTCTTATAATTTATGTAAAAGATTACTTGCATCATATTCTTATTTGTTAGAATATTACAAAAACCATCATATTTTAGAACTCACATGAGTTTATTTGCGAAGAGCTGTTACATTTCTAATAAAAGTACACATTTTTTATAACTTTGATTTTTTCTTGGCGAGTAGTTGCTAGCGGAAGAGGACAATCCATAAGTCTCTTGAATACTAATTACTATTGTATATATATTTATGTTAGATTTTAAATTTTATAACTATTTATGGTTGGAGGAGTATACCATTCGAATATACGTATATTATAAATATAAATTGTTTACAGATAATTTTGTATGTATGTGGCCTTGTGTCATTCATGTCTATATCATAGATTTAAATTTCAAAATTTACAAAAAAGTATTTAATTATAGTTATAATAAAAAAGCAAAATCATTACACGTTAAATATATTTAATTATATTCTATCCCAAAAAAAAGATGCATACTAAAAGAAACGGAAAACATGCAACTGGTTGAAAGACAAGTGTAAATTAATCATAGTGACATAAAAGTTTCCTGTTTCTTCAAGTTATTTGTAATGACACAATAGAGGGTATTACTTAGTCGATGAAAAAGACTTACATACAACCTAGGTGAATAAAACTTATATGTAACGCAGATAATGTTGTAGTTATGTTTATTAGTAAAGTAAATAGAAGATTTTTTTCTATGCATAAAATAAATAAAAGATTGCTTATATCTTAATATAGTTTATTGCTTATTTTAAATGGTGGAATAGTATTTTTATAGAGTATAGAACTTAAATCCCATTGGTTGAAGCGAAGATATGTAATATTATGAAAAATCATAAATAAAATAAATTTAGGTAGAAGAAAATAAAAGGAGATGAAAAAAGAAATTTTCAAGTAGACCTCGATCAATGAACGACTCTTCCTTGCTATATTTTGATCCGTATAAATTCCAAAAAAAAAGATAAAATAAAGAATCGAATATAAACATTCAGATAGAAAAGGACGAAATGGATTGAGCAAGAAATTTTTTAGATAGACTTTGATCAATGCAAACTTCTTCCTTATTGTATTTAGATCCAATGCATACTTCTTTTTTGCTGTATTTTGATCCCTATAAATTGAAAAAGGTGATAAAAAGAAAAATGAGTACATTTGAGAATTTAGATATAAACATCAAACTTTTTAAAGAATTGTTGTGGACTTGACGAAAATTCTATTTTCACACACACAGAGATAGAAGGAGAGCGAGAGCATATTAGAAAGGACATTTTTTGTAAATAATATGTAAATATAATATAATATCATAATTAAGTTAAATAGTCATTAAATTGAGACGGGGGACGGGGGTAGTGTGGGTTTATTGCAGGGGGGAGATTATTGTGGGTTTAATAGTATTGAAGATTAATGAAGCATATGTTTAATTATGTAACGTTTGATTAAAAATACATTTAATTATGGTATTTACTACAAAATAATAATGAAATCTTTTAAACTATAAAGGTATAGAAACAATGTCAATAACTCAATATGTTTGTAGAACGATCTTTACCATAATTTTCTTTCTGTTTTAATTTTCATTAATGTTTATATTTTCCTTCTTAATGATTAATGATTAATTCTTTTTTTTCCTTTTATAAAAATTAGTTATTTTGATATTGAATTGTTGCGATAAAGAATGAGAATTAATCTATGGCCCAAAAAATTCTAATTTTTGATAATTCAAGAAAAATCTACATAACATTGCTTTTATATAATAGTATAGATATATATACACACCTTTAATTCTGTGTTTTACTCAAGTAAAGTTATTGTTGGCCTATGAAAAAGTATAAGCCTCTTATAATAGATTTTTTCTATTTATAAGACTCAACATTGAGATCATATTTGAAAGATTAAGTGTCAAATTATTTAAATCAACTTGTATAGATATTATCAGCTAATTACATGAAACTTGTTTTTTGGGGGGCATAAATGAGAGTGCCTTTCTACCGTTGGCAAACTTATGTAGTTGATCAAAATATTAATGCTTTTATAGGCCCCACAGGCAACTAATAAAAATGGTCAAAAATAAACAAAGTGAAAAACAAGTTAACATTCAAATTTTCACACCAAACAATCAGTGACCAATCACATCCCTTTCAAAGTATCAATTGAACCCTTAACTTAATCTCCCCCCCCCAGCCCCCCGGGGCGGGGGGAAAACCAAAACACCTCAAATTAAGTGACCCCCTCCCCCTTTAAAATGTTGATAAACCCTACTTTATTTCACCGCTTCTTTTGAATTTACTTAATCGAATAGGCTTTATCCCACCGACTAAAAAAGGAAAAAAAAAAAAAAAAACCCCTTCTTTTCCCCCCTACGTTCTCCCCAGCCGCTGTAATTGGTGGTAAAATTTGAGCTGGGCAAATTGAGATGCAGGGGACCTCAGGAACACCGGAAATTTCAGGGGAGAGGCGGGAAAATCAGCCAGATGGGTCCGTGAGTGTAGCAAAGGCAGTAAGTGAGGAGAGAGAAAACGAGGAAAATGGGGAAGAGGGTGTTATCCCGGCACCAGCTGATGCTGTTGGTGACAGGTTTTCACCTGCTAATCGGTGGCCTCAAGAAGAGACTTTGGCTTTGCTTAGTATAAGATCTGAGATGGATATTGTGTTTCGTCAATCCGGGTCTAAAACTCCTCTTTGGGATCAGGTTTCAAGGTATCATTCTGCTTCTTAATTTAGATTGAGTGCAGTTTGTTAGGAAGAAAGAGATTCTTGGTTGGTGAAATTTTGTGGGTCTTTTGAATTGTATGAGAATTGCGTATCATTTGGACTTCAATGCCAATTCTTATATGAGACGGTATCATCGACATCTGAAGAGTCCATTGAGTACGATTGGTTAATTTAGACATTCTGGGCACTGGGGTTATTGATGAACTCTGCCTCTTTCATTTTTTAATTTCGTTTTTCTATCCTAGTCAACCCCATTCTCTGGTCTTTTGGGCTGATGAATATTCTGGGTATTTGTCACACTGATGTATTATGTTTCATGAGATAATTCATTTGGAATATTTGGTTCATAGTTTTCTGGGTTATTGCATGGGATGAAATGTCCTCTGGTTGATGCCAATTTAAACATCAATCACCTTGTGTTCTTAAGTCCCACCTTTGCAGGGTCCATTTGGGGCTTCTGTTCTGGCAAGTTGTTTGACTATCTTCTAGGTAGTTGTTGGACTGTGAAATAGGTTAAATGCTGGTAGAGACTTCGTATACCTTTTTTTATTTTTTTATTAATCAATGAGATTTTCTGGTTGTGTGCCGTCATGGAATTATAGGTGAGGAAGTAAGTCTGCCCTATATTCTCTTTCCATAAATTTGTCTGAGTATTTGAGATTAGGGATGCATTATGTATTCGTAACAGAGTTCAATTGGCATTTTGATTGATAAAATCTTACTCATGCTTGAGACTATGGGTGACCTATGTGTTCATCAAAGACTTCCAAGTCCAGATCCACATTGATGCTTTGAGCAGATGTAGCAACCTTTCTCCAAGATTAAGGGGACGCCGATCCCTTTTAAGTCCTACTTTTAAAAAAATCCTTTTGACTGCTTGTTACGTCTCGAAAAAGAAGTGGATTGTTGACATCTTTGTGTCTCATTTTGATTTAGTCCACTATAATTCAAGCTGAATTGCCACAAAGTGACCTTTATGAAAAATGGATTCATTAGAGTCTTTGCCTGTCATTTTTTTTTTTTTTTTTTGGTGGGTTGTTGCATTTTTAGCATTTTTTGTGGGTTCGGCATTATGGCTGGACTATGTTGCATCATTTACTTTAAGTTTCCACCTTAATCCATGATTGAGCAGCAGAGTTGGTGCATCCCTTCTGTATTTTCTCATTGACTTGTTCTAGTGTTTGGCAATTAGTTGCTAAAGTAGCTGATTGTCATTCAGAATTGGCTAATTGTGTTGATTGTCTTGTGGGGTACCCCAGGAGAATGGCTGAGCATGGATATGATAGAAGTGCCAAGAAATGCAAGGAGAAATTTGAGAACATATACAAATACCACAAGAGACTGAAAAATTGCTCATATTCTAGGCCCAGTGGAAAGACTTACCGGTTTTTTGATCAGCTAGAAGCTTTAGATCATCATCAGGCCTCTCTCCAAGCATTAGTCCCTGAGCAAGATGATACAGCTGTGAAGGACACAACGTTGTCTATAGACCCCATTTTGAGCAACCCCCCAAATGTTCCCCAAATTGCCATGCCAATATCAGTGAACTTTGATTCCAGTCCCATTACTACTTCCACATCAACCACCTACACTTCAGGGAGTGAATCTGAGGGTTTACGAAAGAAGAGGAAATGGGCAGATTTCTTCGGAGAACTAATGAAATGTGTGCTTGAGAAGCAAGAGGATTTGCAGAAGAAGTTTCTGGAAGCAATAGATAAATGCGAGAATGAGAGAATAGCAAGAGAAGAGGCCTGGAAGGCCCAAGAAATAGCAAGAATTAAGAGGGAGCAAGAACTGTTGATGCAAGAACGATCGATATCAGCAGCAAAGGATGCAGCTGTACTTGCATTCCTGCAAAAAATATTAGAGCAACACCAGGATCCTGTTGCACTAGGGCAAATGGAGGGAAACCCAGGTCAAGAAATGAGCATCATGTGTAGAAATGAGAGACACAGTGGGGAAAACCCCTCTTCAAGGTGGCCAAAGGAAGAAGTTGAAGCTCTCATAAGAATTCGATCTAACATGGAATTGAACGACCAAGGAGGCGGACCAAAGGGGCCATTATGGGAGGAGATTTCAATGGCTATGAAGAGGATGGGCTATGTAAGAAGCGCTAAAAGGTGTAAAGAGAAATGGGAGAACATAAACAAATACTACAGGAGAGTGAAGGACAGCAGCAAACTGAGGCCTGTTGAGTCAAAAACATGTCCTTACTTTCACCTGCTTGATGATCTGTACAGCATGAAGACCAAGAGGTTGGATAATAGTTCAGAAGGTGCCGGTTGTAACTTGAGACCGGAAGAGCTCCTGATGCATATGATGAATCATCATCATTCAGGGCAAAGACAGGGACAGGCGGTGTTACAGCAAGAGGAAGGCCAATTGATCATGGCCCAAGAATCAAGCCATGATGGGAATCACAATCACAGTGAAGACGAAGATAAACATGTGGAAGATGAACAAGGTGATTATGAATCAGTTGCTAAAGATCCTTCTCCTATGAACATTATGGAATGAGGGCATATAACAAAAAATGACGCATGAATTTGGCCTGGTACAGCATTCACTAAGGAGCTGGATTTGTATCTCGGGTGTTGGCGGTTGTGGCGGTTACTGCTGCTATTGGCTTAGTGAGCCTTTGCTGTGGCAATCGCTTCGGAGTGTATATGTCGGGAAGAGAATTATTGTGTGCAAACAAGTTCTGTATGTGTCAAAGTGTACGGTCTTTTGAGCCGTGCTGTTGTATAATGATCTGTATTTGATAGTTTTGAAGCAATGAAGTGTTTGCAAAGCAGACATTTGTGAGATGCTTACACAATAGATTTGAGTATGTACAGTAGTTGATTTGCAGCTTGGCGCTGTGCTTGGTTGCATGCTTGCCATGGAAAATTACTCCCAAGTGTTGTCCGAGACTCTCACAACCACAGGCCGCACCCAACCATATTCGTGGCCTAGGGTAAGTATTCTTGCGGCTTACTTTTCCATCGATTTCTTCTCTCCTTTTCCTTTCTTTTTTGTTTCACTCATAAAATTCAATTTTTCTTTTTGGATAGTACGTTATCATTCGAAAGTATTGGCGTATTACTACTCAAGTGTATACCATTATTGAATTAATGTCGAAAATATTTTTCATATATAAAGTATCAATTTATAGTTTTTAGTTTACTAATATATAATGATTCTTTTCTGCTGCTTAATGATACGTTTCTTTTTAAAAATTATACTCCCTGATTTCCATTGGTCTAGCATAAAAAATATATGGGTTATAAATAGATATTTTTTTATTATTTTAACAATTTTTTAAGATACCAAAACTTTTTTTTTTTTTAACTATTAGCTTAGAGCATTAACGTGAAGAGTAACACGTTGCTTTTATTTCTTTCATTATATATTTTTATTTCTTTCATTATATATTGTTCTTTTTTGTCACTTGTAATTTTTTTTTTTGGGGATAATAATAAGGGTAAAAAGTATTTTATTACTCACGTTTTCATCATTATCCAATTTATTTTGAATGCGTATCAATTTATAGTTTTTACTAATATATAATGATTTTTTTTCCCCACATAATGATTTTTTTTAGATTATAGGTTCATATTTTTTCCATTTGTCTAGCATCAAAAATATGAGTTATAAATAGATTTTTTTATTTTAACATTTATTTAAGATAATATAGAACTTCTTTTTTACTATTAGGCTTGCCATTAATGTAAAGCACATTGCTTTTATTTGTTTCACTACGTCTTTTCTTTTTGTGTCACTCATAAAATTATTTTTTTGGGATAATAAGTTCTGGTTAATTAGAAAGTATTGTTACATTATTACTCAAATACCAGTTATTATCAAATTTATTTGGAAAAATATTTTTGTACATGGCATATCAAGTCATAGTTATACTAATGTATAATGCTTTTTTGGTTTCATAATCATATTTTTTAATATTATACTTTCATGATTTCCCATTCGTCTAGCATCAAAAATTATGAGTTATAAATAGATACTTTTATTATCTTAACATATATTTATGACTTAAAAATTTTTTAAGAAAACTATTGGATTGTAGCATTAACAACTAACATAAAAAGTGTTGTGTTTAACACATTGTTTTTACTTCTTTCACTAACACCTGTTCAGATATTGTATCAAAGAAATATGCAGACACCCCCTCATACACTAAAAAAAGGCACGTATATTGTAGACCTGATGATGCGGTGCAATTTGGATCAAACAAATTTTTTTTTTTTTAATAGAAAGGGGTACATGGAAATAAGGGTTGAGTTTTTTTTTTTTTTTTAAAAAAGGTACATGGAATTATTATATATAGTAACTCGGGTTTATAGATTCGTGAACTTCTAATAATTTGCAATGAAAAAAAAGCTGGCATGATGTGAAAAGTAAGGAGAATTTTAGATTGATTCAAGTTTGTTGCTTAATTGCATAATATTTATGTTGTTTTTCTATAAAAAAAAATTGACTGTTGCCACTGGATCGAATGTTACAGACATAGAGTATTCTCAATCATAGTTTCAAATTTTGAAACTCCACCTTGTCACATCAGTAAAAATTCCATTTTGCATTCTTTCACTTCTTCAACCCATGAAACTCTTACTTAAATCATCCAATAAAATATTTATAATGAACCAATCCAATAACATACAAATCTTTTTTAACCACTAAAATAATATTTTTGAGGAAAAATAAAAACAAAAAACAAAAAAAAAACAAAAAGACAAAAAAAGGTGAGAATGCATGGAGGAACGGCTGAGCGTTCCTCCTCACGTAGCAAAAGCAGGAAGCTCAATGGTAGAAGCAACACGTAATGTGTAGGTCTCGTAAAAAACACGTGTGTCTTTAGGCTGGGGGTGCTCTTAGAGCTATAACGACCGTGCCCAGCTTGCACTGACGGCTTCTTGTAGTAATGTTGAACGCTGACATCACAACGCAAAACATCAATCCCACAGTTTTGCCTTCATTAAAACTTTCAACTTTAAGATTCTAAGTTCTATTAGTAATTAATTTAGTTGGTAAAAGTTGTTATTGCTGACATTCTTATTTTGGTTAACAATTAAGTTAGCTGGTAAAATTCTTACTAAGATACCGAAAATTTGATAAATCTATGTATCTTCATTAGTATTTTTGTAAGTGTTTTTTTCCCCTAAAAAAATATTTATGAAGAGACATGCATTTGTAATAAAGTAATGTTTAAACCTACAAATGCTCACGTTTTTATCTCTCTCTCTCTCTTTTTTGGGGAAAGATCTGCAAATGTCATTTGTTGAATTGACAAGCACTTACATCTTTTTTAGAACGATTCAGACTTAAGTGAGACTATCTTATATAAAAGTTGACTTGTCGGAGGCTTTGAGATGACTATACTAAGGATAGGCATTCGTTAGTTAGGATATTTCTAGACAAAATTGGAAATATAATCTTTTAAACTAATAGAGATTTTTTTCTAGATTATTACTCGGGATTTTTTTTACATTACCTAATTTCAGAGTTCTTTTTAATTCGTGACTTTTGTAGATTACCTAATTTCAACGTTCTTCGTAGCTCTAACATCAAATTGGCAATTGAGGTAAATTAAACTGCTTATAGGTCTGGTTGTCTATGTAGAATGCAAAAATTCTACGACAAATCAAATAGTGCCACGTGTAAAAAATCGACCAATTACAAATTGCCATGTGTCATGTTGTCTTTGGTGGACTTGCTTGGTCAAAATTAAGTTCAGCCAATTAAAAGCAGCCACATGTTATCGATGATATAGAAATTAGTAATTATTTTCTTTATTTAAAAATAAAGAAATAATTAATGGCTCTAGACCCAAAACCTGGCTCTAACTCTAGCTGGCAGAGCCTATAACTAAGGGTTCTTCCTCTTCATTTTGATCATTCAACATTTGTAGAACTCAAAGCTTAGACGCTAAGGAGCATCCAACTACCAAGCGAGAAGGATCAAAACTTGCAGAACTTTAGAAACTACAATCAGCTACTTGTAGATCAAAATCAAGAATAGTCTTCAGAGTTCTTCAGGTGATGTGCCTCAACCGAGATCAAGCATCACGCTTTCGGAATACTCAAATCATTATGAGATCGAATCAGAGTATTATTTCATTGTATTAAATTCAGATATTGTACCTGTACATATTACATCAGTACAAAGATTTAATTTGTTTTCTAAATTTTCTGTCTAATTTATTTTAGGCGTAAAATTTGTGTTTACAGTCTACAATGAAATTTGTGATCACTCAGTGAGTCGAATGGCATCCTTGAGTAGTCTAAATGCTTCTGGCATTTGGGGGGGGGGGTGTTGGAGGATTGCACTGTTTGGATGTGGAATGCTGCCACAAGAGACTCCATCTTAACATTTTTAGTTGTTATGGTAGTACTATTATTTGTATGACATACTGATATTATAGGAACCCCTGATAGTAATCTCATCCGCCGATTTGGAGTTCCCTTCTCTCAATTTGGCTCTCGTAGTTATAGGCTCATAGCATACTGCATATACACTAGCTTGATTTTTTTTCCCCCTTTTATTGTAAGTTGTTCAAGGCAGAACCAAACGCACACTGTCAAAGGATGCAGCAGCCTGGATATGGAATAAGAGCATTCGTGCTACAAGAGCTGTGCACCTGAGTATCCTCTGTTATTCGTCATAGTTGGTTACCTGTGTGGCTGTGTCTGTAGAAGCAAAAGTTCACATCAAATCATTATAGCTTCGTGTCTATGTAATCTAACATTTCACTTGATTATTGAGGTCATAATTTGAAGCTTAAGATGAAATGTGGTGGTGGGTAATCGGGATTGGGATTGGGAATCGTAAGAGGTAACACATCCCAATTTCTTTGGTGTTCGAGTATAAAATTAATTTCTAAACCTTTAATCATCAGTTTAAGATTTTTGTTGAGATGATTCATGAACTTAGAATTAGAATCTTTCTGAGTGAGATATCTCGAGTTTGAATTTCAACAACCCCCATATTAATTTATTGTGCAAGGCATGGGTAGTTTTTACAGCATCCATACTTTAAGTTCAAGGGACATTCATATGAGAGCGTGCTAAAATATAAATCTATTCATGAGCTTTCAATTACTAGTTTAAGCTTTTAGTTGGGATGATTCTTGAATCTTGAGCGTTTGGCATAAAAGCGAAAACATCCTTCAGAGATCCAATTGCAGCACGGCAGCATCTTGTAAATTGATCTGTCAATTTTGACAGAGACTAAACTGCTCAGTAACTTTGTCTAAAAGCAGAATGAGTTTCCCGTTCCTTATTTCATTTCTGCTCTGACCATGTGCACGTCAAATATATGATGTTCACAGTTCCTCCTTATCTTGTACTGCCTCTCTGAATTTTCATCATTGTTTCTATGCCACATGGCTTGATGGGAATTGCACAAATGTGTGATTGTCCCTCTGGGGAAGAACCTGCTCTGAGAACCTTCATTGGCATCCTGATGCGACTCAAACTCATGGGAATCTCCCTGTTTGCCTGTCACTGACAGTGCGTGCTGGGCTTTTTGAGCCTCATGGGTTCAAGTACCCTTTTGAAGCTTGATGCTTGTTTTTACTGGCTGCATTGTGAAGTTAACAATGATGAACTGTGCCATGTACGGATAGGTAATGGATTGGATCAGGTAGGATTAGAATCAGTCTGTTTACAAAGTGGACCAGATCGGACCTTCTGTGTAAATAATCGGGTCGGGTCGGGTGCGACTTGCGTTTTGTCCATTTTAAAATTGAACAAACTTGCGCAAAAAAACTATTATAATAATTATTGTTAAGTATAATGTTTTAGCAATAAGCTTAACTAATTAGAACATGTAAACTAGTGTGTCAAATATATTGAAAAACTAATGGATCACTAAACATGTCGTTAATGGGCTGCCCGGCCCGACCCGTTAATATGCCTTAATGGCGTGATCTACTATTGACCCAGTTCATTATGGACCTAGTCTTTGTTGGTCCTATTTTAAATGGATCAACCTGCTTGATCAATGAGTACCCCGACTCGTTGCACACATAGTGCCATGATATGGCCTTTGATGTGTCATCCTAGAACATCTTGAGGTGATTAGCACATCAAGACAGAGAAAACAGTAATTTATTTGAAGTAATGTAATGCAATCAATCTTGTGATGTACCCACAATTACATAGTTTATGTAATTATAACCACAATGTAGGTTTTCTTTGTAAGCAAAATGACAAATCTCTTACTACAAGACACATTTTGAGTGTCTTGTGTTGACCTAAAAATCATATGACAATGTTTTAAATTGAAAAAAAAAATATTATGATCGAATAATGGAAGTCTAGTATAATTTATAAATGGTATAAAATCATCTTTTTATCCATAACTTACCACATTTCTAAACTACGCATCATATACCCTCACGAATATGGCTGATCTAATTATGGTGTCATCTAACACTTTGTCGTCGTAGTTGGCGCAAATTTAAGTCTGACAATTTATAATTAAGTGTAATTATTGAGAATTAGGTGATTTAGAATTATAAAATACGTTAATTTAGGATGAGACAAAATATTTAAGGGTGTTTTGCTATAAGACATATATCATCGCTCTTTTTTTCTATTTATGATAGGTTTCTTTTCAATTATGATACTTTCGTATGACCAAATAAGGTAATTGAAACATGTTAGAAGATATAGCGTAATGGCTGCTGAGAAGACAGGGAGATGAACTGTGTCGTGGATGAAACCACTGACCTGAAAGCTAAATTCACCCGACTTGGGTGCAAATCCTTAAGGCAAAGAAGCTCCCCAAGGTTTAACGCAGCGAATCTCTCACTCGTGCAGTCCAGGGAGAGACTATGGAGTATGAGTATTTGTTGTTCAGAAAGAAAGAAAAGAAGAGAAGATGATGTTTTCTGTGTGTTCTCCAAGCTGCAGAGGAGCTCCTTTTATAGCAGCCAAAGGAAGAATGTAGCCGTTAAGAAGCAGCGAAGGAGAGTAAAGTGGAGAGAAAAAGAAGAGCCAAGTTGGCCGAGTGAAGGAGAGTAAAATGAGGAAAAATTCAAGGAAAGTGGAGAGGTAATGGAGGACTCAGTTAAGCTTCAAAATTAAACTGTCAGGTTTATGACAGCTTATCCGCAAACAGTCCAAAGAAAATTCCTCCAAAATTATAAGGAATAAGGCCGACAGCCCAGAACAAACAGGCGGGTGGCAGCACGCGCATGAGGCTACCCAATGCACCCTCAACCCCCATGAAAATATCTACAAGAAAAGTGAGATATGTAAACCTTTTAAAACACGCCAAAAGTTCCATGTAGGACAACAAGAAGGAAAAGTAGAGAGAATAAGTGAACACCCTTCTAGGGTGCTATTACTCCAATAAAACATAATTATAAAATTGTTTACATTACAAAATTGAATACGTCAAACCAAACAATTTTGTACCATCTTCTGTGGATTCTTCCAGCAGAGAGACAACAGAAGAAATTGGATGTAACGAATTCTTTTTTGTTGGGTGCTGGACACTTTTGCATTGTTACATTATTTGGTGAATATCTTGTCATTAACCCTTCATCCCTGGCTAGTCTTCTTTTGGGGGTTGGTAAAGACTTTCTTTAACTCCTGCCCTTCCATTTTGATTTCTCATTGTAAACAATTAATTTATATGGCCACAGAAGGCATCAAATTGTCAAACCTGGGATGAAGTTGGAAGTTCACCCAGCTACCACTAGTCTGTGTCTATCATTCTCCATCACTGTGAATCCGTGAACTCCCACTGGAGGGTTAGAGTGTCTTGTTATCCCTTGTGACTGTGAGTTTCCAGTTTCATCGCTCTGAAATGTTCTGATCTATATATATGTTTGCCTTGGGTCATTGTTCTTGTTCATTGGTGTCGGTGGGACACAGTGTATAGTTCAGAGGCGATGGTTGATGACGTTGAAGGAAGAGTTTTCGAACAAAATGGTGATCTACTGTGGCAATAACATCTATCTTTTAACGATGAAGGTGACATGGAGGTGGCAAAGACATTCACTGTTAAGGAACCAAAGATGGCTACCAAGAATTGCAGTCAAGATAACATTGTTGGGAGAGGAGGCTACGCTGCTGTCTAAAAAGGGGTCCTACCTGTTGATCATGTCATTGCAATTAAGAAGTCGAATACAGTGGATATGAATTCAGATCGACCAATTCATCAACGAGGTGGTTATGCTTCGTAGAATCAGCTATTGAAATGTGGGGAAACTCCGGGGTTGTTTAGAGACAGAAGTCCCCTTGCAGTATATGAGTTCATATTAAACAGTACCATATACAAAACAAAACTGGACTATCTTGTTTTCTTGGAGCAACTATTTGCATGTTATAATTGAAGCTGCTGAGGCTCATGCATGCTTGCACTCTGCAGCCTCCATGGGGATGTGAAATCCACAAACGTTTCACTCGACAATAGCCATGTTGCCAAGATATCCGACTTTGGAGCTTCAAGGTTAGTAGTTCCCTTGTAATATTCTCAAATATCTACTCTGGTGCAAGGAACTCTTGGATATCTCGATCCAAAGTACTTCTTTCAAGCCAATTGACTGAGAAGAGTGATGTCATAGTTTTGGATAAGTCCTTGCTGAGCTCTTAACAAGACAGAATTCCCACTTTTTCTCGAGAGGGTGAATATGGGGCTAGAAGCTTCTCAATGAAGGCTAGAAGCTCTTGACAAGCTGTCTTTTTGATATATACATCAATCCTCAATCAGTCCAAGAAGCTTCCCAAGAGCAACTGATCACCATGGCCGAGCTTGTTGCAAGATGCTTGAGAGTGAAGAGAGAAGACCGACCCACAATGAAGGTAGTCGCAATCAAGTTGGAACAATTGAGGAAGGTAAGCATTGCCCATCCATGGGAGCATTGGGAAGATGACACAACATACGAACTTGTCAAATGAAGAGCAAGGAGGTCTCGATCTATCGTGTGCCATCATATACAACACCAGTTGCGTACGTCTCATGATCACATCGATATACCAAGTAGCTCGGTTATAGATAGCTCAGGATTTGATGGTTTCCAACAAGATACAGTAAGCAATATTAATACACCTGTAGAACAAAATATTGTAATTCGTGAGATGCTCTAGTGACAACCACATTATATTTATAATCATGACAAATTATGTGATGTTGGGTTTCGTGGCCCAAAATCCAAGTACCGGCACGGTGGGACCATGCTACACAGGACACGGGCGTGTCAAGTCGAAGAACGTCCAGTCGAAGAGGACAGAAAAACGGCACGGGGGTGCCGTGCCACGTGGCACGGCCGTGCCATGTGGCACGGGGTGACCGTGCCACGTGGCACGGTCGTGCCCCGTGTGTTTACGCCGCCTCTCTCGGAAGGCGGTAGAGTTCTGTTCAAGGAAGGATTTCACCCGGCGGCTAGGGTTGCACGCTAAGGGGGAAAAACCCTACTGTTTGGACCCTATATAAAGGGGGTCAGGTTTAGGATCTAAAACATCTCCAGTACTCATACATACATTGAGAGGTAGAAGTACTTTGTGAGAGATTACAA
Source organism: Carnegiea gigantea (assembly GCA_029747015.1). Lineage (NCBI taxonomy): Eukaryota > Viridiplantae > Streptophyta > Magnoliopsida > Caryophyllales > Cactaceae > Carnegiea > Carnegiea gigantea. Next base: position 94,928 of record JAKOGI010000518.1, on the reverse strand, counting down.
TAGAGAGGTTGTAATTCTGCTCTTAGATCAAATCACTGTGGTGATTGTGATCGTGTTGTATTCTTCCTGCTCATAGTGAATTGTTCTGGTGCTGTTGCCGTCCGTGATTTTTTCCCGATTTGGGTTTTCCACGTTAAATCTCTTGTCTTCTTATTTCTGTTTTCTGTTATTCACTTGATTTCTGAATCTCTAACTCATCCTATCGCTTCCGCTATTATTGTTGCTCTAATATTATTCCTAACAAGTGGTATCAGAGCTTTGGTTATAGGATGTCTTCAATCATGAGGGTAGATATTCAGAAATTCGATGGGGAGATTAGTTTTAATCTCTGGAAGGTGCAGATGAGAGCAGTTCTCATTCAGCACGGGTTGTGGAAGGTCCTGAAGGGACCTCACGTAAAACCCGAGAAGATGACAGAAGAATAGTGGACTGAAGATGTAAAGAAGAGACGTGGATCGTTGACGGAGGACGAATGGGAGGAACTGGAGTTGAAAGCGGTTTCAGCCATACAGTTGTACTTGGCACCACATGTCCTGCGAGAGGTGCTTGATAAGACAACTGCGGTGGATCTTTGGGCTCGGCTGGAGGAACTCTACATGACGAAGAGTCTCGCCAACAAGATCCGTTTGAAGGAAAGGTTGTATACCTTTCGTATGGCTGAAGGTACCCCTGTCCAAAAGCATTTGAATGAGTTTAACTCTATTCTTATTGACTTGGAGAGTCTAGATGTAAAAATTAAGGATGAAGATAAGGCTATTTTACTTGTTGTGTCGTTACCCCCTTCTTATAAACATTTTGAGGAGATTATGCTATATAGTAATTCTAATACTATATCGTTTGAAGATGTTAAGTCAAACCTGTTGTCTAAAGAGAAGTTTGATCTTGACATTCATGATTCTGCTGAAGGATTAGCAGTAAGGGGTACAGCAACTGAAAAGGGGAACGGTAATAGGAGTAAGAACCGTTCTAAGTCTAAAAATCCTCATGCTGGAAAGACCTGCAATTACTGTGGTAAATTGGGTCATATTATTGCTAACTGCTGGAAACTGCAAAAGAAGAAAGAGAAAGAGGAAGATAATTCTCAGGAGCCTGCTGAAATTTCATTTGCTGAATCTGATTCTGATGGGGACGTTCTGTTTGCTACCTCTACTGAAGGGGGGAGTGATTTTGATTGGATTCTTGATTCTGGGTGTACCTATCATATGTGTCCTCACAAGGACTGGTTTTCAACATATGATCCAGTTGATTCAATTGTTGTTCACATGGGTAATAATGCCCAATGTAATGTAACTGGAATTGGTACTGTTAAAATCAAGACTCATGATGGTGTTGTCAGGACCTTATCGAATGTTCGTCACGTTCCTGACTTGAAGCGCAACTTCATCTCGTTGGGCACCCTTGAATCCAAAGGGTGCAAATATTCGGCTGAAGGTGGTGTTGTGAAGGTCTCAAAGGGCAGTAAGATTCTGCTGAAGGGTTTGAGGCAAGGAGGCCTCTATATCTTGCAGGCATCTACTGTGACAGGTTATATGAAGAAAAGTTTATATAAGTCATCTCCCAGAGCTAAGTTCAAGCATTGCTTGGACTTAGTTGATATTCGCAGTATTTGAACGCCCTTCGAGGCATTGCCCCTTGGAAGAGGAGTCATCCTTCGGGGTGCGATGACGGAGTCAGAAAGCAGTGATTGGAGATTTGGTTCCAAGGTGGAGATTGTTGGGTTTCGTGGCCTAAAATCCAAGTACCGGTACGGTGGGACCATGCTACACAAGACACGGGTGTTTCAAGTCGAAGAACGTCCAATCGAAGAGGACAGAAAAACGGCACGGGGGTGCCGTGCCACGTGGCACGGCCGTGCCACGTGGCACGGTCGTGCCCCGTGTGTTTACGCCGCCTCTCTCGGAAGGCGGTAGAGTTCTGTTCAAGGAAGGATTTTACCCGGCGGCTAGGGTTGCACGCTAAGGGGGAAAAACCCTACTGTTTGGACCCTATATAAAGGGGGTCAGGTTTAGGATCTAAAACATCTCCAGTACTCATACATACATTGAGAGGTAGAAGTACTTTGTGATAGATTACAATAGAGAGGTTGTAATTCTGCTTTTAGATCAAATCACTGTGGTGATTGTGATCGTGTTGTATTCTTCCTGCTCATAGTGAATTGTTCTGGTGCTGTCGCCGTCCGTGATTTTTCCCGATTTGGGTTTTCCATGTTAAATCTCTTGTCTTCTTATTTCTGTTTTCTGTTATTCACTTGATTTCTGAATCTCTAACTCATCCTATCGCTTCCGCTATTATTGTTGCTCTAATATTATTCCTAACAAGTGGTATCAGACCACTTGTTGGGGAGATCCAAGGAGGGAGCCCACTTCAACCAAGGCCCATGGAAACAAGCCCAAGTGAGGTTCCATCCTAAAATCAATTGGCAATAGGAGGAGTAGCCCACTTGACTTATATACCATGACCCTACTTCTCAAACTCCCGATGTGGGACTTCTTTTACTCATGTGTGACATTCCCAACAATCTCCCCCTCACACATGAGTCTTTTTCACACCACATTAATGCACAAGCTCCCCCTTGAGCGGAAGTCTTTACCAAGGTGTCAAGCCACCACCATCAAGAGCTTATCCACACCATCGAGCCACACTGCAGCACACGTATTACCGCTCGATCAACACCTGCGTGTCACTTCACCAAGCTCGTCCATGGGGTCCACCATGCCACACCTTTGTCACCTAGCCGAACGCACCATCGGCTCTGATACCACTTGTTGGGGAGATCCAAGGAGGGAGCCCACTTCAACCAAGGCCCATGGCAACAAGCCCAAGTGAGGTTCCATCCTAAAACCAATTGGCAATAGGAGGAGTAGCCCACTTGACTTATATACCATGACCCTTCTTCTCAAACTCCCGATGTGGGACTTCTTTTACTCATGTGTGACATTCCCAACATGTGACAATGTATTTAATAAAAGGATCTATTTGGTAATGTGTAATAATCAAAGTCTTCGTTGTTCCCGGTTCCATTTTATATGTATGGGTTGTCGGTCATGTCCAAAAGTTACTTTGGTCCACAGATGCCTCACTTTTTTGTACAAGGGAATGAACAAAGTTTTTACTACTGCATTTAATTTTGGATGTGTATAATAGACGGGAACCCTGACTTGGGTTACCTTGTCCTAGCTCAAGGGCCTACCAACTACCATATTATGTTGTGGGTGAGATGATCTTTGGAGACACACCCCACCAAACCAAACCAAACCAAACCAAACAGGACCTTACACAGGCGTGGTCCTTTTTTGCCCTTTCTCTTTTCCCTTGGTGTTATCCCTAGACTGTAGATACGCAATTCTATTAAGTTGTTCATCATAAATATTAGAGCTAGCGTTCGTTCTTTCTATGGGTAAATTAGAATGGATAAAAGGATCAAATGGATTAAAATACGTTGAGATAGATTAAAATAGAATGAAGTGAATTGAAGTAGGTTGAAGTGGGCTGAATTTTTTTATATGATAAACTAAACTTGGTTAAAATAGTAGAGATAAACTAAAGTGAGTTAAAGTGAGTTAAAATAGGTTAAAGTGGATTGAGATTAGTATTTTAAAATTGATCCATAAAAAGAACAGACCCTTATTATGAGAAGATCAAAATCAACATAACGGATTAGTATTTCATAGGCTGGCCTAGGATAGAGTGCAGGACATTCTTCTTCGGAGATCTAGTAGAAGCAAAGGGCGAGGAATATGATGACAAGGGGCCAAACCTTGAATGAGAGAGAGCTTTTTCTATCGAAAGATGGGGCATTCACAAATTATATAGACATATATATACACAAATATACATATGCAATAGATTATAGAAAAATTAAAATTTTTTTTCGCTAATAAAAATTAAAGTGGCTTTGATATAATGATTAATGTGATAATTTTGATGGATACATCGTTTGTTATATTCAAATTCGAAAGAGTCATGTCCCTTTGTTTAAGTAAAGAAACACTTGGGTTTATATCTAGAACACTAATTAAATCTTTATAATAAGTCTACAATTTTTTTTTTTGTTTTGCTCTTATTTGGCTTTTACCGTGCTCATTGTTAACCCATTGAGGCTAATCCTCTAATCTAGTGAATGAGATGCTTATTAGGTGTTATAAACACACCATTCTAATAATATTGTTGAACCATACATTTAAAAGCCTAATATTATCTACTGCACTACATCCAGAAACAATATTATTGAGGGTTGACAATATTAAAAAAAATGTACCAATGAAGTCTTAGCCTAGTGGTGAAGATTGAGATACTGGGTACATTAGGTCCCATGTTCGATTCCTCCTTCCTCCGTTGTATTGTAATTGCATTGTCTTGCCGTTTATGCCTCCTATGGAATATTTAAAAAAATGTAATAATTTACACGCTAATCAATACTAACTTCCATATTGATATATAAGAAAAATATTAGCATTCCGTAAATGCATTAAGCCTCATAATCTTCTTTTCTAATATCATATTATATTGGTATATATGCTTATTTGAGGCAAAACATGTTCATAGAAAAAGGTGGCAAGAATGTAGGATCTACCAAATGAGTTTATCTATTTGGGGAGATTATGCTCGGATAAATGTGATTTAAGTCTAGATTTTTGAATTCAATTCGACCTTAAGTCAAGTAGTGTTTAGTTCAATAGACTAATCTTGCACCCAAAAATGAACCCATAAAAGAAAAACTAGGTTGTCTTTAGTTCAAATATATCAATTTAGGCTTAGAATGTAAATCGAGTTAAAGTATTTTGAATAACGAATAAGATTGACTTTGAATATTTCAGTTTAAATGTCAAGTTTGTTTGCCAAATCCTAGATTTATCCAATTTAGCCCTATCCTTTTGGGCGATAAATGTTAGTTTTTCACTCATTTAAGTTCATCTCACTCCTTTTTACTACATCTTACTCCTTTCAACTCCTTTATGCTCCTTCACACATTCTACTACAAAATTTTCATTTCTTTTATAGATAAATTTAAATTTTCCACTCATTCCCGATTCATCTGGTTCCTTGGCACTTTTTCATAAAAATTCCTGCTTGGCGTTCTAAATTTTTCATCAAAAGAACCAGCCCGAAAAAGGAAAATTGTTCCACAACCCCAACCAAAAAAAAAAAAAAAAAAAAACACCATCTCCCTTCGTACGAATTACAGACAAAAATAAAATAAAATAAAATAAAAGATTTCCGTGAAAATTGATGGATTGTCCAGTAGAAGATAGTGACAAAAGTGGACCCCAGAATGGGGCCATTCAAACTTGCTAACCGTTGGATTTTTACACCCCAACACCTCCATGGAGATCAGTTACTCATCCAGCACAACCCACACGTCACATGCCTCTCCTCCTAAACCCAATCAGCCCCATCTTTCTCTCTCCTCCATCCCATCTTTCTCTCTGCAACCCTCTCCAATGGCGGAATCCCAAACCCAAACCCAAAACACCATAATTCCAAAAGAAACAGCTCTGCAAGCCCTAAACACCATAATCCAACTCCACTTCGAGAAAACCCTAGAAAAGAAGCGGGCTGTAGACCTTCAAAAGAAGCACCTATGGAAGCTCTTCCAACACTTCTTCCTCTTCCTCTCCGTCGTCTTCGCCGCCGAGTCTATCAGTCCACGCCTCCAGTGCCGCCATTGCTGGGTTCCAATCTCTCTCCTCTCTCTAGCCCATCTCATCTTCTACGTCTCCGTGGCGCAAACCCTGCGGTGCATCAATGGGCTCAAGTACCAGCGGCGCTGCCACAAGCTCACCCTGGGTCTGGCTACCGAGAAGCTCCGCCTCCTCCAGCTCCGAACGGCGGCAGCGAGGGGGGGAGATGGCGGCGGGTATGAGAACGAGGTGGCGGTGAATGGGGAGGAGTTTGAGATACATTATCAGGAGCCACCGGAGAGCTATTTTGGTAAGTTTAAGAGGAATTGGGCGCTTTATTTTGGGTTTTCGATCTTCATTTACGCTTTCATGGTCTCTTCTTCCGTTGTTATTCTTTGTTTCTGATTTTTTTTATTTCGTGGATTTTTGGGAAATTGAGGGAGAGAAAGGGAATGTATTGTATTAGTTGAATTATTTGTTGTAATTAGGGATTGTATTATGCTTTTGCCAACAGAGTAATTGGAACACTCGAGGTTTTTTTTTAAAATTTTGTTTTTTGGGTGCAAACGACATTTTTTTTTTTGGGGGGGGGGATGATGAGTATCTTAGTGTACGACCCTTCGTAGGTCTTTTAATTTGATAAAAAATCATATCATGATATAAAATTATCTTTTTATTTATAATTTATCATATTTTTAAAATATGCGGATCATATATATTCACATTGGATTAATATAATTAGGACATTATTTAATACTTTATCGACATAGTCGATAAATATTTAAAGTGAGTGATGTATAATTAAGTATAATAATCGGAAAATTTGTGGTTTGAAATCGTAAAAGATGTTAATTTATGATAAGATAAGATATTTACAAGTGTTTTATAGTAAGATATATATATATCACTACTCTCCCCCCCCCAGTTGCTTATGCAGTGTAAAGTTCGATGCAAATGGAATTCGAGCCTAAATGCTTATGCAGTAGCTCTCAGAAGCTTAGGGCATGTTTTTTTTTTTTTTTTTGAAAATTATAAATTGAGAAGTTAGTTGAAATTGATAAAAGTTAATTAAAGTGGATATTTTTTTGTCAAAATGAATTGAACTCTGTTGAAATTGATTAAATTTTTTTATATAATTGATAAAAGTTGATTAAATATGATCTTACAAAAGCGAAATTTATACTGAGAGGTATTGTTATTATTGATAGAAGTTAGTTAAAATAATAAAAAGTAAACTGAAGTTGATTGAACGAGATTGAAGTAAAATGAAATTTATTAATGTGGATTGAAATGTATATTTTTTTTTAAAGTTGATAAAATAGATTAAAATTAATAAATTAAAATTTATCAATGAAAAGGACAGAGAGTTACTATCCTATATTTAAGCTCTTACCGACAGGTTAAAAAACTTACTATGTGAATTGGTAATGGTACCCACAAAACTGCTTTTCTTTTTTGGGGGGGGGGGGGGGGGGGGGACCGCTCTCTTGCCACACTGGTATCATTTCCCTTAGCCTCTTAAAAATATGAGCTATAAATTTATAATGCCATATTTAATTTCCCTCTATGAAAACAAAAAGAAGTTCAATTTCATAAACCAAAGAAAAAAAAGAATAATTGCATTTATAGTGGTATAGTACCTTGTAAACGTGTCTTTGATAACTGAGGAAAATAATTTTCTAGAAAAATAATTTTATTTAGAAAATGACTTTTTGGGGAAAATAATTTTTTTGTAGGACATTAATGTGATGTTGGAAAGTGATTTTTAAAGAAGGAAATATTTTGACCTCAAAATAAGGTATAGGTGGAGGAAAAGGTTAAAGGAAGAGACAATGAAAGGAAAGATCAACTTGCTATTGTTGGGCAGCAATTTTCCTCTAGGCAGCCGGCAACAATCGCATGGATATCATAGGACCTGTTCTTTTCGTTGATTTTTTTAATTTATTAAATTTAATTTATTTCAATCAATTTATAATAAAAAATATTTACTTTAATTTACTTTAAGTCATTTTAACTTACTTCTTTTAAAATTTTATTCTCATTATTTGAATCAATTTTAACCTATCATATTAAAATATATCAACTTTAATTAATTTTAATTCATTTCAATGTACTTCAACCCATTTTAATAAAAAAATCAATTTTGACTCACTTTAATTTATTTCAAATAATTTTATTTTTAATTAATTTTAATTTACCGATGAAAAGAACATATCTATAATCGTCCCTTTGTTTCGTCAAAAAAATTAAATAGAGAGAAATTTGGAAACTTTATTTGAAAAAATGATTCTCCTTTTGATCAACTGTTCATATATTCATCATATCATCACTCTTATTAATAGTTTTGTACTATATGGTATAGATATTAAAATTGATAACCAAACCAAGTACAAAGGGTACATTTCTTTTCTTTTTGTCTGCAGTGCAAGGTTATAATTTATCTTATGACTGTATTTAATTTGCAAATCATTATTCTATAACAATTTGACAAGTCTGAATCCACAAGTTGCCATGTAAAACAATTTATCGAAATCCATGTTTTAGATTTGAAGTTATTTGATTTTGGATCAATCAGATATATCATTAAAAAAATCTGTGTATCAAATCACTTGATTATGCATCAAATGCAAAATTCTTTTTTTGTTCTTTTTGGTTGTTTGGAATACTAATTTTTGTTGGCTTATAAAGAAGAAGCGGTGTGTAACCCATTGGCACCCAAAAAAAATAAACAAGTAGAAGTGTGTTTTAGAGGCATTTGTTTCAAATAGGCTTATCAAATGGATCATTCAGTTTGAGCATGATTCAGATTATATTTTGAGTTAGGTGATATTTTGAGTAGGGCTAATTCAAGTTAGATGAATTTCGACTCAGGTCGACTTCGGATCAATTGATTTTTTATTCAAAATACTTGTCATGCAAAAATAAGCAACTTTGTAAAAACTTTCCGGTCAGAGATGGTTCGGTTCGGATCAATTTGAATTTTCAATCTACTTTTAGATGAACTTATTTTGTATATCAGGTTGGATATAAATTCAAGTCATTCAATTTGAGTTTTGAATCTCGAGTTAATTTTATCAAATTCAATTCCAAAGGATGGTCAAATTTCCTCGCACAGTAAAATGTTAGGCATAGTTACAGTGAAAAATTTTGGAATAAACTATATTTGTCAAATGGAAATTATAATTATGACTCCAGTAAAATGTTAAGCTATAACATGAATAGGCCTGCTAAGTTAAGAGAGAGAGAGAGCAGCCAATGAAAAGATGGAGCTTTAAAGCGGGAGCAGCAAGTCAGATTGAGCTTGCAGATAAAAGCCTGGAACGACGGTTAGCTGTCGTCAATTGCTTTGTGTAAGTAATTGATTAGCCAACATAAGATTCCAACCCCCTATGCTTCTGTCTCTCTCTCTCTCTCTCTCTCTCTCTAGCTTGGAGGTGCACAAATTTTTAGAAACAAGTGGACGTGTCATCATTCAGCAAGTAGTAGGTAGTGGCTCAAAAATAACTGGGCGTGCAGTGGCTGCATTATTGACATGGTAACCAATGTGCACAAGTAGACCTATTAAAAATTACCCCAATTTAAAAATCCATTCCGAATTCGTTCGAAAAATTTAAGTTTTGAACATGATTTTATTTTAAAATAAATTGAATTTGAAAAATTTGTAAATTAGCAGGTTAAATTTGACCCAAATTTGAATTGATTTGCTTGACCCAAACATTATATCCTTAATTTTTTATTTTTCTCTAATTTATTTTTCTTAACAATAATGGTTAGTCATTTTTATTGAATATTTTGAAAAGACATTATATAATGATTGTATCTATTTACAGATTAAACAATAATAACCTCATTTTTTCTTCTTTATTCTTTAAAAATAAAACTGTGCACAACTTTTAAATGAAAAAACGTTAAAAATATGTATAAAATTGTATGGAATAACTATCTAATCTTTTAAAAAAAGTTAATTTAAAAGAAGACAAGTATTAAAGATGCGAAAGTCATACCATTATATACTTAGTTAAATAAATATGTCTAATTTTTTTAAAATTAATTAATTTATAATAATTTAAAAATTTGATATTATAATGCAATATAATACCTTGTACTTCTTTTATTTAATTTTATTTGATTTTTGTTCTGACTAGTCTTGAACTATGATACTAATGATAGAAAAACGCTAGTCATATTTATATTAGGGTCGGCCCATTAATAAAGTTTTACCTGATTGAATATTGGTAGGTTAGCTAATAAAAATATTAAATCATTAAATAAGTTATTAGCGATGAAACTGTTACAACCCATTAAAATGATCTAGACAGACTGCCCAATAAATTGATGACCCACTATCAACTTTCTTTCAATGTATGAGTCGATTTACCCAAAATCAAGTGAGGCTTAATTCTTTACCCGTCCATACAAGATGTTTATATATTATAATAAAATGTTTGAATATTTAATATTCTTTTCAGAAATTACAATTATTATGCATTTTCATTAAATGCTGATAATTTTGAATAATATATATGCAAAATTTTTGATTTTGAAAAAAGAAAAATAACTCACAAAAAAGACGCTCTAAACTCGTTGGGTTGATCCGAAACCCGTAAAACCGAAATACACCTGCCCATATTTTACCCGAACCAGAATACACCCAACTCGTATTTAACCCGTCCGCCCGAACTGAAAGGTCTATACACAAGTCCACTTTTAGGGCCTGTTCTTTTCGAGGATAAATTGAGGTAGATAAAAGGGTGAAATTGATTGAAGTAAATAGAGACTGATTGAAGTAAGTCGAAGTGAGTTGTATTTTTTATGTGATAAATCAAACTTAGTTAAAATAGTAGAAGTGGGTTGAAATAAGTTGAAATATGTTGAAATTGATTGAAGTTGGTATTTTAGAATTTACCTACGAAAAGAACAGGCCCTTATTTCAAACTATGGCATAACCAAATTTTTAGAAACCAAATCAAACCAAAGCACCAAACCAATGTGATATACCCAAATCCAACCTGGCAGCAGCGAGGATCACATACGGATCTACCTAAGAGGATGTGAATCGGGAGTGGTTTATTCAATTGTTTAGATAGTAGCATATTTTTGTGTATTTTTATGTAGCAGTTGTGAAATTATCCTAATTTTACCTGAAATAGAAGTAGGATAGTGAACTCAACTAATGACGATTGAAAATCTGTCCTTTAATGAACTTAATTTTTTTTTTTTTTAAAGGAACGAACCAAAGCTAGCTATAAATATCTGCATTAAAACTGTAGTTGGATGTACTTTTGTAAGAAGAAGCACCTAACTGTTATTATTTCTCTCTTACCATTGTTAAAAAAAAAAAAAATGCATTAAACCAAACTTCAATTTCATAAGATGGGCATATGTGAACACTGGAGCACTAATATATGAAGCCAGAATGTGGACAAAATGCTCAAGCTGAAGATTACACCTATACTAGACTTAAAATCATGCTGCCTGGGAATGACCTTAAGTATGTTTGGTTGGATGCATGTAGACAACCTTGTAATGTAAATAAGTTTGTAATTTTGTTTTCCTTATCTATCTAGTTATAAGATAGTGTTGCAAATAGCAACTACATTGTAATTATGATTACTACAAACAATAAAAATTATAATTGTATTACAACGTTGACATTATATTCAGTCAAATTAATATTTATCAGGATGTCATTACAAAGCAACCAACACAAGGGGACAATGTGGGCATCAAATAACTAAGCCAATAATATGGCTAACCATCCTCCCCCCCCCCCAAAAAAGAAATCTTTACATATTAAGGAAAGGGGTTAATAGTGCACTCAGAAGTCTAGACGTGGAGCTTACGCAGTTTGCACATCTTTCATAGAGGTGGTAGTTCGGGTCATATTTCAGGTGAGTTTCAGATTGATGTGACATTTGCTTTTGTTTTATTTGAAAGATTACTTTTATATCCTTTTTTTTAATTTTCTTTTTTTTTAATTTTCAAAAGTCATTTACAGTTTTGCACTTTTACCTTTCTTAGTTTCTTTTTTCATCGGCATGGTATATAATTTGAGAGTTATATATATCCATATTTCCTTGATACCAAATAGTGTATATAAAAGTTAACTCTAACAATGCAATATTATCTTTTAAAATTTTTCTATTTCTTGGTTCCATATTTTCTGTCAAAGTGGATAGTTGATCTACTCTTGTTTTATAATGATTAACTGTTTGTTGGCGGGTACTTCTAGTTGTACAATTAAAAGTTCTTAAGAAATCAAAGACTTGTTCTTCAGTATAATATTCTAGATTGGGTAGATAACATTTATTTTCAATTATATAATATCCATATTGATCTATTTTAGCTATAGATTGAAATTTATTTCTAAAGTTTAAAATGTTTCTGTATTACTCATTGTTTTAAAAACTTTTACGAAGGCTATATGGTGAAAGATGATCTTTTCTAGATTCATCTAGTCCTTTAGTAATTCAAGTGTTTTCGTGGATAAGATAGTTTAATAAACTGTGATATTATTTATAAGGCTTAAGATTAGAAAGATTTAAAGTGTTCTAATAGCTTTATATTCTGCAAAGGATAATCAGAGTAAGTTTTACTGTTCTATACTGCGCTTATAATAGTCCTCTCTTAACTAAGTGAGTTCTTATGAAGATATGAGTGATTTGGTGGTATGCTAATACAAGCATTAAATGTGTGATCATCGAATGGTTTAGCTTTAACGTTTCTTTAATCATAGAGTTGATAGTCGCCTGACTCTTTTAATTAGTTGGGCTGAATAGTTCGTAGGCTCTGATACTATTAAGACAAGAGTCTGGTAACTTTTTGTAGAAAAAGGTTTAAAACTCTTTGATGAAAGGTCAAGCTTTGTTCAAGATTTGAACAAAATAAAGATTACAACGTGTTCTAAACATGGTATTCTCAGCATAATAAGTCAAACTATCAGTGGTTCAAGGAATTATACCTCCTTGATTTTAGACACTCTCATTGAGATATGGAATTCTCTGATCTGCCGCCATACCCTTCTCCTCTCATGGGCCTTACTGGTCTTACTTTAATCCTTAAATTCCCTCTCTCACTTTGAGATACTTTAAACAACGAGATAAAATTTCAAGAATGTCTGAATAGTTCTCTTTATTAAGCTAATTTCTCGAAGGAAAAGTTTAGAACAACATTTTGAGAGCAGAAGGCTTTGAGTGATCTTTACTTCGCTAAAATTGCTTCTCCCAATTTGCCTCCTCCTCTGCTCTAGTTTAGAGTTACAGATTTATAGAGTCTTGAAAGGCCTCTTTGACATAATCGCTTACATCATAAGAAATAACTAAAATACTACTTTATAGCTGTCATAGTATAATAACTGAGTAGTACAACAGTTTCCTGATAGCTTTTTGAAAAGTCTTCACGCATGTCTCCTTTAGGTATAGTCACTTTCAGAGAGCATTGATTGTAGTTGCCAATAGTTGATGAGGACAAGAGCAATAATTGTCTGAATTGCTGAAGTCTGAATTGCTGGCATTTTTTCTTTGGTAGTTCAAGATTGCATGAGATAAGATTTCACAAAAGATCAGAAATAGTTGTCGGCAAGATCCGACCTTACATCTGGCTGTCTTTTTTAAGGCAAAATCTTAACTGTTTGTAGCAGAATTTGCTTTTCTTCTTCTTTCTTGAGTAATTCAGAACACTTATTTTGTACAACTGGAGATCCTTGAAAGTTTTCTGGTTCTAATTGGAAAAGAAATTTCAATAGTTTATCATTGTAATAATCTTCCTTCATTCCTTCTTTAGTGACAATAGCATAATTGTTAGTTCTCAACAAACATTTCAGTCATGTGGTATAGAGACGGTCTCCGTGGCATTTTACTGCAATAGCGCCACTGCTCCTTCGATAGTTTATCCATGATTCATTGAACCGAATGTGATCAAATTTTTTCGTATCTTCAATATTAAGCTAATGATTTCTAGAGATGTATCCGGTCTGAATAGGGCTAATATCTTCATAGATCTTTCCGGTTTCTTCATCCTTTTAGGGTGGAATAGTATGAAATTTTACAAAGATGGGTTCTTGTTTGAGAGTTTGAATGATATCAGAAGGAAAAAGAGATAATTCTATAAATTTGAGGTCTAGATATACCATATCCATGTATCCATACTTATAGAATTGATAAATAGCTGAGGGATTTGATCCAGTGCAGGCAGTGAGTATTGGAAATAGAGACTTTCCACTGCTGTAAAAGATTTGAAATAAGTTACTAAGGTCTCCATAAACTTGCATAGTAGTTCTGTAATATCCTGAAACAAAAGGATCACAGATATCAAAAGGGATAAACTTCTTATTTTGTGTAGTTATAGTTATAGTCTTTTTTTATAATAGTTTAGCCTTTAGTTCTTGCATTTCTTTCTCTTTTTCGAGAAATGAAGGGCTAGAACTTGGCTCAAAGATAATAGTTGGAGTTATTGACGATGCCATTGTGGAACTAGAAATAGTTGTTGATGAAATAGTTGAGGAAATGCATCTCAAAGAGTTTATGGTCTTAAAGAGTTCATCAACAATAGTGCTTCCTTCTTCAAGATCTTTCATCATGTCAGTAATGATGTCACTAGTTCCTCTTGAGAGTTCATCAATCTCAGCTCTGATATTTGAAACGATGTCTTGAACTCCTGTCTCGGAATGCTTTAAATTTTCTGTAACAGTTTGTAGATATTCATTAAAGTCAATTGTAATATCTTCAAGTTCCTTGAGCTTTTCTGGAGTCGTCATTAAAATATTTGACTTCTCTAGTCAAATACTCTGCAAGAAAATTGTGATTCCCTGAAACATGCTCATAAACAGCGTTAACTTGAGATAAAAAAAGTTTGTCATCTATGAAGTTTCCTCATGTGAGGTCCATTATCTGAGGCTTATTTTACAAAAGTGGTTGCTGCTTTGTTATCAGTTAAAACTTTAAAGGGTTTTGGTAAAAGAAATAATCGTCATTTTTGATTTCTCGAATTATAGCTAAGATTTCTTTTTCCAAAAAGTTCCACTGTGTTAGCCGCAAATTTCATTAAGATCAGTCTTCAAGACTGCTGACCAAACTGTATCGGATGCATCCATTTGTATGATTAAATTATCTTCAGGTTCGGGTAGTCTGAGTTGTGGTAAATTTTTGCATTCTTCCTTTAACTTTTTTACTATTTGTGAGTGATGATCAGTCCATCCTTTTATGTTATTTTTTCTGAGTAAGCTTTGTAAATCTTTTTTTTTTTTTCTTGGCTAAGTCTCGAACATAGGCACTAGCATAGTTAAGAAGTCCTAAGAATTCTTGAATTTGCTTTTTAGTTCTTAAGTCATCTGGGTATTCCATAATTTTTCTTGAAATATGCGTTTGTAGAGAAATACCATCTGGGATGTTCTGGCTTCCAAAACTGTAAACGATTATCAGAATAGATTTGTTTTAACTTAGTAATGAGATCTTCTTTCTTTATAATATTTACTTGAAAGGTTGGTTTTTGGATTTGAGTTGAGAGTGCAAATTGTTCATATTCTTGTCCACCACGCTTCGCGCATACTCTGTATGGATGTTTTAATGTAGGGATTTCCAATGTATGGCCACATTTTGTAGTGAGATATGCAGTGTATGGAGTTTGGCTAAATTTAGCAAATTGTTTGAGAAAATCGTTTCCTAATAGAAGATCATAACCTGAGTTATATTGTAAGACTAAAGGTATACGAAGAATCTTATTTCCGAGAATAATAGACACATTGCTTTGTACTCGTTCTAAATATGTAGGTGTGGGATGAACACCTTTAATTCTAATTTTTTGATCAAATGATAGCTTTTTCCATTTTGGCAGTAAAAAGTCTAGAAAAAAGGCTACTTCGGAATCTGTATCAATCACTGCTGTAGTTGTTACATCAAGTTCTTTTACTGTTAC
Source organism: Carnegiea gigantea (assembly GCA_029747015.1). Taxonomy (NCBI): domain Eukaryota; kingdom Viridiplantae; phylum Streptophyta; class Magnoliopsida; order Caryophyllales; family Cactaceae; genus Carnegiea; species Carnegiea gigantea. The sequence continues at coordinate 79,395 of JAKOGI010000518.1, read as the reverse complement.
ATCAATGTAAGTGAGGATAGGCAATTGTAGTTGTTTCATATTCTTTCAAGAATGATCGTATTTTGTTTGTTCACTAAGACGATCTGAGTTGGGTTTATATTATAAGTTTCAAAGTGATCTAAAAAGTTCATTCCGAGTAAAATATGATAATGATTGTTGTTGATAGAGTTGTCAATGTAGCATTCAAATTCGACTAAGGTAGAGTTTGGAGTTTTCATCATAATTTTGGCTTTTTGAATTAGTGTCGCTTTTCTTCCATCATAAGTAACAAAGGTATAGTTATTGGTAGTAAAGATAGGGATAGGTAAGGGTATGCAATGACATTGAGATTCTCCCATGTCAATTAAAACTTTGTTGTTTGTCCAGTTTTGTCCGTTAAAGTAGGCTAGGTTAACTTCATAAGTTGAATTGGTGTTAAGTGTTTTAATATTTTTAGATTGAAATCGAAGTATTCTAGATGTGCTAAAACTTTTAGTTATAGCAGGTTGATGAATTATTCACATTCCTTTGTTTGTATAAGATAGTCGTGGTGCTTCATAGCTAGTAGATGGTTCGTCATCGACCAATAGAAAGTCTATTAATGCAGGTAGTTTAGCTTCTTGCATTGGTGGTGAAAGTCGAAAAGATGAGATCAATAGTTATTTTTCCAGTTTGTTTTACTTCCTTTATTGGAAAATTAGTATTTGAAAAAATTATAATCCTCTGTAATAGAAAGATAATGCATCATTTTCAGATTGTAATCCTACATCTGTTAAAAGTTTGAATTGTAGATTTAGTGTATCTTCAATATTTTTGCTTTGCAAAGTTACTGAGTAGCTCGGATAGCATTCAAAAATTAATTTTTTTTATAGATGAAGTTTCCTTGTAAAGCTCCAAGATGGCTACTCTGAATGTTTGTAAATCTTTGATCATGGAGTGATAAAATGATTGCTGAGTTAATTCCTTCTTTAAAACATGCTTTGACAGCAATTTGTATTCTTTGTAAATGAACTTATTTAATTAGATCACGATCTCTTGAAGGGATTTCGTCTAAAAATTTTCCTACTATATCTTGAGTCATTAGTTTTAGTCTAATATTTTTTTGTAGATGTTGTACATTAACAGGTTGTTCCGTTGTGTATAACCTAAAGTATCTAATTAATTTTCTTGTTAGGAAATCATCTAATTTCTTCATAAAGTTTCTTGGATCTTTTAAAGATAAATCTGTTGCTATTATTTTTGAATATAGTTTTTGATTAAAAGTAATTACTCATGTATAGTTTTCATTATTTTCTTATTCTTGCTGTAGTATTGTATCTGTTTCTTCAGTATTCATTTTCAGTTTCTGAAAAAATTCTGTTGGGTTTCGTGGCCCAAAATCCAAGAATCGGCACGGTGGGACCGTACTAGATGATACAGCCGTATCAGGCCGAAGAAGCGAGACGACGAAAGAAGGCAGAAAAGTGGCACAAGTGCGCCGTGCCCTGTGGCACGGTCGTGCCACCCTGGCACTGGGTGACCGTGCCACACAGCACGGCCATGCCGCGCTTCCAGTTCCGGCACGAGCTTCCTGGCGACTGTGGTTTGTTTTTGGCGTACAGTCTTCTTGACGGCTAGGGTTCTCCTCTAGGAGTAAAACCCTGGACTTCTTGACCTTATATAAAAAGACCTTGCCTAGGATCTAAAATCATTCCTGAATCCCATAACACATTGAGAGGTAGAGAGTGTCTTGTGAGAGATTACAAGAGAGATTGTAATCCTGCTATTCGATCGAATTACTTGTTGTGGTTGCGATCACTTTGTATTCTCCTTGCTCATGTATTGGATTGATTTTGCTCGTTCCCGTCCGTGGTTTTTTCTCGCATTGGGTTTCTACGTAAATCTTGTGTGTTATTGTTTTGTTCCTGTTATCGTTCTTTAAATTTCTGAATATCTGTTTCATCCTATCACTTCCACTATTATCTTGCTCTAATTTTACCTAACAAGTAGTATCAGAGCTTTGGTTTAGAATGTCTTAAATTATGAAGGTTGATATTCACAAATTTGATGGAGAGATTAGTTTTAATCTTTAGAAAGTGCAGATAAGAGCAGTTCTTATCCAACATGGGTTATGGAAGGTTCTGCAAGGACTTCACATGAAACCTGAGAAGATAACTGATGAACAATGGGCAGCAGACCAAAAGAAGAGGCGTGGATCGTTGACAGACGAGGAATGGGAGGAACTGGAGCTGAAGGCACTTTCTGCCATACAGTTGTGCTTGGCACCACATGTCTTGCGAGAGGTGCTTGATAAGACAACTGCAGTGGGTCTTTAGGTTTGGTTGGAGGAACTCTACATGATGAAGAGTCTAGTCGATAAGATCCGTTTGAAGGAAATGTTATATACCTTTTGTATGGCTGAAGGTACCCTTGTTCAAAAACATCTGAATGAGTTAACTCTATTCTTGTTAATTTGGAGAGTCTGGATGTAAAGATTGAGGATGAGGATAAAGCTATTTTGCTTGTTATGTCTTTACCCCCTCTTATAAATACTTTAAGGAGATTATGCTATATAGTAATTCTAATACCATATCGTTTGAGGATGTTAAGTCAAACCTGTTATCTAAGGAGAAGTTTGATCTTGGCATTCATGCTGATTCTGCTGAGGAATTAGTAGTAAGGGGTAAAACAACTGAAAAGAGGAACGGTAATAGGAGTAAGAACTGTTCTAAGTCTAAAAATCTTCACGCTGGTAAGACCTGTAATTAGTATAGTAAATTGAGTCATATTGTTGCTAACTATTGGCAATTACAAAAGAAGAGAGAGAAAGAAGAAGATAATTCTCATGAGCCTCCTGAAACTTCGTTTGCTGAATCTGACTCTGATGGTGATGTTTTGCTTGCTACCTCTATTGAAAGAAGGAGCGATTCTGATTAGATTCTTGATTCTGGGTGTACCTATCATATGTGTCCTCACAAGGATTGGTTTTCAACATATAATCCAGTTGACTCAACTGTTGTTCATATGGGCAATAATGCCCAATGTAATGTAACTAGAATCGGTACTATTAAAATCAAGACCCATGATGGCATTGTTAGGACTTTATCGAATGTTCGTCATGTTTCTAACTTGAAACTTAACCTCATTTTTTTAGGCACCCTTGAATCCAAGGGGTGCAAATATTCAGCTAAAGGTGGAGTTCTGAAGGTCTCGAAGGGCAGTCGGATTCTATTGAAGGGTTTGAGGTATGGAAGCCTCTATGTCTTGCAGGAATCTACTACGACAGGTTATATGAAGAAAGGTTTATATAAGTCGCTCCCAGAGTTAAGTTCAAGCATTGCTTGGACTTAGTTGGCATTTATAGTATTTGAGCGCCCTTCGGGGCATTGTCCCTTGGGGGGCATCATCATTCGGGGTGCGATGACGGTGTTAGAGAGATTGGTGATTGGAGATTTCGATCCAAGGTGGAGATTGTTGAGTTTCGTGGCCTAAAATCCAAGAATTGGCACGGTGGGACCGTGCTAAAAGACACGGACGTGTTAGGCCGAAGAAGCGAGATGACAAAAGAAGGCAGAAAAGTGGCACAAGTGTGCCGTCCCATGTGGCACGATTGTGCCACACAACACGGCCGTGCCGCGCTCCCAATTTGGGCGCGGGCTTCCTGGTGGCTAGGGTTTGTTTTTGGCGTACAGTCTTCTTGGCAGTTAGGGTTCTCCTCTAGGGGTAAAACTTTGGACTTCTAGACCCTATATAAAGAGACCTTGCCTACGATATAAAATCATCCCTGAATCCCATAACACATTGAGAGGTAGAGAGTGTCTTGTGAGATATTACAAGAGAGATTGTAATTTTGCTATTAGATCGAATCACTTGTTGTGGTTACAATCATTTTGTACTCTCTCTGCTCATATAATGGATTGATTGTGCTCGTCATCGTCCGTGGTTTTTTCCCGCATTGAGTTTCCACGTAAATCTTGTGTGTTATTACTTTGTTCCTGTTATTGTTCTTTAAATTTCTGAATATCTGTTTCATCCTATTGCTTCCGCTATTAGCTTGCTCTAATTTTAACTAACACTTTCTTCTTCAGATGTTTCAGTTTCTTCAGTTTCTTCTTCTGAACTTATAGATTCGTAATAGCTTGAAATTATATCATATTTTTCAAATGTTATGGGATATAGTTTATATTGAATTTCTTCAAATTCTTCAGAGAATGGTTTTACAATGTTAGCTTTTCTTTTAGTACAGTCTATAGATTTATGTCTTATTTCGCCACAGTTCCAACATTGACATGCAGTCGGTTTTTTGTTTCTTTTGTAATATCTATTTTCTGGATTAAAATTTTTTTGAGATAATTTTTCATGTCAAAAATGTCTGCTGCTTTTTTGAGGTTTATTTACAGATTTTTCGGTCTTAGCTTTATCTGTTTTTGCTTTCTTTGGTTTGATAGTTTTCTTTTTAGAAAATTTTCTCTTAGTTGCTTTTCTTGGTGGAGTGTTAGTTAATTTCTTTTTTGGAGTTCTTTTCTTTTTGGTTGAAAGTTAGGATAGTTTTCGCATCCGTATTGACCTGGTTCTTTAACATCTTCACAACATAAAGTTACTTCTTTAATAAGTCTTCTTTGATTTTCTTGTAAACATAGTTGCATCATTTCTTTATTTATTATAGTTTGTACTGCTGCTACAGATCTAAAAGTTATAGGTTGTTTTGCAAAGTCTTCAAATTTTTCTAAAAAGTATCGATTCCACGGGTTGGGAAATTTATTTAAGAGTAATTGTATATAACTTTCTTGATCTTCAGAGGAAACGTAAAGTGTGTAATAATATTTGTTAAATTCACAAAAAAAGCTTTTAAAATTACATAGATTACAGATTCTTAAATTTGTTAGTTTGTAGAGTGCTTCACGTCGATTTTCACGATTTGCATGTAAAAAGTTGTCTACATATTCATAACCTTCCAATTGTTCAATAAGATATTTTATCATAGTCCCTATTCCTTCTTCTATTCCAATTATTAAGTTTCGATTTACATCTATCTCAATTAAGTTTAGTATATTTAGAGAAGGTCCTTTGAAAAATCAAAGGCTATAAGATCACCCTAGAGAGGGGTGAATAGGGTGATAATCAAGGTTGCTAAACAATCGAAATGTAAATACCGAAAAGTAAATCGGGACAAAACATAATCGATTTTTAATGAGGTTGGGCCTCAAAAGGCTTAATCCCCGCCTAGAGTTCCCTAACTCTAGGATTAACCCAAACTTTTATTAGGAGAATTGAATACACAACTCTAGAATACACCTACTCTAAGTTCCAAGTCACAAGTTGAACCCTTCAACTAGGTTTGGTAGAGTTGACCCTTCAACTCTATAATCCTACCTAAGTACAAAATGAACAATACAACTCAAATGTAAAGGAAAGCAAATTTAAGCTCAATGAATGCCAATGTATGCCTGAGGAAGTAGTATGCCAATTGAGTGCTAGCTCTCTGTATTGTTCTACTTCCAACTTCAAATGTCTTCCTTTCATAGGCTCCATGAGTTGAACTAGCCGTTACACTCAAAAATAGGAATTTGATCTTCACATTGATTTTCAAGCCACTGATCAGTGTCTTCAAGGCCTTCAACTGGCTGATTTTCAGCAGAGAAGTTGCAATGGCTAATTTGATTTCTTTCAACGGTTGCATTGCTGATTTTCTGCAAATTAACTCTCCAAAACTGTTTGTTTACTCACTTAGGCCAACCAAAAGATTAGGAAAAGATATTGTAGCCATATTTAGATAATCCAAATTTCAAAGTTTCAAAAATTTGTTTAGATAGCAAGCATCAATTTAGGTAAGACCACATATTTTAAATCAAATCAAAATCTTGACTTTCACTCAAAATATAGCCAAGAGTTTTAAGGGAGTTAACAATCTCCCTCTTTTCGATGAAAGGCAATATTTTACTTTGATTAACTATGAGTAGAAAGGAGCGAATGTTTTTGTTTTTGCCATTGGAAGTCATACGAGTATAGCTAAGCTTGTCTAGTCACGGTAAGTAATCATAAGAATGAAACTGCGCTACCGTCCACAAGAAAGTATCACAAGTAACATAAAAATGAACTTAAGCTGAACTTACCAATAGCTTACCATGTATGTACCACTTATATGCCAAGATTAATTACCAAAATCTACCAATCTGCCACACTTTCAAGCATGTTATTTTCAACTTTCAAAAATTTGTTTAGATAGCAAGCATCAATTTAGGCAAGATCACATATTTTAAATCAAATTAAGATCTTGACTTTCACTCAAAATATAGCCAAGGGTTTCAACATCCTTAATACCAGTTGTAAACTATTCCTTAGAAAGAGTTGATAATTAAGTTGCATATTACAGTGACGTTTTGTCCTTCTTCTGCCTAGGCTGGTTCATAAAGTAAATTTAATACCATTACTGATTTCCAAGTTTCTAAAGCTTTTCTTATATCAGTTACACAGTCAATGTTTAGAAAATATCCCCAAGCAGGTATTCGTTCTTGTAAAAAATGGTTCTTTGGTTTAAATTCTTCATTAATAGTTTGTCTTTTTGAAGTAAGTAGAGATTGTTTTTTCTTATTTTTTAGACTTGGTGTTCTTCTAGATTGAAATGAGTTAAAAGTTTCTCCTTGTTCATAAAAAAGGATTTGAAGTTGGCTAATTACTTCCTATACTTCCTATACCAGTTGGATTGTCTAATTGCATATTAACTTGTTTTACAATTTCAAATATTTGTAGATCTTCAAAGTCTTTTAATAGTCCTTCAATAGATTTATTGTATTCTCCCATTATGAAGTCTCTATTGATTTACTTTCAATAGATGGTAGTGATGTTAGTTGTGGTGTTTCTTCTTTTGTTTTTAATAGTTTTTCTTGATATCTCTGTCACTTCTTGGAGTTATTTTTTCTGGTAGCTTTATATCTATTGGTTTGTATTCTTTCTTTTGTTTAGGTTTTAATATTCTTTCAAAAGTTATATTCATAAGTTGCATTTGTATCACTAATTGTTTAATTGTTTCGTTTATTTCTCGTATTTCATTTTTTACATCTCTTAGTTTGGCTTCAATTTGAGGAAAACTCATAGTTGTAGTTTTAGTCGTTAAACCAATGTTCAGTATCATTGTTTAAGTCTAAGTTTACGTTTTGTATAAAGTCTTTGTATAGTCTTGTTTTTTCTTGATAGATTAAAAGATTTAGTCTGTCTTCATATTTTCAAATTATTTCTTTTTGACTCTGATTTGCTTGAAGATAATCAATTTTTTGTGTATGATAAAGTTCACTTTTTCTTTTAGAGAATAGGTTATGTATAAATTTAAAATAAATTTATAGTTATTTGGAGAGGTTATCTTTAATATGGGTAATTCTGGTTTATCCATTAAAGAGAATAGATACAAACAAGTCTTTCACTTGAAAATATTATTGTTCTTTCAAAAGTAAGACAGTCGTAGCCGTTTTGGCATAAAAATTTTATTAGTAGTAGCATATCGGTGTCTCCATAAATTCCAAAATCAATTTCTTGAATAAATTGTTCAAAATTCATCTCTAAAATTTTGTCAAAGAAATTCGTTTTCTTTTTAGAATTTTATTTTAAAGTTTATAGTTCCTTTTGTGATTTAGTCCTTAAAGTTTTGCTTAATTGTGGCCTTAGTCCCTCCTAATTTAGGAGAGACTAAGGCCGCAATTAAGCAAAACTTTAAGGACTAAATCACAAAAAGAACTATAAACTTTAAAATAAAATTCTCAAGAAGAAAGTGGTATATACAATTAACCTGAAAATCAGCAATGGTATTACATTTACTTTATGACCCAACCTATGCAAAAGAAGGACAATACGTCACTATAATATACAACTTAATTATCAACTCTTTCTAAGGAATAGTTTACAACTGGTATCAAGAACTTTCTCCAAATATACTAAACTTAATTGAGATAGATGTAAAATGAAACTTAATAACTAGAATAGAAGAAGAAATATGGACTATGATAAAATATTTTATTGAACAATTTGAAGGTTATGAATATGTAGACAACTTTTTACATGCGAATCGTGAAAATCGACGTGAAGCACTCTACAAACTAACAAATTTAAGAATCTGTAATCTATGCAATTTTAAAAGCTTCTTTTGTAAATTTAACAAATATTATTGCACACATTACATTTCCTCTGAAGATCAAGAAACATATATACAACTACTCTTAAATAAATTTCCCAACCTGTGGAATCGATACTTTTCAAAAACATTTGAAGACTTTGCAAAACAACCCACAACTTTTAGATTTGTAGCAGCAGTACAAACTATAATAAATAAAGAAATGATGCAACTATGTTTACAAGAAAATCAGAGAAGACATATAAAAGAAGTAACTTCATGTTATGAAAATGTTAAAGAACCAGGTCAATGCGGATGCGAAAACTATCCTAGCTTTCGACCAAAAAGAAAAAGAACTCCAACAAAGAAATTAACTAACACTCCACCAAGAAAAGCACCGAAGAGAAAATTTTCTAAAAAGAAAACTATCAAACCGAAGAAAGCAAAAATAGATAAAGCTAAGACTGAAAAATTTGTAAATAAACCTCAAAGAAGCAGCAAACATTTTTAACATGAAAAATTATCTCAAGAAAATTTTAATCCAGAAAATAGATATTACAAAAGAAACAAAAAATCGACTGCATGTCGATGTTAGAACTGTCACGAAATAGGACATAAATCCATAGACTATATGAAAAGAAAAGCTAACATTGTAAAACTATTCTCTAAAGAATTTGAAGAAATTCAAAACGAACTATATCCCATAACAGTTGAAAAATATGATATAATTTCAAGCCATTACGAATCTATAAGTTCAGAAGAAGAAACTAAAAGATCTGAAGAAAAAAGTTATTCAGAAACAGAAAACAAATACTGAAGAAACAGATACAATACTACAGAAAGAACAAGAAAATAATAAAAATTGTACAGGAATAATTACTTTTAATCAAAAACTATATTCAAAAATAATAGCAACAGATTTATCTTTAAAAGATCCAACAAACTTTATGAAGAAATTAGATGATTTCATAACAAGAAAATTAATTTGAGACTTTAAGTTATACACAATGGAACAACCTGTTGATGTGCAATATCTACAAGAAAATATTAGAGTAAGACTAATGACTCAAGATATAATAGGAAACTTTTTAGATGAAATCCCTTCACGAGATCGTGATCTAACTAAATATGTTCATTTATAAGGAATAAAGATTCCTGTCAAAGCATGTTTTAAAGAAGGAATTAGCTCAGCAATTATTTTATTACTCCATGATCAAAGATTTACAAACATTCAGAACAGCCATCTTGGAGCTTTATAATGAAACTTCATCTATAAAAAATTAATTTTTGAATACTATCCGAACTATTCAGTAACTTTGCAAAGCAAAAATATTGAAGATACACTAAATCTACAATTTAAACTTTTAACATATGTAGGATTACAACCTACAAATGATGCATTATCTTTCCATTACAGAGGATTATAATTTTTTCGAATACTAATTTTCCAATAAAGGAAGTAAAACAAACTAGAAAGATAACTATTGATCCCATCTTTTCTACTGTAAGCACGGTTATTTCACCACCAATGCAAGAAGCTAAACTACCTGGATTAATAGGCTTTCTATTAGTCGATGACGAACCATCTACTAGCTATGAAGCACCATGACTATCTTATACAGACAAAGAAATGAGAATAATTCATCAACCTGCTCTAACTAAAAGTTTTAGCACATCCAGAATACATCGATTCCAGCCTAAAAGTATTAAAACACTTAGCACCAATTCAACTTATAAAGTTAAACTAGCCTACTTTAATGGACAAAATTGGATAGACAACAAAGTTTTAATTAACACGGGAGCATTTCAATGTCATTGCACACTCTTACCTATCCCTATCTTTACTACCAATAACTATACCTTTGCTACTTATGATGGAAGAGAAGCGACACTAGCTCAAAAAGCCAAAATTATGATGAAAACTTCAAACTCTATATTAGTCAAATTTGAATGCTACATTGATAACTCTATCAACAACGATCATTATCATATTTTACTCGGAATGAGCTTTTTAGATCACTTTGAAACTTATAATATAAACCCAACTCAAATTGTCTTAGTGAATAAACAAAAAAATTTGGTGAATAAAATTTCGTCCAAGATTTTTTATATTAACATTAGTTTGATCGAATAAGCAACGTATAACCAAAAAAAAAAAACTTTTTTGACAAAATTGAATACAACTCTTCAAATAAATTCCTATTTTAAGTAAATAATTTTAAATAAAAATAAATATATGGTCATCTATAATAATATACATTTCATGTCGAGACTCAAATATAATTTACGTCGTTATATTATGTTTTTATGTTTATGTAAATATTGTCTTCATAAGATATTTATAAATTTTGTATATTGGTAGTATTATTAAAAAAATAAACATATTTCTGTAACTAAAATAAATGAATGTTATAGAAAATCTATGAGATGTAAGAAGATGTATGGAGATGTAAGGAGATGTAAGAAGATGTAAGGAGATGCAAGAAAATGTAAAAAGATGTAAGGAGCTGTAAGGAGATGTAAGAAGCTGTAAGAAGATGTAAACTCTTACCTAAATCCTAAAAAAAGCGAAATAGAATAGGGCCATAAAAGTAATCATTCAAATAAAACAAAAGCAAATGTCATATCAATACGAAACTTACCCGAAATATGACCTGAACTGCCACCTGCAATCTTTCATTTTTAGGGAACCTTTTGGTGTCAAAAAAGTATTGTTGTGTAATTGCCTGACTTTAAATCATGTTTATTTTTAAGTGATATTATTAATTTTTCACATTTACTGATCTCATTTAATCATCCCGGTTAGGAGAATTATTTCGGGTCCCACTTTGTAATTCGAGTTTCATTTACCGTAACAATTTCAGGTGAATCGCTATTAGACCTCGACAAATATGATTAGGTGATAAATGATTTTTTCATAATGTTGTAAAAATTTAATTTTTAACCATGCAAAAATTTGGGCCCAAATTCATTAAGTTTGGTCCAATTTATTTGGGTCTGAATTTCGGCTCGATTTATTTTGGGCTCAAATTGTGGCCCGAAAATTTTGGTGCAATTAAATTAAGTTAATCACCATCATTTGTACCTAATTTTAATTAGCAAAAAGATGTTTTGGATGGATAAATATTAGCCAAGCATCAAGATAACATCAAACCGTTACTTTCTATCAAGAAAAGTCTAGCCATCATCTTCTTACTCTCTCCTCCACACACCCCCCCAGCGGCTCCCCTTGCTTCCGCCTCTGCTAGCCACCGACCACCAGTCTACCACCACTTCAGCCACCAGCCACCACCCCTCCTAATGCCTCCAACATCAAACACCATCGCCATCCTCTAGCATCCAAGTTCAAAGTGAGTAATTAAAATTCTAACTCTAACTTGATGTATTTTTAGTTATGGTGATTGTTTTAGTTATGATTTATGTTTTCACGATCAAAATAAATGTTATAATTTTTGAATGTTGGATATGATGGAGTTGAGCTTGAGCCTGATCAAGCATATATGAATCAAGAGAGTTTGGATTTGTATTTGTTTGTTTGATTGTTGTGATCTAGCATGGAGAATAAGTTTAAAGATGGTTGGTGATCTTATTTTACTCATTTAGGGTGATTTGGATGGAAATTTGTATGTGGCATAATTTAGGGCTTTATATCAAGTGAGTTTATTTGAGTTCATTGAGATGGAATTTGGGGTTGGATATATTATAGACTTGATTAATGATGTTATTAAGTTTTTATCAAAATAGGTGAAATATGGAAATTTCAACAAATAATTAAAGGAGGGTATTTTATTTATTTATGCAAATAGGTGAGGTTATGGAAGCATTTTAAATTTTTAAGTGTTATTGGGGAAAGAATGATTATGAAACATGTAAATATGATCATGTAGTGATTTTGAGTAATGTGGCTATTTAAGGTGATGAGAAGGAACAAGGCTTTGTTAAATGATTTCAAGAAGTGATTTTAGATGGGGAGTTATGTGAAAAGAAAGGGGGAAACAAGAACAATAGGGCTGTGAACAGACCTAAAATAGGGGTCATTTTGTGATTAAATTGATATTGTGTGGCCCATCAAAAAATTGTAATTTTTGGTGAGTAGATAGATCCATGAGTTATCTTTCAAATGCCTTTTGAATCACTTTAATCCGAATATTGTGGAAAATGTCATGGCCATTTTGCTAGGACTGCGCAGGATAGACTAAAGCTATGCACAGTTGTGTTCTAACCCAATTTTAGGAACCCTATAGTGGGAATTATGTTTTGCACTACGAATGAAAGTTTTTAGGGACTTTTTAATATTTTCGTATTGGGGTTTTATAGCTTGATTGGAGGTTGGGGGTAAAAGATATGAATTTTCTAATGTAGACCTTTAAACGGTAATATGAAGGAAGAAAGAAATTATGACATTTGAAAATATTATCAGGAGTTTCTATATAATTATGGATATTGCAAAGAAATCACAAAGTTTAGTGAGTTCAACAACTTTGATTATGTATAGAAGATCATTTGGGTTAAAAAGCCGAGTTACATGGGCAAGAGAATAAAATTTGAGAAGTGGAGAGAGTAATGACTCAAGATCGGTGTCTATCGGACCAAACTAGGGTTATATGAGCTTTCATGAACTCCACAATACTCCTCTTGGCATTAAACCTTTTATTATTCATTTCAGGAACATAAAAAACCCACATTTTGTTTATATCCATTAAAGTCCTTTGGTCTATTCTGCTTCAATTTGTTTTACTTCGAGTTCAATGTTCCTAACTTATTTATTTTTCAAAATCATTTTAGTATAACTTATCTTATATTGAATTGTTTGAATTGTGGATGTCCTTTTTTATTAATCAATCTCCATAGAGTTACAAATTATGGAGTAAAAGTTGTTGGCTAACTGCATTTATCTATAACTACATTTCTTAAGCAGAAACGGAGCCTAGTCTATCGTTTTTTATTGTGCATAAGTATTATCAATTGAGATTTTATTTCAAAGATTTTAGGTATGTTTATTACCTGTATCTTTAGAAAACAGTAAGTATTTATCAGAAGTCTAATGTTTTGATAAGTACATCAATGAATCAGTTTAATCAGTGATTTATCACATAATTAGTGATCCCATCAGTTATCAGTCATAGGGTATTGCCCTCCAGTTACCCGCGTGACTTTAGGCTTGGTCCCCCGATCATGTATGAATATGTATGGTTGAAGCTATGCCTAACTGTGTTATTTCCAGTACACATGCTTCAAGTCTTGTCCTTTTAGATGGCGGTAATGCCCCGATCATTGGATTTATTAGTTGTAATTGAAGGAATCAGAATAGTGATGGAAATAGTAAAACATGCTGAATTAGGGGGCGTTACATGTTGTATCAGATGTGAACCTACATCACATCTCTCATCCTCCCAATCAGCTTCGATCATTTGCTAAATCAGGCCTTGAAGATGAAGACTCGTAGGACCAAAATGATAGATGTTGAGTGGTTGGCATTCAGGGAAAAGACAAGCCAAAGAACATGTCAAAGGAGGATTGATATATTTGAAAGATATGACAACAAATACAATCTTGTTATGCAAATAATACTTTTCAGGAGGTTCTTAATTTGACAGATCCGATAGATATTTGGGACAAGTTGGAGAGTCGATACAAGTCCAAATTGTTGACAAATATGTTGTACTTGAAGAGACAATTGTTTGGTCCCCAAATGATGGAAGAAGCGGACTTCAATCAACAGCAGTTGAATTCTATAGACGTAAAGAAGAAAAAGCTGTGCTTTTGTTCGGTTCATTGCCTTCATCTGTTAACAATATCATGACTACTCTTTTGTTTGATAAAGAGACCTTGAAATTTGATAAGGTGGTTACCGCCTTGTTGATGAAGGAGATTTAGTGGGGCAACAACAGATTCTCAATAATAGTCGGATGGCCATGTTTACAAAAGACTCTAGTCAGAGACGAGGTCAACGGTAAAGAGAGAAGGAGTAAGGGTCGTAACATTCAACATAGAGTGGCCAGAAGTTCAAATGATACTATTGTGACGAGGAAGGTCATAAAGAGGGATTGTACTAAGAGAAAGGACGTGAGATATGAGAAGCCATCAATAGTGGGGATTGTAGAAGGTTTGAGCCCATTTAATATAGGTGATGAATCTTCTAGCAACTGCTGAAAGTCCATAAAGGTCATATTAGATCTTAGATTCTAGTTATTCATTCACATGTGTCAGTTAGAGAGCACTTTGATATGTATCAATCATGCGAAAAAGGTACTGTCAACATGACAAATGGTACACGAAGTCGGGTTGCCAGGTGGGTATAATATGAATTCGCCTGTTTGATGGAGTAGTGTGGATAGTGATGGGGTTAGACATGTGCAAGGTCTAAAAGGAAATTTGATTTGTTTGGGGACTTCGGATGCAAGAGATCACTGATATTCATCTCAAGATGGAGCTTTGAAGGCCTCCAAAGAAGCTATGCTAGTCATAAAAGGTGAAATAACTGGAGGTTTGTACAGACTTATAGGGAATGACCAAAACGGTGGAGCTACAGGAAGAGCTTCTACAAGTAACATAAGTAGAAGATAGATAACAAGGAGGAATTGGATAATGCTGGCTTCTTCGAATGAAGGTGGAGATGGCCTTGGTAGATCGAGCTAGATGGAGCTGTTGGTATTGATTTTTATCAACGTGAAGAGTGTTGGGATTGATAAAAATCATTTGGGAAAAAACAAAAAGAAAAAGCAAAGGAAGTTAAAAAGTTTTGACAGCTAAAGCAACGTTTCAAAACTCAGTTTTAGGGGAATTTTAAGAGTAACGTATATTTAGGCGTGAATTTGTTTTGGGTAAGAAACGTGCCTGAACTCTTATAAACAGAGGTATTATTTGCCTTTGAAAACAACATGCACATAAACTACACAAGACACCATCGCAAATAATAACAAGCGTGAGCTTGGTGAGAGTGGGTGAATATGGGGAGCAACTGGTAATTGGTTGCTGGAAAACATATCCGGGTAGAGAATGTGGGAATTGTCTGTTTATAAGTGTCTGGTAATTAGCACCTGCAAACAGGGAGAATTGTTTGGATGTTATCCAAAAATAGTGGAATTGTAATTTTTCTCTCAAAATTCTTCTTGGGTCAGTTTTATTTATTTTGTCATGTTCTTGATATTTTTCAAATCTGAAGCGCTTAAAACCTAGCATTCCATTCATACCCAGAAGTAGTCCTTTGAGAAGATCCGGTCCATATATAAGTTGTAAGACCATGCATGTATGTAGTCTCTTTCCAAAAATTGCATGGAGCATAGTTTCGCTTGATCATCTTCATATTACAAGAGACATTCTTTACAAACTTCACCTAAACATAATAGTAACCAATCGGGTGATCATTTCATGTTTCAAGACATATCCTTTTCGAAAATAACCTGCATAACACCAATTGTTCAACTTGATTACATCATTTTATACCCCATTATTGTCTATTATTTGCTCAAAATAAATAATTAAATTAGGATTTTAATATGTTTTTGTTGATTTTGTAGGAATTATGAAAATTTGGATAAATTATAGACCAAAAGAGTTGGAAGAGAAATAAATAAGGATTTTGGATCAAGTTGAACGGAGGAGAAAGGGAAAAAAAGGCCACAAGCCCTGTTCAGAGGCCCAGTGAACAAGCCCAGTCCATCCGCATTTCCCGTCCCCCCCTTCTCTTTTCGTTTTTCCCAGCTAAAGGTGGCCCAAAAACACACGCCCCAACCTCTTCCCTTTTTCCTTCCCCCTTTTCTTCCTCTCTCTTTCGGTTGGGCCTGTGTTTGCCTGGCCCAAAGACCCAGCTGCTCTCAGACCGTGACCCATTTCGTTCATGACTCCAGATGGGCCAGTCGTTGTTATATTCCACGGGCCTCTTCTTTTTACTTACGTAACCACACGGACAACACATGCCTCCGTTCCCCTCCTCCCCACCTTCCTCCTTATTTCTCCTCACTGCCCAGAAACTTGAAATCCCCCTTCGCTGCTTCATTTTCTTCCATAAGGGCATTCCCAACCAGAGTTTTATTTTTTGGAACTCAGGCCTGCCACGTCAGTAGGAGTTCCATGTGCATTCCATTCAGTTTTCTAGCCACTGAAAATCATTTCAAGATAATTAATTGTTATGGAGCCCACAATTTAAACATGATTTATTACTTATTGTTTTTTTATGTTGTGTTTGTGTTTTAACTTTTGAAACATTTGTGATTGTTTTTTAATTCTCGAAAGTAAGGAATTTTTAGTTTGTTGACATAAAAAAGGATAAATTAATTTTAATTTTTGTTATTATTTTATTTCTGTGTTTGTTTTCCAACGAGTGAAAAAGATAACGTATTAGTTTGAATATACAAATTCAAAAACAATTAACTAATTAAACAAATACACATAGCCAAAAAATAATTTTGCACTTACAACAATTTTTGCTTCTTCACTTCTAAAGACAATGAGCTACTACAATGATAGATTTTCAGATTGAGAGATTTGGAGAAAATTTGGTATTTGATTTTTTATAACACAACATTCTCATATTTACACAAAAAATCATCTTTCAAAAAAAAAAAAACCCCCAAAATATAGCCGTTTGGGCTGCAATGGCCACATTCCTTAGGTACCCAAACCGGCCTGCACTGAAAACTAGGCCCAATGGCCTTCTCCACCTGTTTTTCTTTTTTTTGCCCAACCTAGCATGAAACGCAACGTAGCCTTCAAATGCACCAGCCAAAACGCGTCGTTTTGATGTAGAAAATAACCCCAAAAAAAATGAAAAGCGGGACAGAACGTGCTAAGTTCCACCCCCGTTTCACGTCACGCATGGAATTGACTGGGGGTGACGCGTGTGCCACGCGGGTCCCAGCGTCGTACGTGGTTGATGAACCCTTATTTTACCGCATTTGAGCTCTAATTTGATTCCTGTTTATTGTTTTTATGTCAAATATAGATGAGAAAGGGCTTAATTTACTTCATTTGATTCAATTATGCTTATAAAGTTATTTGTCCTACTTTCAAGAGAAATCTCTTAGTTTTGATAGAAAGGGCAGCTTTGAAATGAATTGCAAGAAAGAATAGAGGTGTAAAAAGCCCTGGGAATTAAGAGAGAAGCAGTGGGGAGTGTTTCTACCAAACTAGAGATTTGACATGTGGGCTCTGTGCCAGCGGCCCCCCTGGCTGCAGATGCCCTAACCGATGCTTCTCTCGATTTCTCTCTCCTCTTTCATCAACAATATTAATTCGAGCCGCTACCCGCCAATCCCATCATCACTAGCTTCAAAAGTTTAGCTGTTACAAGGAATTTAATAGAAGTAATCAAGGCATGGATTGGGGGCTGGATGGATAATAAAATCCGCAGCAAGGTTGAATCAAGTGTAGCAAGTAGTGGTTTAGCTTAGCCTTTTGTCCTTCTTTAATTTTGTAGCTTAGGTTTTCTAGATTCAATTTTTATATATTTGGAGTTCATGTTGTTGCACTAAGATTGATTTCGATTGAGTGAAAATCTGTGCTTGGAGTTGAAATTATAAGTCTTCGGTTGAACTTGGAGTTAGATTTTTGAGTTAATTCCTTCAATTGTGAGGTTGCTTTGTTCTAAATTCTATATTGGAAGTGTTCAGTTGGGTGTGGTTTGGCTTGATTGTTGGACTTATACTTAGTTTGGCTTCTTTATGTCCACTGTTTCGAGTTGCTAAAATTGCAGACGGATCTCAGGCACTAGGCTCTATGTAAAGTAAAGTTTTTCCTTTTACTTACTGTATGTGGATTGTTGGGTTTCTTTTGATTTACTGGACTTCTGTGAACATGAGTAAAATAGAATTAAGTCTATTGTTTTTTTTTTTTTTTTTTTGGTTATGTTTGTGGCGGCAAGTTCAATATTTTTAAGATGGTTAAAATAGTCTAGCTATTAGTTTTGAGTTAGCCCAATAAGGTAGTGTAATCTTTAGATTTATTTTATGAAAAGCTAATGTTTTGCTCAATAAATTTTGTCTTAGGTATATGCCAGTTCATGGCTATTAACAATCTAATTTTGTAAACTATTCCCGAGAACGACACTTGCAAGCGCTACAACGATAAACTGTATGCTTACGGATTTCACAACACTAGCCCATAGGCTAATTAAAAAGATCAACTACCCACATCCTAGAAATTGTTTTGAGTTCATTAGGGTGAGTGATAGTGAGCCCTAAGATTCACTTCTATCATATACATGATCCCAAAAGAAAGGTCAAGGACACCAGGGAAGGCAATGTGTTGTGATTTTACTGCAAGTATACAATTATTATTGTGGGAATTACGTATTTCTCCCTCAGAGATGGTTGTGAAATTAAGTTACTACTCAGCTAAATTAAGCTCGCTAGACAACCCTTTAATCTGTAATCCAGAAATGTAGATTAACATGTGATAAGAACATGAAATTAGCAGTACAATGCCAACAAGTAAGGAAATAACTCAAATGATAGGATAGAGTATCCAACATTTCTTGGTAAAGCAAGCCAATGGAAATAGGAATGGCAAATCGAAACAAGGGACATGAACAGAGCCTCAAACTTGCACCACCAAAGAACCCATATCATAAATTTACCCAAAAAGCTTGTAAATTCAACTTGAATGTCTGAGCATGTACTCGAAATTGGGAGCAAATCATGATCTAATCTCACTAATTTGAGAATTAAGAACAAGATCTGAAAACTGAAAAGCCAAAATGAAAGAAAATATAACTAACTAAAAGATTTCTACTCTCTACCCTACTCCGTTGCTCTGTACTCCGACCCATAAGAACACATCCCGTCACCCCTTCAGCATCCCCCTCTTCATCTTGTAACTGTTGCTTTTATGATAGTGATGATGAATCAATAAATGGTGAGGAGAGAGAGGCTGAAACGGCCGTGGAAGTTGAATCAACACTGGGCTTCTCTCAGGAATCTGGTTAGTGAGGAACAAAGAAGAGAAGATAAATAGGCTGAGAATGGGGACGCTGGGCTGCTCTGTTCTTCGGTTTCCTCTGTTCTTCGGGTTCCTCTGGGTAGTGAAGCGTCGAGGAAGAAGAAAAGGGATGGGGAGCCTGGCCGAGCTCACGTGAGGCGCATGTGACTTCAAGTAGGAGAGCCTGGGCTGGAGTGTAGCACGCGTGGGCCGGCCCACTTGAGAGAGATGAAAGGGAAAACTGGAAAAGCAGGGAGGAGTATTGGGTCGAGAATCTGGGCCTGCAAGCTGAACTTTCGTGCTAGCCGGCTCTCTTTCATTTTCTGTATTCCTCCATTTGGTCTAATGTTAATCATATGAGCATTATTGATTTTTTCTCCAAATTTTTTCAGATTCCCACAAAATAAATAAGACAATATTAAAATCTTAAATTAATACTTTATATCGAGCAAATATTAGATAATAAAAAGGTAAAAAAATTATAATTTTTGGTGGAACACAATGCATCCGAACTAAGCTTTTGAAGACTATACAAACTACCAAGGGGGTGTTTAGTGAAGGAAAATGGAATGGGACTTAAACCCTTAGATGTTAAGTTCCACCTCCTTAATATTTGGTGGATATTTTAAGGGGATGAGACTTTATACCTGACGGTATCAAGTTCCGCCAAATTCTCAGGGACTTGAAACCCTAACATAAAGGAAAGTATTAATCACGATTTATTTTGCAAATTGCTCAATTGTCCGTTTGCACTTGTTCATGCTTAACGAAACTCTCACAGAAATGGAGAAAGAGTGGCGATGCCGCTGGTTGAAGGGCACTCGTCGGCCATTGGCCGTTACCCATCGACGAGGAAGAAAGATAGGGTTTGCAGATCTCATCCATTGTTGTTGACGACACTGCTGCCGGACATAGTTTCAGGATTCAAGTTCCATTCCTAACCCCTCCTGTCATTAGGAATGATTCCACTCCATTCCAATTTTACTTACCAAATAGGGCCTAAAAGTCCTCTAAACTCCAAAAGGAAGATAGTCCACAACACAAGAGTTATCTTTTAGTCATCAAAATGTTAACAAGAGCAGCTTATTGAGAACCTAAGTTAAAATCTTCATGATCATAAACCTGCTTTCATATAACATGATGCAATCTCGTCCATCATGTAAGTGAAGCCGAAGTCATTACCTTGTATGTAAAGGATGGCAGGCAACAAATGTACTTGAAATCCAAACCTAAATGAAGCTAATGCTAGTAGCAACCTGTGTTCTAACCGTTCAACTTTCAAGCAAGTCTACAGTCCCTATTGGTGAATGCGATGAGATTGTACCAAAAGAAAGACGCCCAATAAGACCAAAGGTCTATTTATCCCTCCCAAAAAAGGGAAAAGATGAAGAGAACCCTCATATGCACTATGTAGCAGTTGAGAAAAGTCTTGTGACCAGTCATGTTGCTACCCAATTACCTCCAATGTTGACAGACTGCCTAATACCAATTGCCCACATAAAGATTCTGTTTTTATTTTTGTAAAGAAGACTGTATTTGCATTGTTCAAATTTGTATCGTAGATGTTAGATGACTCTTAGTTTTTAATGAAGTTATTGCTTACTTTTTTGCCAAAAAAAACAAAAAACAAAGATTCTACTTTTCTTCTCTCCACATAAACTATATCAATTCTCCCACTCCAAATCTAAACCCTCTTTCTATAGAGTACGGCGATAGGAAATAAGCAATTATTGCACCACAATGACTGAAACAGACCCAATTCATCATCGTCAATTGCCAGCAATTACCATGAAAATGGACAAAATTCCCCCTCTTTTTTTCCCTTGCATTTCTCATTGCAAAAACAAGTACAGCGGAATAACTCAACGAAAATTCAACCAACTTCCCGAAATTGAATAAGTTTCGGCATATGGGCACTGCTTGACATCTTGTAGACAGTGGCGGATTTAGAAGTTAAGAACAGGAGTGTCCATCTATTAATGCATTACTAATGTACAATATCAATTAAAAAAAAGACATCATATGATACATACTATGGCAATTTATTTTGTATAAATATTCCATCTATTTTTTTTAAACAAATGTTCCGTCCGTATTTCTGCATCAATAGAAGTTGACAAGTAATAATAATATAGCCCACTTTTTAATTCCAAGGAAAAAAATTATAATACCTCTACTACTACGTTTGTTCTTTGTAGTTTTTTATATTTTGAATTTAATACATAGATTGTACCAAAATCGCATAATGTTACGATTATCTAACATTTACTAAAGCCGTTTGTTACAAAAGATAAATCATCAGCAAAAAAAAATAAAATTAAAAAAAAGGAAACAAGAAATTAACATGTCAAACATGAAATACAACTGCAAAAAGTAATATGTGTCAATTATTCGCACCAAAAAGAAAAAAATAGTATCAAGTTCAAATCAATTATTAGTGCCAAGTTAAAGAGAGGTCTGCACCAAGAACACATTGCAACTAAATCGTCGAAAAATAGATAATAAAGTTAAAAGAAAATTAAAGAAACTAAAATTAGATTGAGTCAAAAGTCTAAACTGTAGATAAGATGGGGGGAAGAGAAAAATTCGGGCATTGGTACATTTAATTTTATTTTACTTTTCTATCAAGTTGCAATATTATAACTGTACTTTTAATATTTAAATAAATTAAAAATATTAATATGTGGATTGGATATATTTAAAGAATGTTTGTAATTTTTGGACTTAATTTAAAAGTATCCATATATACTAATTTAATCTTATTGAAAATAACTTATTAATTTTTTTTTTTTTGGGGGGGAAGATGACACCCCTCCAATACAAAGTAAATCCGCCCCTGCTTGTAGAAGTACCTTTTTTGCTGCAAAAAGGGCGGAAAATAGTTGGACATGTTTGACGAGTAGATCATGTTCACTGTCGAGCTTTGCCTTGCTCCTTGTTTTTGGGTTTGGAATTAATGATGTGTAGTACCTACTGTCGAGGCCGAGCAGAGTCGATCAATCACTTTTTTCTTTTTCTGTAGACTCCGTGGGGTGGAGGGAGGATTGGAGATCAATGCACGCAAGTTTTCCTTTGAACCTCGAAGTTTAGCAACCTTGTGAAAGAGGGTAAAAACAAAAACAAAAAAGTCAAATACTGCAAACATGATGAACTACACCCAACTGATCATAACCTGAACGCCATCGACATCTCTCATACTTTATCATTTTGACAGTTTGGTGAAGCTGATAGGAGTTCATTTTTCTTTTTTACTCTCTTAGTTTGATCTACTTACGTCTATTGATTTAGACATGTCTTTTCTGAAAACCTTTTTTCGAATAGTTTAATGATTGATATATATGCACGTATATGTATGCGCGCACATTGAGTCTGTTAAAATTTACTAGCTACTTTCAAAGTTATTAATCTTTTAGGAAAAGAATGTAAAAGCTTGATACAATGGTAAACTTAAAGCTTACGACAAATTCTTGACATGTTCTAATTAGACATATTACTTTGAATATAATGACACTCACTTAAACCAATTAAATTTAAACAAATGGATATAAACAAGTTCCAAAAGACCCTTGAACTTTTAGCTGAGGGTGGAAGATGTACTTTTGAACTTAAAAACTGAAGCAAATACCCTTTGACTTAACTAAATTGTTGCTCATATCTTTTAATCTATAATGATGACATGTCTTAATTTTTTGTCCCACCTCACACATGTGTACATAATAAACATTGTTGGTTTACCATATGATAAAGCTATAACTATTTATCTAGTAATAATAAATAATTTATATGTGACTAAGCAAGTAGAGTGATGGAATTTAACCCAAATAAAATAAATATCTCAAGTTTTACTCGAATTTGAATTGTCTATGAACTTATTTTCATACTAGCATGAAATTGGACTTAATCGTATAAATTACATTTTTTTTTTTGATGAATTTGTTGCTCAACTTAAAAGGACATGTTCTATTTTATATTTGGATACAGCTAATAGTTGTAAGGAGATGTAAGGAGCTGTAAGAAGCTGTAAGGAGTTATAAGAAGATGTAAGAAGCTGTAGAAAGATATAAGGAGCTGTAAAAAGATGTAAGGAGCTACAAGGAGTTCTAAGGATAGATATAAGGAGTTGTTGAATCTTATAGAAAATCTATATGAGATATAAAAAGATGTAAGAAGATGTAAGAAGATGTAAAGAAATGTAAGCAGGTGTGAGAAGATATAAGGATTATATTAAGGATGTAAGGAGCACTAAGGAGATGTAAGAAACTATAAGTAGATGTAAGCTCTTAGCTAAATCCTAAAAATTCGAAATAGAATAGGGTAGTATATGACCTATCATACAACCGAAATGATTAATATCACACAGTTAGATTTCAATCATTTTAAAGATAGTCTCACGCAAGATTCTTATTCATTTTGAAATGTTTGAAATATACAAAGCAAATTTCTTCAAGACAATATTGCTTATTTTGTCTACTTGCTTTTGACCATTATAAAAAGACCAAGTTTGCAATAATGTGTTCATCTTAATTAATGTGAATATAACCTGAATTCACATCAAATTAAGTTCACGATGATAGGTATATGTATGCATGGTAGAATAATATCAAGGATAATTCACAGTCCAGTTATATATACATGGTTAACCTAAATTTTTCTGTTAAATTGACAAACATAATGAATATTTTCGTATGAATGTTGTGTTGTTCAATTATAAGTTGACCACTTGACCTTGTTTAGAGTCACTGTAAGTTGTGTTATTTAAATTGAATTTTTCATTAGTTTTTGGTAATTATTTATAAGGTGAGTTTATACACATAGTTGATCATATAAATAGTTTAGCGTACAAGTTTAATTATGCTTCTAAAATGTCTATTTTTCTTCTGTGTCCATTTATGGGTCACTAAATTTTGCCACATCCTTTTTAAAACCTCATCATTAATAATTGTCAAAAAAAAATCTAAATAACTTGAAGGGTGTTTACTCTACTTTTAAAGTTGAGGGGAATTTACTTTTTTTAAAAATTTTTTAACAAGGATAAGCGGACCAAACCCACTGGGCCCCTATCTCAGGGGTACCCAGTGGGCCTGAATGGGATAGGGGAAGGAGAATGTCAAAACCCAGACTAAAACCCAGGCTCACAAACCTCCCATATACAATTACACAAAGGCAGAATTATACCCCTTAGGTTTGAACCCAGGTTGGGAGGGCGGAGGGCTTGTGGAGTGTTGGCCACCCGGCCAACTCCTCTTCGACTTGAGGGGCATTTACTTAACTTGACCAAAAGTTCAAGTGTTGTATTTTAGAACTCAGACAAAATGATTCGGCTAATAGAAAGACTCACAAGCAAGTGTAAGCTTGTCTTTCTCTTTTTTAATTTCAAAATACAAGGACCAACAACCTTAACACTAATTTGATGACATTATTGTTTTAAAAGTCATCTCAAAAGTTATAAAAGTCCAAAGATTGCGGGCCCCTTTTTTTCGTTGGTAAATTTCAATATACCAACTTCAACTCACTTCAATAAAAAAATTCCAACTTCAACCAATTTCAACCTGCTTGAACCAACTTAAACCCATTTCAACCCCTCTCCTTCAAAATTTTCACAATTTGTAAATTATCATGTCAAAATTAATTAGGTAAAAATTATATGTATGAAAATGCCTTTAATGAAAAAAATTTAAAAACATCATATATATATATATATATATATATATATATATTTTAATGCAAAGCATCATAGCTTGCCCAATTATACATCCAATGTCAAATCTAGGTCAGGTCTGAGAGAGATAGGGAAACACACCTCAGTGCGTGGTGGATGCAAACGACTTATTAAGTGCACAGTGGTCCGGTCTTGAGTGACCTGGTGGCGGCACCACAGGTGCCTGAGCAATGCAGAGGGGGGAGGCACCGGGGGGAGAGTGAAGGGGGGAGGGGTTGTCTGGGCAAAGACAGGGGCCTACTAGGGGAAGTGTTCGAAAAATCAAAATTTGTGTGAAAGTGGATTTTTCTGGAATTGCATATTGAAAAGTTATGCTTTTTTTTTTTCATATTACCATTTTATCTTTTTTTACATCATGCTGAAATGTATTTTAAATAAAATTAATTCATATATAAAATCAATAATTATATATATAGAGAGAGAGAGAGAGAGAGAGAGAGAGAGAGAGAGAGAGAACCAAAAAAAAAACAACAACTTCTTCCGGCGTAGATTCCACTTTCGTGGAGTCTGAGTAAATTCAGTTGTAGGCAGTCTTACCTCTTCAGACATCTCTACTTTTAGAGAGATCGATTCCAACAGATCACACAAAAATATGAGTATAATAAAGTTATAAATTGGATAAAGAAAAAGTAATAAAAGGAAATGCTCAAAACACCATAAAGGCATAAAAAAACAACATCATAAAGGTGGTAGAGATCTTAGCTTAGCAAATCGACATTGGGGTGCTAATAACTCTATTTAGTAGTGGGTGATCCTAGTACATAAAAATACCAAAAATACTACAAATTCAATTTAGAAAAAATAGACTAATTAGTACTATACAATAAGCACCTATCATTAAGCAGCCAAAGCCAAGCCAAGAAGCTTGCTATATATAGTCCATGACCTTAATCTTCGACCTCCACAAACTTCTATCTTGAACCATGTCCTCTGTTAACTGCAAAGACTTCAAATCATACTTAATCACCTCATTCTAACTTTTCTTAGGCCGTTCTCATCGATCTATCTCCCTTACAGTTCTAAAGGTTAATCATTTCACATCGTCTTACAGGTGCTTCCTCACTTCTCCTCTTAATATGACCAAACCATCTAAGTCTAGTCTCCTACATTTTATCTTCTATGGGCGCCACTTTAACTTTGTTTCTAATCGCCTTGTTCTTAATCCTATCCAATCGCTTGTGGATGCATATCCACCGAAACATCCTCATCTCTGCTACCAACAATCTCTGGACTTAGGTCATTTTTATTGCCTAACACTCAGAGCCATATGATAAACTTTACCTTTTAATCCTACCAGTATCCTCTTGTTGTACAACACTCGTAAATGTTCCTCCATTTTTGTCATCCCACTTTCATACGGTGGTTAATGTCCTTATCCATAATTCCTTCCTCTTCAATGATCGAGCGTAAATATCTAAACTTCTTAACCCTTAGTATTACTACCCTATTAATGGGGACTTCTCCGGTCTCCACTGTCGTCTACTCCTAATGTGTGTGTGCATGCGCGTAGGTGTGTGTGTGAAAATTGTACGTATAAAAAAGGTCATAAAAATGTCGTAAATAGTATGCCAAAAACTTAAAACAAAAAAAGAATTATTGTCACTGTTTTACATTAATTAAATTCTACCCATCATAAAAAAATACACCAACTTCTTTTAACATTAACCTACTTTAATCAACTTCAACCAACTTCTACCTATTCTAACCAAAAAAAAAAAAAAAAAAAAGACTTTAGCCCATTCAACCCACTTTTACCAATATCAACCAACTTCACCCATTTAGCACCCTTATTGCCCAACGAAAAGAACAGGCCTTCCTCTAAGAAAATAAAACCTGCATAATGAAAAAAGATGGGCAAAATTAACTTAAACAATCCTAGCTATATAGGTTACCATCAACATTTTAAACAACAAAAACAAATGATATCAATATTTTATGAACGTAAGTGTTACTTTTAAATCTCTAATGATGAAATTATTAATATGAAATTGTAATTCAGCTTAACTCAATCTAACTTACGGACTATTTTGTAAAACATAAAAGAAAAAGAAATGGTGAAATTATATTTCAAATACACAATGATTTGATTTCAAAATCTAATACATTTCCAATGCCTTCCTTACATATAAAGAAGCAAGATTAGTCTCATACCATGATAATCAATGCGATGGGCAAATTAAGAAGAAGAATATTACAGCATAATCAATCTCATAGCCAACGATAATTGATAAGTAAATTGAGATAGATGATTGTTGGATACTTCAAGTAGTGGACGGGCTTAATTTGCAAAAGAAAATAATAATAAGAATTATATAAATAAAAGAATCTGATAATTAGCAATGACTTGCTCAAAGTACATGGAAGCACGACTATACAATATGCTGAGGCAACAACGTCAACCAATAAAATCGATGAATTGGCCATCAATTGATATGATGATACCTTCTTAGATTCATCTATTTTCTCCACAATTAAGTCATCACCCATGATGCTATATAGTTGGTATTATTCCATTTATTTAATTATGATTATTATATCTAGACCAACCAGCCAATAAATAAAGTTGTTCCTTTTTTTATTAAAAAAACTCAATTTACATAAAAAAGCAAATTTTGACAAAATTTTTGATAAGCTGATACTAATAGTTCTAGTTTATATTTCTAAAATAGTTGTCATGAATTTTCAGTAGACACATGTTTTTCTTCTCCTTCATCTTCTTTATTTCTTTCCTCTTTTTTTTTTTTTTGGAAGTGATAATAAGGATACAAATTACATGTTAGTCTCGATCTATATACCTCGGCTATTATGTTTTCTTTTAATTTTCGAAAACTCACTTCTGTTTTAACGATCTCATTCAAAAAATAGTAGTTTTAGTTATTATCTCAAAATACATCATATCACCTAAGTTTATGTTAATTTTTATCTACCACACCATCATGTGTGTATCCCGTTTTCATTAAGCTAAGGAGATCTCGTTGCTTCTACAAACAAAGGTATCAATTGCAAATGTAACATGAATGAATCTAGCTGTCCAAAATTTTCGCAAACATGGAACAAATAGAAAATAAAGGAAAATAAAGCAAAAGTTTTCCATCAGAAAATAGTGCAATAAAATTCATGGATTTTTCTCAAGGGAAAACAAGGTAAGTGTTTTCCGAATTTCCGGTAAGTTGTCATATATGAATAATCATATGGTATGAGGACCAATTTAGTAAAGAAGAATCAATAAAAAAAATAGTACAGCCTGGGTCCTTGACTACTACACGTCTACACCCTGGAAAAATTTCAATTATAATTATAACTTTCCAAATTTCTCCATCAATCCAACACATTCAAAACAAAAAAAGAGTAAAAAAAGATCTCTAAGCGCGCAGCCGTCTAATTTCTCTCTCTCTCTCTCTATAAATATTTACAGATTTTCCTGAAAGAATGATTGTCTGGGCATCACAAAAAAAACTCACATTCTCTCTCTAGAATTCTCGCTCAGCCCGGGGTAAAATGGGAAACTGTGCGAACAAGCCCTTGACAAACGAAGGGGGAGAGGCGGCACCGGTGGAGAAGCCGGCGGAAGCCACGGCGGTGGATGCGGTGGAGAGAGAAATTAAGGTGGACGAAAACAAGGTAACAGTTAATACTACTGATGCTGCTGCTGAGGATCAAACCAAGCCTCGTTCTCTTGCTCAAGTATTAGAGGTTAGGTTACAGTATTTATTGCCTTTTTATTACAATTTTGTTTTTTGTTTTGTTTCTTTGTTATTTTGTTTAGTTTATATTCTTCAATAATTGATTTCCTTCAAAACCAAGCATATTTTTGTTATTTTGTTTAGTTTATATTAACTGCATAATGTTTTCCCCTTTGGAAACAAAAATATGCTTGAACTGAGAAATAAAATTCTTGTGAAACAATGTTGGACCATCCCTCCAAAAACCCTACTTTGATCAAGTACCAAATAAAAGCAGCTCCTTAATTATTGAGCATATTGTTGCCCAATCTTCTACACAACTCCTTACAATTATAATACAGTGTTTTTTAGAATGATATCACCCTTTAAACCCATGCGACGCAAGGGTTATTTCAAAATTTAACTAAAATATTTTTAGAAATATTATAATTTATTTTATAATTTAAATTTGTAGAAATAATAATATTAATCTATAATTTATTTCCTTTTTTTTATTGAAGTGGTTAAAAAGACATTATTCATTATGATGGCTTTAAATTACATATTGTTTATATTTTTATTTTTAAATAAAATCTTCACAAATAATTAACAAGACATGTGTCACAACCGCATTATTTGAACTCATATATATATATATATATATATATATATATATATATATATATATATATATATATATATATATATATATATATATATATATATATATATGATAATACAATTAAGGATGCAATTAAAATTTAAACCTAAATTAATATTAAATAGATCTCAATCAATCATTATTCATTAATCTAAGAATTCAATTTTCTTTTTTACAATCAATTGCATTAATAAACCCCCAATTATCAACATAAAGCATGCTCATAAAATATAAACCCTTAAGTGACCGTACTTACTATTCAGAATAATAACCAATTGCATTAATATTTTAAGGGGTCAGATTGAGGTAATGTGAAATTTGTTTATGTGGTCCAAGTTTTACATTGATAGGAGTTGTTAATTTTTGGGCCCTTTATTTTGTCCGTATATTTTTCCTAGTCCTTATGTGGGCACTCCTAATTAACTAGTGCTTCAACATTTGAGGCAAAAGGATACCTTAAAATTTGTCTTGGTTCAATTTGTTTTCAATCTTTGATGTTTTAATTTTCCTTGAAACAAAGAAAAAAGAAATTTTCCATCTTCCCATTTGTTGTGTAGCTTTTAATTTGTTCTTCCAACTTAATTTTGAAAAGTAAATTTATAGAAGTGACATGACTTTGACATGATAGAAACATTATAAATAACTGACTTGGATATATTATGTTCTAGGGTATGTATTATTTTGATTATATTTGTAATTATGTTATTTTATCATAAAAGCCAAACGGTTTATCACCATGTTTGATATCTACATTTTCATACATTACTTTTATGATGACATTTTTTGGGGGGGGGGGGGGCATCTCTTGTGACTTGAGTGCATTTTTTATGTCTTAATTTTTTAAAAATCCAAAATTTATTTGTATGTTTACAGGAGGAAGGAAAGAAGCCTGAAGTCAAGGAAGCCGCCAAGCCAGCCGAGGAAAAGCCTTCAGAGCCAGCAAAGATCGACGAAGCTAAGAAAGAAGAAGCCCCAAAGCCGGTTGCCGAGCCAGCTAAACCAGCTAGCTCAACGGAGCCAGCGGCGTCAACCGAGTCAGCTAAACCAACAGCCTCAACCGAGCCGCTTAAACCGGAGCCTAAAAAAGAGGAAACTAAACCAGCTCATGACAAGCCAGTCAGTTCAGAGTCTAAGAAAGAAGAAACAAAACCGGCTGAAACCCCGGCCGCTGTGAAGAAGCCTGAAGATTCAACTCCCAAGAAAGATGAGAAAAAGCCCGAATCCAAGTAATTGTAATAAGCAAAGAAATGTGTATTTTCTTCATTTTTTGGAAAAAACGAAAAAATAATAAGTTTTTGATTGGATAGGGATTACTACTATTATTATTGTTTGGGTTCCTAAAATGAATGCTTTGGGGAAATTAACTATGATTGGAGAGTCGCTGACATTTCTGACTTCATTTTCCTTCTTTTTTTTTGAGTCCAATCATCAATGTACGTGTTCATTGAGTTGTAAACCTTCAAAAATCATGCCGTTGGATTGGCTTCAATTTTAAATTTGAAATTCTTGTATGAAAATCGTAAGACGTGCCTAGGTGAAATTGAGGTGCCTTGTTGCTTTTTTAAATTGGTTTAATTGATACTGTTTTTTATGTATTCATAAATTTTATAGGGGAGAGGATCTTACAAAAACGGGAAAGAAAGGATTAGGATTTCGATTTCGTATAACTTGCTTCTTCACAATCATAAGGTTTATACATGAGATCTTTTTTTTTAAAAGAAAAAAAGATAAGGTTCAATTTTTAAGGAAAGTGAACGCATACATCTCAAAAAAAAAAAAAAAAAAAAAACACACACACACACACTCTAGAGCTTGTTGACTCACATGATCAAAGCAGGGAATAAGCTAAGTGGATGCTTGTTTATGAATCCATATTCCCATATGTCCATATCATTGTAGACCGAGAAGCACAAGCCCTATTAGAAAGGAGAAATTAACGGTGATAATCTGAACTATTAAGGGTATCGACACATATTTGACTTAAAAAATTACAGCGAATAATATAACCTTTAACTCTATTTTTTGTAAGTATATTAGCAAAGAGTTTGGGTAAATTTGACTCAGTGGCGCTCTGACATGAATTTTATCAAATTAGATTATTTACCAAAAAAAGATTAAAGATTAGACTGTTCGTTATAATTTTCTCAGGTCAAATTATTTGCATTGATACCCTGAATGTTCTTCTCGAAACATGAATAAGCGGGGCTTTCCTCCTCTAGCCTGGCCCATAATGCCTGGGCAAATTCCTATGGACCCAACTCGGATGCCTATGTACGTTTATCTACGCCAGAGATGCACAGCAGGCCACGCCCTTTAGCCCGGCCCATAATAGGTGGGCTAGTTGGATAAAAAACAGCTGGGCTGGTTAGTTGTTTGGCCCTAGGTAGTTTACAAGTTGGATCAGAGACCAGTTACGGCTAACATTTTTTTTTAATGAATTTTATGGTTTAAGCATTGTTTAAATTTGGTAACCACATGGATTTGGACTGATTAGCGGTTGGTTCAGTAAGAGCTATACAACTGTGTTGACATTGAACTAAACTAACGCACCTTATTTATAGGGTGATGATTTCAAAATTATGACTTCCTTTTCTTGATTTATTTTTTCAATAATGGATAAGTAGCTCGCCTGAAAGTAATGTAAAAGTCATTCAAGTGGATAACAAAAACTCATCAATTACTAATAACCCACATCTATATAAGTCTCCAAAATATCTTTTATTTATATCTATTTCTATATCTATATCTATATCTGTATACCTAATAAAATGCAAATAAGCCTTCAACATGTCACACTTCTAGTTTGAAAAAAATGCCCTTGCTTATGTCATTCTGATGTCTGAGCTGCTTAGCGTGCCTTCGTATATTTTTACAGTTTTACTTCATTTTCTTGATTTATAGGAAATGTACTTAGAGCAAGAACAGTGGTGAGCAAATTTTGTGGCTCACAATTGGCTCACCGGTGGGGGTCTACTACTACCACATCAATCCTCTCTCCAATTTTTTGCCTCACAAGCCTCATCCTCTCTAATGATTGGCTCACTATCTTAGCTCACCAAATAAAATAAATACTCATGGACCCACACCCCAGCACACATCAACTTTTTTAAAATCCAAAAAAAAAAAAAACTAATAAAACTTAATAACAAAAAAACAAAAAAAAAGAAAAAGGTTGGGGAAGGCCCGCTGCTGAGAGCCTCCCCGCGGGCCCAGTAGCACAAGCCAACCAATGCAATTACCCAGGTCATTTTTTCACTTGCTTTCCCCAAATTCTTTCCCGCGGGCCAACCAGTGGCCTGCTCTTATACCTGTTCTCTTAATCTCCAGCCCTCTGGTATCAATTCTTCTGCATTGCACCATCTCCCATCCCCTTCTCCTCTGAAATTTAACTGTAATAGTGTCACTCTATCTCATTGTTCTTGTTTCCTTCTTAGTCTGTTTAGCACTCCACCAATTGTCCGAACTTTAGAGATTACAATGTTAAATGCATGTTAATGCTATTGAATTTTGATTTTGTTGAATCTAAGGGTTGTTGATATCATTTGATAAATTTTAGTCATCATCATTTATGTTTTACTAATCCATTATGTATCTATACTATTATATAAAAGCAATGTCGTGTTGACATGAATTTTTCCTGCATTGTCAAAAATCATAACTTTTGGGCCATAAGATTAGTCCTCACTCTTAGTCACATCCATTCATATTAATTAATCAATTCTAATAAAAGGAACAAAAAAATATAAACATTAATTATGTAAATATTAAAAGGAAATAAGAATAAAAATGAAAATCGCTGCATTCCTAAAACATAGTATTCTTAAAATATAATCAATTCTTGCATTTGTTTCTCCGTCCAATCTAGCCAATATTACACCGTGCTTTGCACGGATGACCTACCTTGGCTAAAATATTAATAGTTATATATTACAATATTATATTTCAATACGGAAGAAAATAATTTTTTGGAAATTTAAGCGGCTTTTGCATTTGGGAAGGGTAAACCATACAAAGAGTTGACACGTCAACTTTTTTATTTTAAAATTCAAATAATGATAATATAATCTATACTAAGCATTGAGGTAATAGTTTAGCAATATTTTATAGACAACATTTGATACGCTTTAGCTTTTGTGTTCCAATCATTGCAAACTTTCCAAAAAAATTATTCCTCTTAAAATAATATAGACATATTTTAGGAATGTTATTGAGACCATTAGGACTGTGTGTTTAAGCCAGCAATTTACTGTCCAAGCAAGCATTGATCGAGGTCTGCAATATTGATCCTTTTGAATTAACAACTTCATTTCCAATTATATTATTTTCTTCTTATTTGTTGTCTATTATGCTTCGATTTAATCTTTTTTCAATTTCTAGGGATCAACATACAGTAAGAAAGATGTTTGCATTAATCTACATGGATTTACAAATTCTTGAATTAACAACTTCGTTTCCAATTATATTATTTTCTTTTTATTCGTTGTCCATTGTGCTTCGATTTAATCTTCTTCGATTTCTTGGGATCAATATATAGTAAGGAAGATGTCTGCATTAATCTACATCGATTGACAAATATTCACCTTGCTTCCCCTCTTTCATCTTCTTGCACGGATGTTTATATTTTTCTCACACATAGTTTTTTTTTTTCATACTTTTGTAATTTGTAGGGATCAAAATACAATAAGGATAACATCTTCATCGATCCCATAGGTACGCTTTCACATTATTAATTCTGTTCTATGTATGGATTACACACAACGATACACTTGCATATTATTATATTATTTTCTCTAAAAAAATGTTAATTTACAAAGTTAAAATTATGTTCATAAACTTCAAATGTTGGTCGTAGATTCCGAAATTTTATAGTACATGATAATAGAAGTTATGGTCCAAAGCACTAATTTACGAAGTTACATTAATGTTTATATCTTCAAATGTTGTTGATCACACATTTCTAAATTTTAAACGAATAAGAAAAATAATTATAGTCTAAGAGAGTACCTTTGTGGTAAAGAATGTGAGACAAGGTGGAAAGCCATATGAAAAAAAGTCAATACTTTAAAGAAGCATGTTATTGTAGAAACTATAATTTGCGGAAGTCACTCTCAACAAAAAAGAACTTAATGAAAAAGCTCCCTCATGTTGTTGATTAAAATATGTACATAGAAAACACGACAATTGTTGATTTAAAGATTTTTTTATGCAATTTTGATTTTTATGTTCAACTATTTGATATGTCTCTTCTTAGATTCTTTATAATAAAGTACTCTCTTATTGTACATGCGCAACTCCAAGTTTAACTCAGAGAAGGTGTGCACAATGGGTTTTCATTGTTAAGTACTCTTGATTATATATTTCCCGTTGTATGTTTACATTATTATGTACTATATTCTTTTCATATGAATTATAGGTCCATCTTTAGAGTTTTATTGCGAGATCATACTGGTTATAGAAGATTTATTGTTCTTCATGAGGATGCTCAGACTCTTTTGCATACTACACATCACAATTGGATTCATATGCAGCACAGGATTGTACCATTCATCACGTTTTGCACACTTTATTTGTTGATTACTAACTATCCCATTATAATATTCTCTACTGCCATATGGTCATCTACCACTATATACGATTATAAATGATCATATAGGTAAACCATGATTATTTGTTATGCAGTCTTTATAATACCATGAAGTAGAAATGTCTATCACTCTTATTGCGTAATTAGTTGGAAGGAGGAGGTGTATTACGAAACACTAATGCTAGGTACACCTTGTACACAAGATGTAATTATAATCTTCAATTACATCATTGCTAATCGAATTATTACAAGAACTTAATTTTTAATATAGGTACAAGAAGAGAAGGTGAATTTGATTTATCGTCATTGGCGTTATAAATTAACATATCATCATATCACTTAGCATAATTTTTAGTTTTATTTTGACTACTTACATTCTCTATCATACTTTACATCGTGTCTTTGTGACAATCATAGGTTGTTTTAGTTATTGAGTTTCAATAGTTATATATGAAAGTGCTATCTATTCAGATTTTTCATAAATTTAAGTATCCTTTCGTGTTTAATGAACATTCCTCTATTATTTTGCCTATATATATATATATATATATATATATATATATATATATATATATATATATATATATATATATATATATATATATATATATACAGACACATATATATACATATATATACACACACACACAAACATATATTATATATATATATATAACTATATATATATATATATATATATATATATATATATATATATATATATATATATATATATATATTCAAACTGTCTATTATAACATGCACCGTACAAAATACAGGTCTATATGAATTTGTATGTAAAACTTGGTGTTTAATGTGGGTTTGTTACATCTAGTTCGTCACTCGTACTAGCATTTCAGAATAATTCGAGTTCAAATTAAATATGGTTCGAAATTTGTGTGGGCCATTGCAAATTGCAACGTGAATTGCTCACAATTTGACAAGTACTTCTTGTAATCTCTCTCAACTATTTACATGAAAATTTATTTGTTACGTTTTTCCCTTTTTTTATATCAATTTTTTTTTTTGTGGGCGTGTTGATAGATTTTCCAATTGTTTAGGTTCAAAAGATTTTTGCTGAAAATGTCAATCGTGTGGTGCCACCTGACTTGATAGTTGATACATATGAGTGCATGCATTAGGGTTTTGTTTGGATAATTAATTTATGAGTAATTAATCTGTCCAATTGTTCAGGTCCATCGTCAATTTATGATTAATTAATTTCTTGTCAATCTAAGCATTAGGGTTCTTGAAAACGAGACTATACATTTTGACCTAGGCGTTTGATGTTCATAATTTTGGTCTTGTTGTAATGTGATGGAAAGAATTGATCTAATTGTTTTGTTTTGTTTTGATGTGCTGGAATAGATTGAACAATTGTGATTTCAATTCTAGAATCACTAACGGAAGCTAGAGATATTTTCTTTTGGGCATATCAATGTTATCATATCGTTTTCTCATATTTTGGTTTTTAAGTTGGTCATGCGATTTTGCATATCAAACCAACAAAATAAAGATCTATGGTTTTGCTTAATTACCCGTTAAATTCTCTTCTAGGTTCTTTGTCTTCTTGAGTACAAAAAGTAGGATTAAGTCCTATTTTAAAACAATACTGAATGTGAGACACCTTCGTCTGCAGGATGGGTTTTAATTAGACGACCACATTTCTTCTTTCTTTTCCTTCTTTTATTTGAAAAAAAGAAACAATTCTTTGTTGAAACATTTATGATTTAATTGCTCCTTCAATTATCTCTTTCGTAAACTGTTCTAGAGCATGATATGCAATTTGAGCCTCACAACTTCATTGGTATTGGGTGCTATTGAATTGCCTAACTTTTGTTGTTGTGCATCTGATATGGATTATAGAATAGCTATGGTATTGTATCTGCTATATGATAACCTCTAATTTTTTCCACCTCTTTATTTGCAAGGGATAATTTTTTTTTTTGCCATTTTGTGCATTGTTTTTGTTGAGAATATCAGCCAACTATTCTGTTAAGTTTTGCAGCTTCAATTTGTTAGGCATAATAACAAGTTTGTTATAACTAATTTTCCTGCCTTTTGTTTGGTAGTTTGACAGGAAGCTTCTAGTAGCAATAGCTTGTATAAATAGCAAACTCTTGTTCAATTCTGGCAATGAATAATAGAATGAATTTCACCATTTCTCTCTCTTGTCTGTTTCTTCTTCTCTATAGTTTCAGTTATAACATGATATCAGAGCCTATATGGCTGATTTTTAATCCACTAGACCTCTTCTCTTCCAGTTACAAGATCATTCTAATTCCATATTGATGATCTAGTTGAATCACAGCTATTGATTAGCTGATTCTATATTTTTCTCTCCATTTTTCATCGATTGATCTGTGTTTGTCAATTGATTATTCTTCGATTGTAGTTTTCGATTCCAGTTTGTTGAAGTTCTTCAATGGCTGATTCCAATTTGATTGTTCTTGATCATTCTCATGAGCTGTTTTTGCGTTCATGTGACCATCCAAACTGCAGTCTGGCATCATAACCTCTTACAAGGTCAAATTATGGTCAATGGAAGAGATCCTGTGAGGTATCTCTTGCTTCAAAGTATAAGCCAGGGTTTGTCAATGGTTCCTACACTAAATCAATTATTGGTCCTCTGGTTTCTCAATAGGAACGATGTAATGCAATGGTCATCTCTTGGCTATTGCATTCTATTAGAAAAAGATATTGCCACCACTGTGCTTTTTGTTCCACTGCTAAGCAAATTAGGGAGGAACTTGAGCTTCGTTATGGACAAAGTCAAGGTACTATATTCCAAGTTCAGAGGGAGATTAATAATCTTTCTTAAGGTAGCCTGTCTATTTTAGAATATTTTACTAAGTGCAAGATACTTTGGGATGAATATGCTACTCTTGTGAACATTCCCATATGTCTTAACTTTGAGTGTCCTGTTGGATCTGCTATGATCAAGCTGCTTGGGAATCAGCGGTTAATACAATTCCTTATGGGTTTAAATAATGTCTATGTTGTGGTAAGAGGCAATATACTCATGATGTATCCCATTACTCAAATTAGACAAGCACTAAGCATGGATTTACAAGAAGAAAGACAAAGAGAGCTTCAAACTTCTGCTCCCTTACTTGGAGATTTTTCTGCTTTTCTCTATCAGCAACGACACAACAATTTTCCTTCTCTTAAACAGTATCCTTAGTAGCACACCTCATCTCACTATGGTTCCTCCTCATCCAAAGGAGAAGTGATATATTTTTCAATTACTGCAGAAGAAATGACCACACCACAGATTGGTGTTTCAAATTGCAAAAGCAGAGAGAGAATTTTGTTCCTACAGAGAGAGGCAAGAGAATTGCAGCCATAGTTCAGCATGAAGTGACTACTCCTTCAGATCAGAATCAATAATCTGCACCATCTTTTACTCATGATTAGCATACCAAGCTTATTTCCATGCCGAGCAAACATGATTTGGAAACATCAGTG
The DNA here is from genome assembly GCA_029747015.1 of Carnegiea gigantea. Taxonomy (NCBI): domain Eukaryota; kingdom Viridiplantae; phylum Streptophyta; class Magnoliopsida; order Caryophyllales; family Cactaceae; genus Carnegiea; species Carnegiea gigantea. Next base: position 41,325 of record JAKOGI010000518.1, on the reverse strand, counting down.
CATCTTTCAGGGGAATCTGCTAGTGCAGCTATGTTGGTAGGTAAGGTCTTCTATTTTTCAGCTTCAAATCCTGGATTAAAGTGGATCATAGATAGTGGTGCTACAGATCATATTAGCCCTAACCTGTAATACTTCTCTTCTTATTCCTCTCATTCCCAAGAATCTTTCGTTATTATACCTAATGGTAAACAAGCTAAGATACACCACATTGGCACTATTCAACTTACCCCTTCTTTGACCCTGTCCAATGCTTTTCATGTGCCATATTTCCATTACAATCTATTATCTTTAAGTAAATTAGCTAAACAGTTAACTGCACATGTAGTATTTGCCCCTGATCACTGTTATATTCAGGACTCTTCAATAAAGTAGCCTTTGGAAATTAGTAAAGAGGTTGGTGGCTTGTATCTTGTGGATCACAAGTTCTGCAATCCCAATTTGGCCAGCAGTTCAACTCTTTCATCACAGTCCAGCAATAACCCATCCTTCTCTTTTTCATGTCAAATGTCTTCCTTAGACTATGGCACTATCACCTAGGTCATATGTCTTTTAAAAACATAAAGCATGTTGATATTATTTCTTCATGTAAATCTAAGCCTCATTCTGTTTGTCAAGTTTGTCATCATGCTAAACAACATAGAGTTTCTTTTCCTACCCGTGCATCTTGTACTTCTCACATTTTTGAAATAATACATGTTGACATTTGGGGTTCCCATGCTTACTCTACTTACAATGGCTATAAATATTTTTTAACCATTGTTGATGATTATTCACGAGCTACTTGGACTCATCTCTTGGCAGCCAAATCCAATGCTTTACCTATTTTAAAATCCTTTATTAGCTTCATTCAAACTCAATTTCACACCTCAGTTAAAGCTATCAGGCTTGACAACGGTCAAGCATTTTCTGATAACTTAGCATTAGCCTTCTATGCTTCTTATGGGATCATTCATCAGACCTCTTGTACAGGGACACCTCAACAAAATGGGATCGTTGAGAAGAAACATAAACACTTGCCAGAAACGGCTAGAGCCCTATCCTTTCAATCCAATTTTCCAATTAAATTCTGGGGAGAATCCCTTCTGACTGCCACATACTTCATCAACAGAATGCCATCTTTTATCCTTGGTTACAAGACTTCTTATGAACTCTTACATGGCCATGTTCCATCCTATACTCATCTTAAATCCTTTGGTTCTCTTTGTTTCATCTCTACTCCTAAACATAATAGGGATAAGTTTGCTTCCAGAGGTGATCCATGTGTCTTTCTTGGTTATCCCTATGGCAAAAAGGCTTACAAAGTATCTCATTAAAAAGGTTGTTTCCATCAGAGATGTCCATTTTTATGAGATTTACTTCCTTTTTCATCATCTTTCTGATTCTTCAAACTCTTCTCCTTTACTTTCTCCCATTTTCTTACATCTAAATACTTTTGATCCATCCTCACAGACTTCTATCCCCGCCTCCTCTATTTCTTCCCTTTCTTCTCCTTCCTCCACTCCTTCTCCTGCTTCCACCCCTTCTTCTCCTTCTTCTTATTTACCTTCTCCACCTCTATTACAGGACCAACCTTTTACTCCACTTACCTCTCGTGATCATTTCCCTCATTTAAGGAGAACTGCTGGGCCTATCAAGAAATCTTCTCATCTACAAGATTATGTGTGTTCCAATGCAGTCTCCACCTCCTCTGATCTATTTATTGTTTCATCCCTTACAGATTTTTGCAACCTTGTTCAATTTCACCAACTACCTCCTACCTCCCTTGCCCATTCTCAGGCTCTACTTTCTTTCCATGAACCTCATTCTTACAAACAAGCATCACTTGATCCTCTTTGGGTCCAGGCTATGGAGTCTGAAATTCAAGCCTTACAAGCTAACAATACTTGGACTGAGCTTCTAGTTAGCAAAAAGGCTATTAGTAGCAAATGGGTCTATAAGATCAAGCTCAAGGCAAATGACTCTTTAGAAAGGTATAAATCTAGGTTAGTTATTAGAGGGAATACATAAAGAGAAGTCACATACTTCATTGAGACTTTTTCTCCCGTTGTGAAGATGACTACCATCAGAACTATTCTAACTTTGGCTGCTCACAACCATTGGCATGCTTTTCAATTAGATGTCGACAACACTTTTTGCATGATGATTTGTATGAGGAGGTGTACTTGAAAATGCCAGAAGGCATTCCTAATCCTCAAGGCAAAGTATGCAGGTTACAAAATTCTCTTTATGGTCTTAAACAGGCTTCCATGCAATGGTTTGCCAAACTAACTACTTTCCTTCACTAGAAGGGCTACCTTCAATCCAAAAATGATTACTCTCTTTTTTTGAAATCTTCTGGTTCACATTGACAATTGTGGCAGTTTATGTTGATGACATTCTGGTCACTAGCTCCAACATTGATGATATTAATACTCTCAAGCAACATCTCAATTTCATTTTTGGCATCAAAGACCTTATATATCTTCATTGATTTTTGTGTTTTGAGGTTACCTATTTGCCTGATGGAATCTCATTGTCCCAGAAGAAGTTCACCACTGATTTGTTAAAGGATATAGGTTTTCTCACTTCAAAACCTGCAGCTACTCCTCTTCCTTTGCATTGCAAACTCAATCTTGAAGAAGGAGACCTGCTTCAGGACCCCTCTTATTACAGGGCTATTATTGGCAAACTCAATTTTTTGATACATACTTGTCCTCATCTCTCCTTTGCTGTCCAAACATTAAGTCAGTTCATGCAGTCAACCAGGACCTCTCGTATGATAACTCTTGAGCATACTTTGAGATACCTGAATGGTACTGCTGGGTAGGGCATTATCCTCAAGGCTAATGGTCCTCTTTTACTCCAAGCCTTTTCTAGTAGTGATTGGGCCTCTTGCCTTCTCATTAGGAGATCTGTAACAGGCTACATGATACTTTTGGGCTCTTCTCCTGTGAGCTGGAAGTCTAATAAACAATCTATTGTGTTCAAGAGTTCTGCTGAGGCTGAGTATCGAGCCATGACTTAGGCTACTACTGAAGTAACCTGGCTTGTTAGACTTCTTTCTGAGCTTCAGGTTTCTCAGACACAACCTGTTACTCTTCATTGTGATAACCAATCAGCTTTACAGATTGCTAAAAACCCTGTCTTCCACGAGCGCACTAAACACATTGAAATTGATTGCTATTTTACTGTGGAGAAGGTGCTTGAAGGTTTATTACAATTGACTTATCTTCCCACTTCTCTTTAGCTGGCAGACATACTGACTAAAATTCTTCCCTTAGCCAAGCATCATGAGATTTTGTTCAAGCTTGGTATGGTGAATCATTCTTCTTCCTCCTCCTAGCTTGAGGGGGAGGGGGTGTTGAGAATATCAGCCAACTATTTTGTTAAGTTTTACAGCTTCAGTTTGTTAGGCATAATAACAAGTTTGTTATAACTAATTTTCCTACCTTTTCTTTGGTAGTTTGACATGAAGCTTCTAGCAGCAATAGCTTGTATAAATAGCAAGCTCTTGTTCAATTCTGGTAATGAATAACAGAATGAATTTCAGCATCTCTCTCTTGTCTATTTCTTCTTCTCTGGAGTTTCAGCTTGTAACAATATCTTTGGTTGGTTGTGTAACCTATGATGGTTGATAGTCTAATTCTCTATGGAGTAAATGCCTTCCTTCTTGTTCTATGACTGATGGAAAATGGTTGTTTTTGCACTAACTGGTCGTGGTAAGATAGGGCTTTTTGAGCTATGCATTTTAAGGCTTCTATCAATGTTCCTCTCACTAGATGGGAGATTCATACATATGAAAGAAATCTTTAAAATACTACATTGCTTTTCCATTTATTTCTTACAATTTGATAATTTGTGACAATTATTCTTAAGATATTTCATACATTTCTAGCACTTTCATAACTAATGTGAGAACTAAATTTCCCTTTTCTCCTCTTTTTTATAAGAGTGAAACCTTGTATTTCTTTTCCCCTATCCTATATATCCACTTACAATTTTTTTTGAATGATGTAAAATAAAACATTAAAAAAAAAAAAACCCTTTTTCGGCTTGCTTGGACTAGACCTTTTTCATTGTTTAGCCATTAAGCCCTCTTATCTTAGGTTGAAACACATTATTCATTGGTGTTCATTCTGTCGAGAATATTGCTCTTTGTGTCTGCCTCCGAGTATTTGTGCTTAAAGCAAACTCAAGCAAGTTTGGTTTACTTCATGATTTAGTGGTCACATGGGCTCTGTCTCAGGTTGGTTACTGGTACAAAAGAAGCTTAGGGACTCTGTTACTGTATCAACGTTCCTACACAGAATTGCATGTTATTTTTAGATTTTCTTGTTTTGTAATTTTTTTCTGGTTTTGCGTGTGGTATTCTGGTAAATTTTGGCAACATCCAACGAAAGCATACAGATCATGACAATACACACTAATTGATGATGTTTGCCCATGTATCTTTGTGACTCAGTATCTAATAAATGATGGTGGCCTTAGTGACATTGCACTTCTCATTGATAAAGTTCATTTATTAAATGACATGCTACTTTCTTTGGAGACAATCCATGATTAAATTGCTTTCTCGTAGGCTTGAAATAAAATCAAGTGCTCTGGCCCATCTACGTTTTACAGCTGTTTCAAGAACAATTCCAAGTTGACGACCTTGGTAAGCTTCATTCAGTGATGGCCCTATGAATCAAAATTTGCTGAAATTTTAAATTTGTATCCACTTTGATAATGAGTATTGACTGCTTTTACATTTCTGCAACAAATATGCGATTGTGGATTTTTATTCCAGCTTGTTGACTTCTTTTTTTTTTGGGGACTTTTAACCATAGCAACTCTGCAGTCAGCATTAGAACAAAGAGTTGCATTGACACTTCACAATTTGTTTGGTGCTTACAAACGTCGATTAACTCTTGTATGAAGACTTTAAAAAAAAAAAAATAACGTGTGGATGGAGTGGGATAAATCTTTGTCATTTCTTGAAAATGGCATGCTTTTCGTGAAGGTTTTGTTTATGGTTGGATAATAATGGTTCACCTCGAGCCTTCTATGGACATATATAGAAAATACAGGGGCGTCACTTGAGGGTTTTGACTAGGTTGGGAGTGAAGTCGCCTTCCCTTGCCGTTTTACCAGTATGCTTACTCCAAGTTATGTCTTTGAGAATAAACTCTCATGCTCACATCTCATTATTTATCATTTCAAATTATGAGTAAATGAAGTGCATCTTGTCTTTCCAACGCCTATTTCTCCAATTAATTTGTTTTAGGATAAAACTTGGCTACAACGTTCAAATTGATCCCCCAATGTCTTCGTAACTTAATATAGAATGTTGATTGTAGACTTGCAATCAATTTGACTAAGCGTTATTGATACATCGTTCAAAGAAACTAATCCTCTTAGAATTGCTGTGCATATTCGTAATCTATAGGAAAGTTCTGCAAGCATGGCATGTTGGCATAACCAAGCATTTGTTCCGATCTTTTTTTCCCACATTTAACTTTAAAGTTACAGGACACAACAGTAAAAACCACTGAAATCTAAGAAAGTTAAGTGCTTAAACGACATGAACATTTTACTTCATGCACAACCTTGATTATCAGAGCGTTCTTCCAAAGTTCTCTGAACGATGTTTTTGTTCCTTTATCAACCGGATTTTAGGACATCTTGGATCTTCTTTAGTATTTAAATCATGGTCATCATTATCCAATGTACAATACTCATCTTCAATATTCCAGACAGGATTTGAATAAGATGAGTAAACCATATTAGGGTTATTTCTTGCCAGTGTATCCCTAAACGACCTTTTGGGGTTTTGCTGCTGGCATTTCTCTGCTTCCTGTTGAGTTGCACATATTTGCTCGGCTTCCAGTTCCATCTGAGTCGAATGATCTCCTTGAATATTTGGATCTCCATTGGCAGTGTGTTTGATCTTCTTGTTCGAGCGCCTGACGAGGTCGAATTCCGGAGAGGAGAGAGTGTTCTCGTTCATAGCGTGATTTAGCCAATATATTCTCATTAATGTTAATATTCTATTTGTCACTATATCTTCTTGCTAAGGTTACTACGAATATTTGTTCCATCAGTATTTAGCAATTAATTTGGCTTGATTTTAGCACTTTGTTTGACGCAGTTCACTTTACATAACAATGTTGGATTATTTGTATTTTAAGTGATCCGATTTATTAGAAACATTAGGATCGACTTTCGAAGAGCTCTAGGGTAACGCTTTATATTTTGTTGCTTGCAACTCTCGATTAATACTATTGTTCTTGTTACTAGTTTGTGTCTGTGCGTTTGCACGGGGCATCTTAATAGTAGAAATTTAATATAATATGTATTAATATTATAAACAAAGTGGATAATGTTGAACAAAATCAAAATTAAAAATAAAAATTTTCTACAAACAATACTCTAAGTATACTATTCGATATATGTAAGAAAACTAAGAATTTTTTGATAGAATAGGAAAACTAAGAAGTTAAATTTATATAATATATAATCTTAGCGTAAGCAAGATAAGTTCTTTAATTAATCACCTAATTAAACTTCTCAGTTTTGTATTATTGACTTCTGTATTTTTTTTGACGGGGAGTTGATAAATTTACATACACACTGAAAGAAAAATTGAATCTTAATTATATAGACATAAAATACGTATGTACCTTACTGCTAAACCATTTCCAAAGGTTGATGCATTTTATTTACATATCGCCCGCTTGATTTGTTGGGCCTTGCAAAATAAAAGTTAAGCATTAATTATTATAGTGCCCAAATATGTTCAAATTTTCGATTCAATGTTTGCATCGTAGAGAATGAATATATATATATATATATATATATATATATATATATATATAATATATATATATATATATATATATACACACACACACACACACACACACGCGCGCACACGCACACATACATACATACATGTACATACATGCATATGTAATTCTTTCACTGCAAAAGTTAGATATCAAATATAATACATATAGTGGGGATGAACAAAATTAAGCAATAAAACTTAAAATACTATTAGAAAAAAATTATAACTAATAGACAGAAGAAAAATATATACAAAATGTAAATAATTTACCACAATTATATTAATTAAACTAAAGAAGAAAACCATCAACAATCAAAAGTTTAGAATTGCATAAGATTAAAGTAACATAGATTAGAGGAGGGAAACATGGACAACTACGAATATTATTATTTTTTATAATATGAAGAAAAAGATATAGACTTTAGTGTAATTAGTTAAGTTATCTGATATTTTTCATGTTGATGGGCTGTTATTAATTTTTATTGGGTATAGTCATTAATTAATGTGATGAAAATCTAACAAAAAGAATTTCATAATTGTATCACATATTAAAAAAAATAATTCTATGAGAGAGAGAGAGAGAGAGAGAGAGAGAGAGAGAGAGGATTACGTGAAAAAACTAACTCTATTTTTTTAGATAAATATTGACAACTAATTAGGTAGTTTTATTTTCTTTTTTTCTTCTAATAAAATTAGTGTATTTTTTGAATGAAAGGTTAAGATTTCATTTTGGAAGAGACCAATGGACCACATACATCAATACCTCATATTTTAGGATTGAAGGAGGGAAGATTTTTGAGCACCTTTTATTTTACTACGTATAAAACCCCTGCGTTTTCACGGGTATCTGAATAGTAAAAATTTAATATAAATATGTATTAATATTATAAACACAGTGTATAATGTTGATCAAAATTTAAAATAAAAAATAAAATTTTTTACAAACAATATTCTAAGTATGCTATTCGATATTGGAAAGAAAACTAAGAATTTTTTTTTTTTTGGTTGGATAGAAAAACTAAGAAGTTGAATTTATATAATATATAATCTTAGTGTAAGCAGGCTAAGTTTTTTAATTAATCAATTAATTAAACTTCTCAGTTTTTGTAGTATTAACTTCTATAGTTTTTTTTGTAGGGGGAGTTGATAAATTCACGCACACACACTGAAAAAAAATTGAATCTTAATTATATAAACGTAAAATATATATGTACCTTACCGCAAAATAATTTTTAAAGGTTGATGCGTTTTATTTACATATCACCCCCTTGATTTGTTGAGCCTTGCAAAATAAAAGTCAAGCATTAATTATTATAGTGCCCAAATACATTCAAAATTTCTTCGATTCAATGTTTGCATCGTACAGAATATACACACACACACACACACACACACACACACACACACACACATATACTGTAATACCTCGACCCCTCTCGGTCACAGGTCTTACCAATAACGGCTTCAAGGATCGACGACTGGCCCTATAAATCATCACAAGTCTTTCCGACGTGCTTCGTCCTCGCTCACACGCTGCCCGGGAAACTTCGCAGGAGGTCCCCCATCCCAAGATTGCTCCCTAACAAGCACGCTTAACTGTGGAGTTCTTAAGAGTGAGCTTTTTAAAAAGAAAGGTACACCTTTGGTGATATAAGTAGTCACTTCGATCCTTTTAAGCCACACTCGGGGTGTTACAATCACCCCCACTTGAAGCACACAACGTCCTCGTTGTGCCTCACTAACCGACCGACTTACGAGTCCTCTCGACCAGCGGTCCACACCCAATATCTTTGCCCCGCTAGGTGACTGCCCATGGGCTCTCCATCCACTAGCGCAACTCACGGTCGCGGGTCGGCTCTGATACCATTTTGTAACACCCCCAAATTTCTAAGTCATTATTGAACACCACTATTAACGAAAATACAGCGGCAACCTAAACGGGGTGTTACCGCCGTGTTTCTTTCTTGGAAAACACCAGGCTGGATATCAAGTCTAACAATTAATACCAATTCTTTGCAAAAAGTCAACCTTATAGTGTTCAAAACTTTAACATCACAAATTAAATCAACTATTGTCTATTGCAACTTCTATCATTCATTTCATTCATATTACGCATTCGAATCTCGCCCTACTTTCGAGTCCCCAGTCCCAAGCATAGGTAGATCACCTGAAAACAAAATATTTTATAACAGTGAGATAAACTCAGTAACAAGCACCCCTAACAGTCAAACACGCACACAAATCCATTTTGAAAACATTTGAGGGAAAGGGGCAACGATACGTCCTTCAAGCACACATCCTATTATCACAATCTTCCTTGTTCATCACTTTTAAAATCATAATTTCACAATTTAATTTACACTGTAACTGTTCCAGTGAACGTTTGGGTGGGCGACCCCAGTGGATCTCATGGCCTGCACTCCGACATAGCGCAGCCGCTTAATGCATTCCTGGCCTACCGCTTCTCTAGCGGTTACCGCTTATCTTTTCCTGGCCTACCACCATGATGGATGGTTACTGATCGTCCTGGCCCATGTCTCAACCGAGCACGTGGCCGCTCACATGCATGCACTTGTTACCTGGGGAAGACAATGGCCTTCTATCAATCCAAATCTATTTAACTCACCCCATTCAGTTTTTTTTTTAATTATTATTTAATGAGCCCTTACCTCTTACCGAAGGTAAACTTAGCAAAATCAGTTTATTCGTATTCAAACATCTTCCCCCACAGAACTCGCAATAGAAATACAGGAATTTCAAACACAATCGAAGTAAATTCCAACTCTCATGACATGGTAAGTTTCAACTTTTAGACATAATGACAACATACAGTTTTCATCATGCAGTCACTTTCATTTCATACACCAGCGCTCCTTCAATTTGAACAGTAAAGCCAGAAATTATTACTCATGTTCCAAAACATTCGCAGTTGCCACATAGGAAAGGGTTAGGACATGATTGTTACCTGGTTACCGTACAGTTTACGGGCTCGGTTACTTAACGATAGGTTCACTGGTCTGCACCTGGCCCACACACAGCCCACAATCAGTCCATGCTCACTATAGGACATCCCTGACCCTCCCACAAATTTATAAAAAGATTTCTAGATTTTTAATTCATCCAAACCTTAACCCTGGTTAAGGTTCAGGCTGGCCAGTTTCTGAGTTTAACTTCCCGAAGCTATAACTTTGGTTCCCGATATCCAATTCCAGTGTTCTAAGTCAATCCTGAATCCTTAATCGTCCCCTACACTTTCTTTGTTTGGGGTTTGGCTCGGTTCTATCCTAAACTAGGTCAAAATCTCAGTTATTACAGAACTATCTGTGACTATTTTCCCCAGACAGTCCCTTGAAGAATTTAATGCATTGTGAGCTATGGTACTCAGAACGGTCCAATTCCAAAACAAGAATTTTCATTACATCTAGAAGTACACCCCCAATAAATTTCATAATTTTTAGCAACCAAATTTGACCTAGGGAATTTTTCCAATTCCATAGTTGCAACAGACCCAGTTTCAGCCTCCCAGTTTCTGCCTAGGTTTTTAACCTTAATTCCGAAATTCATAACTTTTTCTACAAACCTCCAAAAATCGTCCTATTCCCCAACCTAAAAATATAATTTTGTGTACTACAACTTTCATGTTTAAAGCTTTTACCAATTCAAACAGTAACTAGGCCAAAAACTTCAAAAACCGAAACCTACACCAACAGTCTGGATTTTTACAGTGTTCAGTATTTTAGGCCTAAGTCCTTCATTTTAACTCCGATTCTCTTGATTAAAAAACCCACGTAATTTTCACATTCCACACATCTACCATAAAAATTTCAGAAGTTTTGAACGACTAGATTAATACCCACGAATTTTCGAAGTCAGGGTAGAACAGGGATAAATCTGACTATTTTTCTCCTCCCTCTTATGCACGGTTTTTGCCTAGTTTTGATGTACCAAAAATTTATCCATTCTCAACAACATCATTAAACCCTTACCCAGACCCAATCATGCTAAAACGAACCACTTTTACTGAGACAAAAAAAAAAGAAGATACTATTAAATCATCGTTATGAATACCTTGAGTCAAAACCGGGGTTAGTCCAATGGGGTTTCCGCATTTGCCCAAATTCAACGGCAAAAAAGCTAAGAGAAACAATAAATAAAATAATCAAAACTCTCATTCATGAAGATCCTGAAAATCACCAAAAAGGAAAAAGAAGTTAAGAGTGTAAAATTTTTCTTTTGATGCATAGGGATGCATGGATCTCAAGCATCCCCCTTTTATGTAAACCTTACCAAGACAAGGAGGATGACCGTGGGGAGAGGTGGTGGCGGCGTGGTGGTGGTCTGGTGGCCGTGAGGGAAGAGAGAGAGAGAGAGAGAGAGAGAGAGACGTGAGAAGAGAATTAGGGTTTTGGGTTTTAAGGGGGGGTGCGTGAAAAAGGAAAAAGGAAGGTTTGATTTCAATTTTTTTTTTCTATGAGGGAGGCGGCTGGAGGGGGGTTAGGGTTCTCCCCCTTTTTTTTTGAACAATAATAATGATAATAATAAAATGTTAATAACAATAATAATAAAAATAATAATAGTAATAACAATGAATTTTATAGACAAGAAGTCAAAAGGGAAATTTTGGAGATTTCAAAACTTTTAAAATGTAACTTTTTTTTAAAAAAAAATTCCACAAGAACTCATTTGGCATTGACTTGGGTCTAAGTGGGTCCAACTGGGCATAATTTCCCAAATTAAATTTATGGGGTTTTACACACTACCTCACTTAAGAAAGTTTCGTCCCCGAAACTTCACTATGCCGCGACGAACCACTATTACAGCCTCCCGAAGTTCTGAGGTTTTACATGCTACTCCGCTTAAGAGGTTTCGTCCTCGAAACTGATACGCACCTGATCGTGGAAATAGATGAGGGTATTTGTCTCGCATCTCCTACTCCGACTCCCAAGTGGCTTCGGATGTCTCATGGTTGGCCCAAAGAACCTTCACCAAGGGCACTATCTTTCTACGGAGGTGCTTCTCTCGCCGATCCAGGATTTGTACGGGTTGCTCTTCATACGATAAATCTTCTTGGAGCTGTATGGGATCGGGTTCGATCACGTGCGAGGGATCTGAAATGTATTTCCGCAACTGCGACACATGGAATACATTATGCGCCCTCTGAAGTTCAGTCGGTAGTTCCAGTCGGTAGGCTACCTCTCCAACTCTCTGTATGATTGGATACGGTCCGATATACCTCGGCTGAGCTTCCCCGCCTTCCCAAATCTCGCAACTCCTTTGGTCGGAGAGACTCAGAGAAATACATGATCGCCTACCTGGAACTCAAGTGGCCTATGCCTCTAGTCGGCATAACTTTTCTGGCGGCTCTGGGTGGATTTCATCCGTTCCTGGATTACCTTTACTCTGTCCGTGGTCGCTTGGATCAATTCCGGTCCGATAGTCAAGGCCTCGTCAATCTCATGCCAACAGAGCGGAGTCCTACATTTCCTCCCATACAATGCCTCGTACGGGGCCATGCCAATGCTCGCGTGGTAGCTGTTGTTGTACGAGAATTCGATCAATGCCAGTTGTTCGTCCCATACGCTCTTACAATCCAAAGCGCAAGCTCGCAACATATCTTCCAAGGTTTGAATAGTACGTTCCGTCTGCCCGTCGGTTGCAGGGTGAAAGGCAGTGCTAAAGCGTAACAACGTTCCGAATGCTTCCTGCAACTTCTGCCAAAATTTCGATTGAAACCGGGTATTCCGATCCGACACTATGGAACTGGGTACCCCGTGTAGCCGTACTATTTCCTCGAGGTAGGCTCGAGCTAACTGATCCAAGGTCCAAGTATTTTTCATGGCTATGAAATGCGCCGACTTCGTTAGCCTATCCACTATAACCCAGGTCGCATTGTGCTTCCGTGGGGTCAGCGGCAACCCTATGACAAAATCCATGGATACAGAATCCCATTTCCACTGGGAGACCTCCAGTGGTTGTAAAAGCCCTGCTGGTCGTTGGTGCTCGATTTTTACTCGCTGGCAGGTTAGGCACTTTGCCACATAATCAGCCACTTCCTGTTTCATGTTACTCCACCAGAACGTCTGCCTTAGGTCCTTATATAATTTATTACCCCCAGGGTGTACCAAATGTGGAGTATTGTGCCCTTCATCCAAGATCTTTTTCTTAAGTGCCTCTACGGTTGGAACACGCACACGATTATGGAATCGTATGGTACCATCCTCATGAATTACGAATTCGGGTGCTTTACCCACCAATATATCTTTCCTAATTCGTTCGAGTTGAGGGTCTATGGTCTGGGCTACTCGGATTTCCTCTATGAGAGTCAGCTGCACCTCTAGGGTGCAGAGTATAGGTTTCGACATCGGGGTAATCACATTAAGCTCCAACTTATGAAACTCCCCACATAACTCGCTTGGGAGCGCCAGTAAACAATTCAGTGCTGGATACGATCAGTGACTTAATGCGTCCGCTACTACATTAGCCTTCCCCGGATAGTACTAAAAATGGACGTCATAATCTTTCAGGAATTTCAGCCACCTAGTCTATCTTAAGTTCAGATCCTTTTGCGAGAAAAGGTACTTCAAGTTCTAGTGGTCGGTGAAGACTTCACAACGTACTCCATACAGGTAATGCCTCCAGATTTTAAGGGCAAACACTACTATCGCTAACTCCAGGTCATGAGTCGGGTAGCTCCGCTCATGTGTCTTCAGTTGTCGGGAGGCATAAGGTATGACGCGACCCTCTTGCATTAGTACACACCCTAAACCACTCCTAGAGGCATCACTGTACACCGTAAAGTCCTTGACAGCAGTTGGTAAGCCCAGTATTGGGGCATTCGTCAGTCTCTTTTTAAGCTCCTGGAACACTTCTTCATATTGCCCCGTCCAATCATACCTAGTGGTCTTCTTGGTTAGGTTCGTAAGCAGAGTGGCAATTTTTGAGAAATTTCGTTCAAACCGGCGATAGTAACCCGCCAAACCCAAGAAACTCCTCACCTCTGTCGGGTTTTTAGGTCTGGGCCAGTTCGACACAACCTCAATCTTTTGGGGATCCACCGACACCCTGTCATTAGATACTACGTGCCTCAGGAATGTTACTTTTCTCAACCAAAACTCACATTGCGACAACTTAGCATATAACTCGTTTTTCCTCAAAGCTTCTAGGGTTGTTCGTAAGTGGTGGGCGTGGTCCTTTGGGGTTCTCGAGTAAATGAGGATATCGTCTATGAACACCACCACGAACTGATCCAAGTAAGGTTTAGAGACCTGGTTCCTAAGGTCCATGAAGGCTTCCGGGGCATTGGCGAGGCCAAAGGGCATCACCACAAACTCGTAGTGTCCATATCGGGTACGAAAAGCAGTCTTGGGTATATCCTCATCCTTAATTCAGAGTTCATGGTACCCCGAACGGAGATCAATTTTGAAAAAAGTTCCCACACCCCGTAACTGGTCGAATAAGTCATCTATTCTGGGCAGGGGATAACGGTTCTTGACCGTTATCTTATTCAGCTCTCGGTAGTCTATGCACAATCTTAGGGTTCCATCGTTCTTCTTCACGAATAAGGCAGGGGCTCCCCACAGAGATGTGCTAGGTCGGATATATCATTTCTCTAAGAGTTCCTCCAACTGGGTCTTCAATTCTTTAAGTTCCGCTGGTGCCATACGGTAGGGTGCCTTAGAAATGGGGGTGGCTTCCGGGGTGAGGTTGATACAGGAACTCCACCTCCCTAAGAGGTGGCATGCTGGGAATTTCATTGGAAAACACATCCGAAAATTCCTTCACTACAGAGATGTCCTCTAGGGAGGGCTTAACATCCTCAGTATTTACCACATGACACAGAAATCCCTCGCATTCTTTACCTAACAACTTGCGAGCCTTCATTGCTGAGACCAATTTCACTCCCACTCTAGGACTCTGACCCCTATGCACTATCCTCTCTCCGTTGGGCCCCTTTAGAGAAATTTTTCGTTTCAAACAGTCTATCTGAGCCTGGTACTTAGCTAACCAGTCCATCCCCAAAATAATCCCAAAATCAGTTAATTCAAACTTATATTGGTCCGTCAGGAATTCACAATCATACATTCTAAGAGGGCAACCCTCGTATAGCTCCTCACACGACACAATCTTCTTACCAATAACGGTTTCAAGGATCGATGACTGGTCCCACAAATCATCATAAGTCTTTCCGGCGTGCTTCGTCCTCGCTCACACGTTGCTCGGGAAAACTTCCCAGGAGGTCACCCATCATAAGATTGCTCCCCATCAAGCATGCTTAACTGTGGAGTTCTTAAGCGTGGGCTTTTCGAAAAGAAAGGTGCACCTTTGGTGATATAAGTAGTCACTTCGATCCTTTTAAGCCACACTAGGGGTGTTACAATCACCCCCACTTGAAGCACACAACGTCCTTGTTGTGCCTCGCTAACTGATCGATTTACGAGTTCTCTTGACCGGCCGTCCACGGCCAGTATCTTTGCCTCGCTAGGTGACTGGCCATGGGCTAACCATCCACTGATGCAGCTCACGGTCGCGGGTCGGCTCTGATACCATTTGTAATACCCCGACCCCTTTCGGTCGTAGGTCTTACCAATAACGACTTCAAGGATCGACGACTGGCCCCACAAATCATCACAAGTCTTTCCGGCGTGCTTCGTCCTCGCTCACACGCTGCCCGGGAAACTTCCCAGAAGGTCACCCATCCCAAGATTACTCCCTAGCAAGCATGCTTAACTGTGGAGTTCTTAAGAGTGAGCTTTCTAAAAAGAAATGTGCACCTTTGGTGATATAAATAGTCACTTCGATTCTTGTAAGCCACACTCGGAGTGTTACACACACACACACACACACACACACACACATATATATATATATAACACTGCAAATGTTAGATATCAAATATAATATATATAGATAGGTATGAACAAAATTAAGTAAAGAAACTTAAAATACCATTCGGAAAAAGTTATAGGTAATAGAAACAAGAAAAATATATACAAAAAATATATAATTTACCACAATTGTATTAATTAAACTAAAGAGGAAAACCATCAACAACCTAAAGTTTAGATTAGAGTTGCATGAGATTAAAAGTAACATAGATTAGAAGAGAAAATAATGGACAACCACATATATTGTTATTTTTTATAGTATGAAGATAAAGATATAAAGTTTAGTATAATTAGTTAAATTACCTAATATTTTTCTTCACTTTAAGGGTTGTTATTAATTTTCATTGGGTACAGTCATTAATTAATATGATGAAAATCTAACAAAAAGAATCAGATAATTTTGTCAAACATTAAAAAAAATAATCCTATGAGAGAGAGATAGAGAGAGGGGGGAGAGAGAGGGAGAGGGGATTACGTGTAAAAAAATAATTTTAGATAAATATTAAAAATTAATTGGGTAGTTTTCACATTAGGGAGAGAGAAAATAGGTAGTTTTCATATTAAACTCCTTAATTCACTCTCATGCAAGTATTGAGGGAAGGAAGCATTCTTAAGCCCTTACACATTTTAGCATTTATATTATAAAGATATAAAGATAAAGATATAAAGTTTAGTGTAATTAGTTAAATTACCTAATATTTTTTTCACATTAACGGGTTGCTATCAATTTTCATTGGGTATAGTCATTAATTAATATGATGAAAATCTAACAAAACAAAATAGATAATTTTGTCAAACATTTAAAAAATAATTCTATGAGAGAGAGATAGAGAGAGGGGGAGAGAGAGAGAGGGGATCACATGTAAAAAAGTAATTTTAGATAAATATTAATAATTAATTGCGTAGTTTTCACATTAAAGAGAGAGAGAAAATAGATAATTTTTATATTAAACTCCTTAATTCACTCTCATGCAAGTATTGAGGGAGGGAAGCATTTTTAAACCCTTACACATTTTAGTATTTATATTATAAAATTTAGTGTAATTAGTTAAATTACCTAATATTTTTTTCACATTAATGGGTTGTTATTAATTTTCATTGGGTATAGTCATTAATTAATATGATGAAAATCTAACAAAAAGAATCAGATAATTTTATCAAACATTAAAAAAATAATTCTATGAGAGAGAGATAGAGAGAAGAGGAGAGAGAGAGGGGATCACATGTAAAAAAATAGTTTTAGATAAATATTAAAAACTAATCGGGTAGTTTTCACATTAGGGAGAGAGAAAATAGGTAGTTTTAATATTAAACTCCTTAATTCACTCTCATGCAAGTATTGAGGGAGGAAAATACTCTTAAACCCTTGCACATTTTAGCATTTATATTCTAAAGATATGTTCAATTTAAATTTCAATTATTGTGGTATTTATTTCTTTATTGAATCGCACGTTTTTTATGCAAGATTCTAACACTTGATACATGCTTGAGCTGTGGCCACCGCCTCAGGATTTCAATTGGTGCTTTTACTTGTGTTCCAAAGAGTTTGGGTTCATAGGATTACAATTTAGGCCATATTTAGTAAAATTAAGCGGATAACTGTTCACATAAAATATCGACTTGAATTTAACTATTAGCGGATAGCTATTTAGTGAAGTGGTCGGAGCAAATGTTTTCGGTAAATTCAACTACTGGGTTAGGTAATTAATGTAAATTTTCATAAAAGGATATAGAAAAATCTTCACATAAAAAATTCTCAAATGGTGTTTTTTTGCCAAAAAATATGAAAAACTAATTTTGAATGCTAACGCCTAACATTATTAGCTTTTCAAAAACGCTGCTTGAAACGATAAACGCTACTTGAAATATTAGTTCAAACATTAGGTTATCGAATATTAAAAATTGACTAATTAGTGTATTGAATTAGCTAAAATACTAAATGCTATTCAAAATATTGTTATTCATTTTTTAGAAGCAGGATCAATACTTATCATTTACCTTTTTATGGAAGAAAATGTCCCCCCTCCCCTAAAAAACAAAAGAAAAAGGAGGAAAATAGTGGGTTGGATTCTATTGATATGAAGAGTAGAAGTAGATTGGGTCTTCCAATGAAGAATGTTTCTTCTATACTCATGCAATTTCTTTTGTGTCATCCTGTGTTACATATTATGATCATAGGTGTCTTTTGTTTTGGAAAATTGTAGTCTATATGCTATAGCCCTATTAGTGTGCTCTTCCCTATTTTTATTGCTTTGCCTTTTTGTTTCTTCTGTGAGAATTTTGAAATCGATCTTTCCGCTTCCAAGAATAAAATTATTGCCTAAATCTAAATCTTCCCAAATATTTCCTTTTTTAGGAAACTTCTTCAGTATTATAATTTCAATAGGTAAGTCTTTATTATTGTGTTAATGCAACTACATGTTACTGTAATTTTCATAGTTTAGTCTTCATCATTGCCAATAAACTTCCGTTGTGTCATAAAGTACCACTTGTTTCAGTAATTGAGTTTGACAATTTGCATTTATAATTGTTGACCAAAAGTAACGGTCACTATAATCTCACCATAACCGCACCATAATCACCCCATTATTTGACAGTTACAAAGAGATTAATGGGGTATTAATCAGTCAATTCAATTTTTTAATTCAATTTTTAGCTCTGTGCTACTTTAAAAGGAGGTTCAGATGAAAGGATGAAATACACAACACAGAGCAGGTATTTCCTAGATCAAATCTACTCTTTGCCCACTCCCTCACACTAATCTAGCCATCTATGGAATTCGGATTTGGGGTGTGAACTTTCTGGTGAATCTAATAGCCACCTATTCACGGATAGTAGGCAGCAGATAGAGCTGGGAAAGTTTTTGGATCGAGGTGAGCCCTCATTTTCTAATAGTGGTATTAGAGCTAGTATTTGTTTGTTTCTAGCCTCGAAAAGATTGATGTTAATTCTCAATTGTGATTATATTGTTTCGTATATTTGAATGAGACTAATCTATGTGATAGTAGAATATAAATCCATCATATTAAGGTAATATCATTCTGTGTGACATGAGTTTATGCCCCAATCGAGGCCACCCAGACCCTAATTCATTAGAGAAGTGTTTTTTTGTTGCTAAAATTAATATACAAAATTAGGATTATTTTAGCAAATTTTTGGCCTTAAATCGCGACCACCCCTCGCCCCTAACGACTCATATTCGAAACAAAGTCTCTCAAACATACCCTCCCAACCCAGATAAGGTCATACCCATTACCCAAGGACCCTAGAATGTTAGCCACCCCATGAATCCAAACCCAAAAAAAAGGGTAAAAGAATACCTGAAATCCATCAGATCCACCATGAAGGGGTGGTATGTGTTTGTCACACACTGCCGATGAAGACAACTTTGGATGCTTTCTTCCTCTTAAGCCCCACAACGCTCGTCAATCTACACCCTACCAGTTCAAAACCACGGAAAACACCTGCAATGCTGCCGTGTACTTCACGCGCCGCCGCCCAAGTGGCGTGTTGCGCGATGACAGTCCACTCGTCAACGGCTGATCTATGCTCTGGCGAGGTGTTTTAGATGGATTGGCAAGTCAGTGAAACCATGGGCTTCATTTAGGCGGTGATGGGGGTGGTGGGGTCATCACTTGGGTTGTTTAAGTAGAGGTTTTTGAAGAAACCACTATAGTGCCTGGTGTTGTAGGTAACACCAAAGTGAATTAGGGCCGGGAGGGGTGGCAGCGAAAGGGGAGGAGGGATGCCCTTCTCGGAGGAACGAACTCGATGGTAACGGAGATCGAGGGGTCTCAAAGTGATGGAGTCCTACCAAGCCAAGACCAAGTTTATGATCAACCAAGTCTAGAACATCCAAGAACAAGTCACAAGTTCAAAAGATGGTTCATCTTTTGCTAGAAACTCAAACAGAACCATACGGGTACAAAATAGTTTTTTAAGCCCGGTTTTGTGTTTCTAATTACTTAGGCCTCCATGAGGTTTAAGTCCTGCATTTTTGCATATTTTGGATCCTTAAGATGTTAGCTACCTAGTCCAAGTGATAAGATCAAGTTAAGTTAAGTAGAAGATGAAGAACTAGGTCAATCTTCCAAACAGTGCAGGCTGGAACCCAGTTTGGACCAGTCTGCGTATTTTGATCTTTTGAGCAAGCAAATGAACTCTAAAATGTGTGATTCCACTTGAAGGAGTTATAAGACTTCCAGATCTTTGCAATCATTTGTGGCAAGTCAATTCATGCCCACATTTTGTATGTGAAACGTGGCCTTTAATCAGAACCTGCATTCTGCCAGCTACGGCCCGATTGCACCTAATTGGTGCATTTTGTGGTTGAATTCCTTTTCGACATCCAATCCATGTCTAGTTACTAGGATGAGTAACTAACAAGCTGTTGGACACAATCATGAAGAAACCACCAAGTTATTCAACGAAGAACAAGGAGAGAAAGGTAGAACTTTAGTCATTGGCTAGCCGTAAAGGAATTCGAGAACCACGCAGCTCTCTACTTTTCTCCCTCACATGCTCAACGGCCTTTTAGCTTAATTACTTGATTAATATTTAGTTTAATTTTAATCCTTGAAGTTAAATAGATTCAATGGTTGTAATTAGCAAGGATTAAGTTTGTAAACTAGATAGTATCTCACGGGTTAACTAAAACCGTGAGTTAAGCATGTTTAGGAGGTTTCCTAATGCTGAAGAAACCTCACTCCTTAGGCTAGAGCAGCTTGTATGCTTGCTTGCTTGGTTATAAGGTATTGTATTCTACCATTTGGAAATTAGATTTCGTGATTTTGAAAGAAGAAAGAGAGCTTTGCTCCTTGAAACCAAAACAGTAAACTTGCTTATATTTAACTAGGCTGGTTAAGATGGTGTTCAAGTCTAGTCCTAATCGTATTTAAGTGGTGATTTCTATATCTTAATCAAGCTTAGAGGCCCTAACCTTAGTCTTGGTGATGATTACTATATCCAAGATTCAAGATTAGAACTATCTTAAAGTCACATTTTAGTTCAGATTTCCTTGAATTCAAGTTAAGGCCGTGAGTCCCTTCACTTGTTCTTGAGTTATCCTTTGAGTGTGAGTGATTTCCATTGCACTTTACATCATATTTGATATTAGAGCTTTGGTTTCTCCTTAGCCTGGTATGTCCTTCCACCTTCCAGAATCATTTCCCCATTCAATTCCAAACATATTTCTAGTTTGAGTCCAAACACAACCCATAGACAAGATGAGTTCTAGCATGAGTTTGGAAGAGAAGTTTGATGCTCTTATGAGGCAGAATGAGGTGTTAATGAAGAAGATTAATGAGGATTCCCAGCAAAACCAAGAAACTAAGGCTCAAAATGAGTACTTACGTAAATAGCTTGGTGCATTCTTAAAGCAAAAGCAAACAATCAATGAGGAACCTCTACAATTCGAATCTTGAAGACAAGAGCATGTGTTTAACCATCATCTTGATTCATCTAGTGAGGATAAACCATTGAGAATGGCTAGACCAGAACCATCGATGCAAGCTAACACTAATGATTTCAAGGTTAAAATTCTAGAATATGAAGGTAATCTTGATCCTGAAAAGTTCTTAGATTGGTTACACACGGTTGAAAGGGTTTTTGAGTACAAGGATATTCCTGAAGAGAAGAAGGTGAAGCTGGTTGCTTTGAGACTCTGTAAGTATACTTCTCTTTGGTGGACTAATTTGTGTGCTAAAAGTGTAACAGAAAGGAAGTCCAAAGTCAGAACATGGGATAAGATGAAATCTAAGTTTAAGGCTTGGTTTCTTCCTCCTACTTATGTTCAGGATTGTTACGCTCAGCTCCATAACTTGAACTAAGGTAATCTGAGTGTAGAAGAATACACTAGAGAGTTTGAAAGGCTTGTAATCGAGTGTGACTTACACGAACTAGAAGAACAAACAATTGTTAGATACTTGGGAGGCATTGATCCTAGGTATGCTAATGTTGTTGACTTACAAGCTTATACTTCATTTGATAAGGTTTGCGTGCTTGCTCATAAAGTTAAACAATAGAAAAAAGCAAGATAGCCCTTTAAACCTCAAAATTTCAAGCCATTAGCCCGAAACACACCCTTTAACAAGGGGAGTTCTAATCCACCTCCTAAGCCTACAAATCATTTCCCTTCCAATCCACAAAGAACCCCAACTCCACAAAAGGTCCAACCACCTCTAACCAGACCCAATCCCAATCCTATGAGCACAAGAAGGTGTTTTAAGTGACAAGAGTTAGGACACATAGCCTCGGACTGTCCAAATAGAAAAGTAATCACACTAGCCGAATGGAGAGCCGTGGATGAGCAAGAATTTGCGGAGGAAATGGAAGGAGAAAGTGAGGGGAATTTTGAGGAAAACCTAGAGGAGGTTGAGCATGAAGCAGATGAGGGTGAGATGCTGGTTTTAAGAAGAGTGTTGAATGGCCAGAAGGGAGCTAAAGATGAACAAAGGGAGAATATCTTTCATACTAGGTCTACGGTTAAAGACAAGGTTTGTTCTTTGATTATAGATGAAGGGAGTTGTGCCAATGTAGTTTCTCTTAGCATGATTGAAAAGCTAGGCTTGCAATCCATGACCCATCCCTATCTTTACAACATCCAATGGCTAAACCAAAGTAAGGGATTACAAGTTAACTTCCGGTGCCTCATTTCTTTGTCTATTGGTAAGAACTACCAAGATGATTTATGGTGTGATCTTATCCCCATGGATGAATGCCATGTTTTATTGGGTAGACCTTGGATGTATGATAAGAAAGTAATGTATGATGGATTTTAGAATACATACTCCTTTTCTAAGGGAGGAAAGAAGATTATCTTAAAACCTTTGTCACCATTTGAACTCCATAAAAACAAGCCCACAAAAAAGCCTGAACATTTTGGTTGTTTATTATCATTTAGTGAACCTCCTTTAAAGGCCTCATATCATGAGTTTAAAGCTTTTAAAGAATGGATATTAAACATCTAGGATGAACTAGAAACCCCCTTGCTTGCTCACCCCATAGCCAAGTCACTCATACAAAAATTCTATCATCTATTTCATGAGGAGATACCCACAGGGTTACCTCCTAAAAGAGATATCCAACATCATATTGATCTCATTCCTGGTTCAATCCTTCCTAATAAGCCAGCTTATAGGATGAACCCAAAGAAAACCATGGAGATTAAAAGGCAAGTAGAAGAGTTGATGTCCAAGGGGCTTGTAAGAAAGTCTTTAAGCTCATGTGCCGTACCTGGCTTGTTGGTTCATAAGAAGGATGGTAGCTAATGAATGTGTGTAGATAGTAGAGCCATAAACAAAATCATAATCAAGTATAGCTATCCCATACCTAGACTTGAAGATACGCTGGATGAACTATATGGCTCTAAAATATTTTGAAAGATTAATCTTAGAAGTGGATACTGCCAAATCAGAATCTGAGAGGGAGATGTGTGGAAGACGACATTCAAGACTAAGGGAGGCTTATATGAATGTCTTGTCATGCCATTTGATCTTTCTAATGCTTCTAGTATATTCATGAGGTTAATGAATCAAGTATTCAAGCTTTACATTAACAAATTTGTGGTGGTCTACTTCGATGATATTCTAATTTATTCCAAAGATGAGCAAACGCATCAAGATCATCTCAATCAAGTCATGCTTGTTCCTGAATGTGAGAAGCTATATGGTAACCTTAAGAAATATACCTTTTTCACTCATGAAGTTATATTCTTAGGTTATATTATTTCTGAAGAAGGGATAAAGGTAGATGAGAGCAAGCTAGAGGCTATATGGTCTTGGCCTCTACCACAAAGCATTCATGATGTTCAAAGTTTTTATGGATTAGCTTTCTTTTATAGAAGGTTTATTCAAAACTTCAGCACAATTATGGCTCCCATAACTGAGGTGATTAAGGATACATCATTTAAATAGACCCCTAAAGCCCAATCTACCTTTGAAGAAGTAAAGAGAAGACTAGCTCAAGCACCTGTCCTTGCTTTGCCGTGCTTTGAGAAGGTCTTTGAAGTTGAACATAATACATCAGGAATGGGTATAGGTGGTGTCCTTACATAAGAAGGCAAGCCATTGGCCTTCTTTAGTGAGAAATTATGTGATTCAAAAAGAAAATACTCCACCTATGACAGGGAATTCTATGCTATAGTACGGTGTTTGGAGCATTGGAGCCATCCTCTTGTGGCTAGTGAGTTTATTTTGCATTCAGATCATGAGGTTTTGAAGTATATTCAAGGCCAACACAAATTAAACTCACGCCATGCTAAATGGGTTGAGTTCTTTTAGTCATTCCACTTCACTATTAAGCACAAGTCTGGAAAGTTAAATCAAGGTGCCGATGCATTACCTAAAAGGCATCTCTTCTTATTTCAATTGGATGCTCTTATTCTTGATTTTGAGCATCTAAAAAGTTTATATTCTGATGAAGAAGACCTTGGGAATTTATATTCTGTGTGCTTGACGCACCCCAAGGGAGGATTTCTTAGTCTAAGAGGGCTATTTATTCAAGGGAGTACGATTATGTATTTCAAAGTGTAGCACCCCGTGAGCTCCTAATTAGGGAGGTTCATGGTGGTTCATTGGCTGGTCATTTTGGTGAATGCAAAACCTTAACTATATTAAGGGAACATTACTACTGGCCTGGAATGGAGAAGGATATTCAAGACTTCTTAAGAAGGTGTAGAACATGCCAAGCTGCCAAGAGTTACACCTTACCCCATGGTTTGTACACGCCACTTCCAGTTCCTATTTAACCTTGGGTGGACATGAGCATGGACTTCATTTTGGGTCTACCTAAGACTCAAAGGGGCAAAGATTCAATATTTGTGGTAGTAGACAGATTTTTAAAGATGGCACACTTCATACCTTGTAACAAGACCGATGAAGAAGACCTATATGTGAATGCGTGTTTTATGTTTGTGTATTTTAAGTGTTTTATTTCGATATATATATATATATGTGTGATTTAAGTTCATATGATTATGTTTGGAAAATAATTAATTACGGTATGGTTCTGCTAAGATTTTGTTTTTTTTCAAAAAAAAAGAAAGAGGAAAAAAAAAAGGAGAGAGAGTCGGTTAAAAAAAAAAAAGAGAGAGAATTTTTGATATGTGGTTTGTGAGTTACAAATTTTTGATCGAATCTACCCTGTAAATTCATGCTGAAATTTAGTTGATGTTTTGAATTATTGTGAGCTATTGAATTGGATAAAAATTATGAAAATTTTATTGTAGAATCATGCTGATGTCTGGAAGTATCCTGAAAATTTTCATGAATTTTGGATGTGTATTTTAGGAGTTACAAATTTTCGATTGGGACTGCTCTGTTTTGGTCTTTGATTTCAGTTACCGTTTTAATTCTGTTTTGAAGGATTTGCTTGAAGAAAAATTATCAAAATATTACTGTAGATTCCTCATGATATTGGGTGGTTTCTTGTAAATTTTTGTGATTTTTGGTTGTGCATGCTATAAGTTATGAATTTTTGAGTTAAAGTACCTTGTTTAGCATAATTATGAATTATTTATATGTTTAATCCGGAAATTAGATATGAAAAGGCCATTGTTGAGCTTCCTAAGAATTCGGATTGTGTGATGAAGTAAGTTACGTTTTTAGGGAAAGAAGTTTATGTCTTGGTTGAGGCTATTACAGAGCGTTCTAGAGTTAAGGCCATAGAAGTAGTTGTCTTTGTGTGTGGAGCTGTGTGAGTCATTGGTTAGTACCTTGAGTGAGCACTGCCCGATCCGCCAATTGAGTCTTAGTTTGTATTATGTGGGAGCTGTATGGGTCCCTGGTACTCCAGGATGCGAATGTGACTCATCAGTTTGTGATTTGAGGACCTCCATGTACTCTAGAGCATTGGGTCCCTAGTTGGTACCTTGAGCGGGCATCGCCCAGTCCACCAGGATGTGTTTGTGACCCTTGTGTTTGTAATAGTTCTTTGTGTGGGCCATGAGTTGATTTCCCCTAAACTAAAAGTTTTGCATTCAGTTAAGGATATGTGATGTGTTGTGAAATTGGTTTTGGCTTGGATTTGGACTTTAGATATGTTATGTAATTAGTTCAGCTTGAATTTGGATTTTGGCTATGCTATGGAATTGGGTTTCATTTGGATTTGAAATTAGGTTAAGTTATGGAATTAATTTTGATCTTAGCTTTGGATTTTGGATTTGGTTTTGAATTTGATGGTTCATTCGAAATATCTGTAAGCTTGTGATTGATTTTGAAATACATATGTGATTGATAAGCATGTTTTAAGATACATGTTATGTGTTTATGGTTAGTATGTGAACTTTTGTGATAAAGTCACTTTTATGCATGTGCCGATTATGGTTATGGGCGGGCCGTTAGGTTGCTTAGCAGACTTTGCTTTCTTTTGTCCTCTAATGAGGACTATGAGCCCAAATGACATGACTGGTATGGGATAATCATGGTTAGTTTAGTGAATAGACTAATAGCAGAGTTTGTTTAGGAATTTAAGTGAAAATGATGGTCCTTGAATCATACCTGGTATGGGACAAGCACGACTAAGCTACTCTAATTGCCCATTCCATGACATGAATATGTTGTGTGTATTTGTGATATTTGTGAACATATTAGATATGGAATATATGAGTTTATTTTGATTCTTGAAGCATATGAATGTTCTTATGTCACCTTCTACATGCCATATGATATGTTCTATCTGTATGTCATGAGATACTTGTATTGTGTGATTATGTGTTAACCGGTTAATGTGCAAAGTGTAACAATAGGGAAGGTAAGGGTTATTCACTGGGCTCGAAGAGCTCATGACCTCACCAT
Organism: Carnegiea gigantea; assembly: GCA_029747015.1. NCBI lineage: Eukaryota > Viridiplantae > Streptophyta > Magnoliopsida > Caryophyllales > Cactaceae > Carnegiea > Carnegiea gigantea. Next base: position 14,839 of record JAKOGI010000518.1, on the reverse strand, counting down.
TTTTCAGGTTTGGAAGCAAAAAGGGATCATAAGAGTATTAAGAAAGCTAGTCAGTTGTGAAACACTTTTGAAGAGCTGAGTTGGGAATACAGGCCTCGTTCTATGTTTATGCTATGATTATGTTTAGTAAATAAAGGTTTGATTGTATTTTTGAGGATTACATATGTGTAAGAACATTATGGATACGGTTTAAGTATGTCTGTAATACATGTTTGAGATTGACCATCTCGAACTTTAATTAGATTTGGATAAGTGCTTCTGCTGCTATCGCCTATGAACAAGTTAATTTTGGTTAAGAAGTTTAAATAGCCTTGTGGATGTTCCTTCTGGGACTTCCACGGTGGTGACGCGCCTGCCCCCTTTGGGCGGGCCGTTACAGAAGTGGTATCAAAGCCAGCGACCTGCGACCTATAGGAATTATGTGAGTGCGCACTTGATTTGATGCTTGTTAATGCGCAAAGTATGTGCTTATGTGAAACGTATGTGCTTAAGTGAATGTACACAGATGCCAAATTAAATTATTTGTGCCTAACTTAGTTGTGGACCATGCCTAAGTAGACACTCCGCATACTAACTCACCTATAGTTAACTCGTTTAGATGGCTGCTATAGGAGATGGAGGTGGATCTGGTGATGGAGGGAGTAAAGCTGACCCTATAGTAGGGATTAATTTACTCAACAAGTTCCTTAAGTTACAGTCTTCAAAGTTTAGCAGAACTGCGAATCCCTCTGAGTTAGACGAGTGGATGAGGGAACTTGATAAGATATTTGAAATAATGATGTGCCCTGAGGAGTATAAGGTAGGTTTGCCTATGCATTTATTCACTGGAGAAGCCGATCATTGGTGGGATTCTGTCAAGCCGACTGATGAGGAGAAAAAAGCAAACCCACTAACTTGGGAAAAGCTTAAAGAAAAGATAAATGAACAGTATTATCCTAGAGATGTGCAGCGAGCTAAGGAGTTAAGAGTTTGTAACTTGGAGCAGGGTAAGATGACCGTGTTGGAATATGGTGCTAAGTTTACAGAACTCAGTCGATTTGGGACACATTTGGTGGATACAGAGCAGAGAAAAGTTGATCGATTCGAGGATGGTTTAGATATTAAAATTCGTAAAGGTTTATCATCGCAAGTCTTTACTAAGTATCAAGACATATACCAAAGAGTAATGCGAGTTGAAAAAGTTTTGAATGAAAGTAAAGCTAAGAATGCAACTACTACCAAGAAATCAAGTGGAGGAAGCTCAGCCTCTGAGAAACAAAAGAACATCGCTCAAGGAGAGCGAATGCTTAAACCAGCTTCAGATAAAAAATAATGTGAATTCTGTATGAAAATTCATGGTGGAGATGAATGCTACCGGGCAACGGGCAAGTGCTTTAACTGCGGAAAACCTGGCCATATAACTTCCCAGTGCCTCTAACTGAATAGAAGGGCTCCTGGAAGTATGAAGAGACCATTCTCTGATGAAAAAGGCATACCCCAGCAACCGAACAAGAAGACAGATTACGATAAGGGGAAAGGTTTTACGGGGAGGATCTATGTTATGAAGCCGCCGCAGAAAAATTAAGCTGACTCGCATCCTGTGTACAAGAAAATGTAAGTTTCGAGGACGAAACTTATTTTAAGGGAGGAAGGATGTAACGCCCCGAAAATCTCAGTTACTAATTTCGATTAATATGTGAATGCGTGTTTTATGTTTGTATATTTTAATTGTTTTATTTCAATATATATATGTGTGTGATTTAAGTTCATATGATTATGTTTGCGGAATAATTAATTATGGTATGGTTCTGCTAAGATTTTGTTTTTTTTAAAAAAAAAAAAAGAAAGTGGGGGAAAAGAAGGAGAGAGAGTTGGTTGAAAAAAAAACAGAAAAGGGGGATTTTTTTAGGCTTCGCGTGATGTTTATCAAAAAGGGAGGGGGTTTTGTTTTTTTTTCTTCAACACAAACACACACACCATGCATAGAGAGGCAGAGAGGAGAGAAGAAAAAGAAGAAAAGGAGGAGGAGAAGAAGAAGAAGAAGGAGAAGAAGTTTGGGGTTTTGATTTTGAAGTCAATTCAAGGTGAGTAATTCTTATCTTTCTCAACCTAAAATTTATTAGGGCAAGATGAATTTGTTGATTTATGCTTGAATTTGAGAAATCAATTGAGAATTGAAGCTATGAATTTGATGTTTTAGGGTTTAGTAGATTAGAACCCTAAATTCATTTGTTAGAAACTCACCTCTTTGAGTTGTATGTTTAATTGTGATTTTTGGATTGATTAGGTGTTGTGGAATGATGGGTATGTTATGAATTCATCCAAATACATGCTAAGTTATATATTTTTGGATTGATTATTGGTGTTGGAAGAACAAAGGGTGGAATTTCGGATTTTGCACTCAGCCAGGCACTGTTTGATTTTTGTGAATTGTTGGGTTGGCAAAAAATCCTGAAATTTTAACTGTAGGTTACCCATGATATTGGGCAATTTCCTATAAATTGTCGTGAATGTTTGATATGTGGTTTGTGAGTTACGAATTTTTGATCAAATCTGCCCTATAAATTCATGCTAAAAGTCGGTTGATATTTTGAATTATTGTGAGCTATTGAACTAGATAAAAATTACAAAATTTTTATTGTAGAATTATACTGATGTCTGGAAGGATCCTGAAAATTTTCATGAATTTTGGATGTGTATTTTAGGAGTTACGAATTTTCGATTGGGACTGCTCTGTTTTGGTCTTTGATTTCAATTATTGTTTTAATTCTGTTTTGAAGGATTTGCTTGGAGAAAAATTATCAAAATATTACTGTAGATTCCTCATAATATTGGGTGGTTTCTTATAAATTTTTGTGATTTTTGGTTGTGTATGCTATAAGTTATGAATTTTTGAGTTAAAGTACCTTATTTAGCATAATTATGAATTATTTGTATGTTTAATCTGAGAATTAGATATGAAAAGGCCATTGTTGACTTCGTAAGAATTCTGATTGTGTGATGAAGTATGGGAAACTTGTGAAATTATTTTAGGGTGGAATTATGCTCTGTTTCAATTATGTTTTGTTAAAAGTTGAGAAATCGAGCTTCTTGAGGAATAAAAATGTGATTATATAATTTCATTAAGTTATGTTTTTGGGGGAAAGGAGTTCATGTCTTGTCTAATGCTATTACAAAGCATTCTAGAGCTATGACCATAGAAGTAGTTATCTTTGTGTTTGGAGCTGTGTGAGTCGTTGGTTGGTATCTTGAGTGGGCACTGTCTGGTCTGCCAATTGACTCTTTAGTTTATGTTATGTGGGAGCTGTATAGGTCCTTGGTACTCAAGGATGTGAATGTGACTCATTAGTTTGTGATTTGAGGACCTCTACATACTCTAGAGCGTTGGGTCCCTAGTTGGTACCTTGAGTGGGCATCGCCCGGTCCACCAGGATGTGTTTGTGACCCTTGTGTTTGTGATAGTTTTTTTTGTGGGCCATGAGTTGATTTCCCCTAAACTAAAAGTTTTGCATTCAGTTAAAGATATGTGATGTGTTGTGAAATCGGTTTTGGCTTGAATTTGGGCTTTGGATATGTTACGGAATTAGTTCGGCTTGAATTTGGATTTTAGATATGCTATGGAATTGGGTTTCATTTGGATTTAAAATTGGGTTAAGTTATGGAATTAATTTTGATCTTAGCTTTGGATTTTGGATTTGGTTTTGAATTTGACGGTTCATTCGAAATATCAATAAGCTTGTGATTGATTTTGAAAGACATATTTGATTGATAAGCATGTTTTAAGATACATGTTATGTGTTTATGGTTAGTATGTGAACTTTTGTGATAAAGTTACTTTTATGCATGCGCCAATTATGGTTATAGGCAGGCCGTTAGGTTGCTTAGCAGACTTTGCTTTCTTTTGGACTCTAGTAAGGACTATGAGCCCAAATGACATGACTGGTATGGGACAATCATGGTTAGTTTAGTGAATAGACTAACAGTAGAGTTTGTTTAGGGATTTAAGTGAAAATGATGGTCCTTGAATCGTACCTAGTATGGGACAAGTACGACTAAGCTACTCTAATTGCCCATTCCACGACATGAATATGTCGTGTGTATTTGTGATATTTGTGAACATATTAGATATGGAAGGTATGAGTTTATTTTGATTCTTGAAGCATATAAATGTTCTTATGTCACCTTCTACATGCCATATGATATGTTCTATCTGTATGTCATGAGATACCTGTATTGTGTGATCATGTATTAATCGGTTGTAATAACGGGGAAGGTAAGGGTTATTCATTGAGCTCGGGGAGCTCATGACCTCACCATTTTTCAGGTTTGGAAGTAAAAAGGGATCGTAAGAGTATTAAGAAAGCTAGTCAATTGTGAAACACTTTTGAAGAGCTGAGTTGGGAATGCAGGCCTCGTTCTATGCTTATGCTATGATTATGTTTAGTAAATACAGCTTTGATTGTATTTTTGGGGATTATATATGTGTAAGAATTTTATAGATACGGTTTAAGTATGTCTGTAATACATGTTTTAGATTGACCATCCCGAACTTTAATTAGATTTGGATAAGTGCTTCTACTGCTATCGCCTATGAACAAGTTAATTATGGTTAAGAAGTTTAAATAGCCTTGTGGATGTTCCTTCTAGGACTTCCACAGCAGTGACGCGCCTGCCCCCTTTAGGCGGAGCGTTACATTTTAAGGTGGTATATGGGATCGATCCATTAAGTCCCATTGATCTAACCCTACGACCCTTAGACCAGAAACCAAGTGCGGATGCAGCAGCAAGAGTAGAGAAAATTCAAAAGATTCATTAGTTGGTAAAGGCCAGAATTGAGAAGATAAATGCATCCTATGAAGCCCAAGCCAACAAGCATAGGAGAAAGATGATTTTCAACCTAGAGACCTAGTATGGATCCACTTGAGGAAGGAGAGATTTCCTTCTAAAAGAAAGAACAAACTAATGCCAAGAGTTGAAGGTCCATTTAAAGTCTTAGAAAACGTAAATGACAATGCATACAAAGTTGATTTACAAAGAGAGTATGAAGTTTCAGCCATATTCAATGTGGCAGATTTGAGCCCCTTCCATCCAGATGACTCCCAAGCAGATTTGAGGATCAAATCTTTCCAACAAGGGGAGGATGATGGAGTCCTACCAAGCCAAGACCAAGTTCTAAGTCCAGAACATCCAAGAACAAGGTCATAGGTTTAAAAGATGGCTCACCTTTTGTTAGAAAGTCAAATAGAACTATACGGGTGCAAAATAGTTTTTAAGCCCAATTTTGTGTTTCTAATTACTTAGACCTCCATGAGGTTTAAGTCCTGAAGTTTTACATATTTTGGGTCCTCAAGATGTTAGCTGCCTGGTCCAAGTGATAAAACCAAGTTAAGTCAAGTGGAAGATGAAGAACTAGGTCAATTTTCCAAACAGTGCAGGCTGGAACTCGATTTGGACCAGTCTAGATATTTTGATCTTTTGAGCAGGCAAAGGAACTCTAAAACATGTGATTGTACTTGGAGGAGTTAGAAGACTTCCAGAGCTTTCCAATCATATATGGCAAGCTAATTCATGCCCACGTTTTGCATGTGAAACATGGCCTCCAATCGGAACGTGCATTTTGCTAGCTATGGCCCGGTTGCACCTAATTGGTGCATTTGGTGGTTGAATTCCTTTTCGATGTCCAATCCGTGTCTAGCTATTGGGATGAGTAACTAACAAGTTGTTGGACACAATCATGAAGAAACCACCAAGTTATCCAATGAAGAACAAGGAGAGAAAGGTAGAACTTCAGTCATTGGCTAGCCATAAAGGAATCCGGGAACCAAGCAGCTCTCCACTTTTCTCCTTCACATGCTCAGCTACCTTTTAGCTTAACTACTTGCTTAATATTTAGTTTAATTTTAATTCTTGAAGTTAAATAGTTTTAATAGTTGTAATTAGCAAGGATTAAGTTTCTAAACTAGATAGTATCTCACGGGTTAACTAAAATCGTGAGCTAAGCATGTTTAGGAGGTTTCCTAATGCTGAAGAAACCTCACTCCTTAGAGTAGAGTGGCTTGCATGCTCACTTGCTTGATGATAAGGTATTGTATTCTACTATTTGGAAATCAGATTTTGTGATTTTGAAAGAAGAAAGAGAGCTTTGCTCCTTGAAACCAAAACACTAAACTTGCTTATCCTTAAATAGGCCGGTTAAGGTGGTGTTTAAGTCTAGTCCTAATCTTGTTTAAGTGGTGATTTTGTATCTTAATCAAGCTTAGGGCCCCTAGTCTTGGTCTTGGTGGTAATTACTGTATCCAAGATTCAAGATTACAACTATCTAAAACTTACATTTCAGTTCGGATTGCCTTGAATTTAAGTTAAGGCCGTGAGTCCCTTCACTTGTTCTTGAGTTATCCTTTGAGTGTGAGTGATTTCCATGGCAGTTTACATCACAAAGAATGAAAAGAGAGAGAGAGAGATTCTGAGGGCTTGAATGAAAAAAGAGAGAATGGCCTGATTAAATGAAGCTAAGGGGGGAGTTTCGGAGATATTTTCAATTTTAGATATATTATTATAATTCATTTTTTTAAAAAAAATTTTGGGCATGTAATTGATTCATCAGTTGAATTAGGATTTGGGTTTTGTTTAACAAACAAACAAACAAAAAAGGACACAAAAACTTGTAATAATAGCACTGAGATGTTTAATGTGAAAGTGTCAAATAATACATGCATATATGTTTTATAAATTCATTTTATGAACAACTTGAAATTATTGTGTGGTTATAAATCAATTGGATTGTAGTTATATGAATTTGTTTCATATATATATAATTATGTCTATATATAATTATTATATAAATTAGTTTTACATGAATTTAATAAATACCTATGTCATATTAGATTATTGTTAATTCGTTTAACTTTCTTTGTGGTTCATATCAATGTGTTTTTATTGAAATGTTTAATTAAATTATTTAAAATTCCTAGTTCATATTTATATGAGATGATAATGAGTTTAGCGATATTTTTAATCATATAATATGAATTCAGTCATGTGCCTAACATCTATCTTTCATACCTGTAGATATGGATTCAAACAGTGCAATGCTTGGTGAGTTATCCACCAATCGAAAGCTAGATGACACTAGCTATGATATCTGGCATTGAAAGATTCAGTATCTTTTAACTAAAAAGGATTTGCTTGAACACTTGACCATAACTAAGTCTCCGCCATTAGACAAAGACAAAGATGACAAGCCTATTGAGGTTGCTTTCGTGAAATATCAATAAAGCCTTTTGGATTACCAAGGTTGGTCCAACAGGCATCATAGAGCGTGCTTTACAATGGTGTAAAGCATGCACGGCGATCTTATTGGTGAGTTTGAGGGCTGCCCCACTACTAAAGGACATCTGAGACAAATTTAAGATCCGTTTTGGCCAAACATCCGCTACAATACTTCGTAACCTCCCACCTAAAATGGATGTAGTACAAGATTGACACCACTTGTACTATGGCTGAATACTTACGAACTATGAGTGTCATAGTTTGGGATCTTAAGGCAGGCAGGCATGAGATCTCCAAGGAAGAACAAGTCCTACATGTGATTCGAGCCCTTCTTGAAGGCCAGGCATGAGCATTAGAAAAATGTGAAGCTTATAATGATCCATTATGAGCACTTGCGGACCTTTGCTAAGATCCAAAGTCGCCTCGAAAGCGAAGAACAACATCTAAAAACATTCAGTTCTTCCAATGTTGCTCTTATTGCTAAGAGAAATAGGCCCAACTACAATAAGAACAACCAAGGTAGACAATTCAAAAGAGTTTATTGCCCCCCTCAAAAGGGTAAACCTATAGGTGGTGTTGCCAAGAAGCTAAAGGTTAGAGCCAATAGAGAGAAGAACATAGCACAAGTAAAGTGCTATAATTGTAGGAAGAAAGACCACTTTGCTCAAGATTATCCTGAGCCTCTCAAGGTACATTTCTCCACTTATTCTCCTAAATTGTATTTTTGTTCCCATGCACTAGATGCTAATTCTTTTCCTAATTGAATTTTAGACACGGAAGCAAGCAAACATATAAGATTGGGCAATGATAATGAAGAAGATATTCTAGGTGTTGGGACATACAAGCACAGATTGTGTAGAGAGAATACGTCGCTTCTCCACAGTGCTCTCTATGCCCTGGGGTATGAGTTTATCTTTTGTCTTTAGTTTCTTTGATGAAATTATGATTCTTTTCTGATTCACGTACTAATGGTTCGGACCTTTTGTACGGTGGCAATGTGTTTGGCCACATTACTTTGAAAACGATTTCCTTGTACTTGATTTAGATGATTGCTATAATAATCATCTTCTGTCTTTGTCTCACATTTTGATTCTGATTCTGATTCAATTAGATGACATGTTAAACTAGGCCACATTGGTCAAGCTAGAATGAATAGACTAGCAAAAGAAGGTCTGTTAGACCAACTCATAAGGTTAAATTACCTACATGTGAGTCATGCCTAGCTGGCAAGGTGACTATAAAGCCTTTCAATAAGGCTTGTAAGGTTTTGAGTCCCTTTAAAATTATCTACTTTGATATTTGTGGGCCTGTGAATATCAAAGCACGTCATGGGGCCATCTATTTCCTCAGTTTTATAGATGACTATTCAAAATATGAGTATGTGTACCTATTATCTCATTGCCACAAGGCACTAGATGTATTCAAATATTTTCTAGCTGAGTTAAGATTCTTCGAACTGATCACAGTTGTGAATACCTCTCACATATATTTAAAGGGTTTTGTAAAGACAAGGGTATACGAAGACAACTTCCAATTCCTGCCACTCCACAACAAAATGGTGTGCAGAGCGTAGGAATCGAACACTGCTTGATATGGTCAGGTTAATGACGGCACATGCCAACCTTCCAATCAATGTTTGGGACGATGCATTGCTGACATCAGCTTATATACTTAACTGCCAAGTAAAAGTGTATCCAACACTAAATATGAGTTATGACATGGTAGAAAGCCCTCTTTGGATCATTTATACCCATGGGGTTCATCTGGTTATTTACACAACCCAGCACATAAACATGGGAAACTTGGTCCAAAGGCCACCAAAAAGGTGTTTATAAAGTATCCTGAACATTCGAAGGGTTATGTTATGTATGGAGAACACCTTAGCAGTGGTACGACAGAGTGGATTCCCGTAATGTTGAGTTCTTTGAGGAAGAGTTCCCCAGTGTTGGTGAAATCAAAAAGGACCTAAACTTGTATGAGTTACAGCAAGATGATCAACTATCTCTCGGTAAGGGGGAGAGTTTACACACCCACTATGCTCCTGAGGATAGTACTCTTCCACTGTCTAGAAGAGATGATGAAAATTTGATTGATCAAGATAATCAGCCTAAGTATGAAGTTCATCCTTAGTCTTCAATTCTTAAAAATGAGTTTAGCCCAGTTATTCAGGATCCCACTTGTTCGAGGGGTAATAGGAGTGATTCTAAACCTATTGAGGATTGTACTCCTTTTAGAGATAGGGGGATGAATTCCTCCGTGAGGCAAGCAAATGAAAGTCCAAGGGTCCGGAGAAGTAAGCATGGAAGAATTTCTCAATAATATTTCCAAATTGAAAAAGAAATAGTCCTATGCACTCTTTTGAAAATAGATAAACCGACCTCTTTCCAAAAGGCTTGTTTAGTGGCAAAAGGGTTTACCCAAATTGAGGGGATATCCTACGAAGAGACTTTTTCTCCTGTGGTCAGAATTGCCTTAATTCACCTAACTCTAACCCTGTTTGCCTATTTGGACTTAGAATTGTTTCAAATGGACGTAAAAACTATTTTTCTTAATAGAAATCTTGAAGAAGAGATCTACATGGATCAGCATATTGGTTTCGTATCAAATTTCAAGGGGACAAAGTTTGTCATCTTAAAGATCTATTTATAGTCTCAAGTAGTCTTTTAAAGCGTGGTATTTCAGATTCTATGAAACTATTATTTTTTTTAGTTTGAATATGGTTTCTGAAGACCACTGTGTGTATGTCAAGAAAACTGGCGAGGGAATTATGTTCCTTACTTTGTATGTTAATCGTGACATACTATTAACTGGAAACAACATGGATATGATTAAAATCACTAGGAAGTGGTTATCTTCCGTCGTCGAGATGAAGGACATGGGTGAGGTTAGGTATATCCTAGGCATGGGAATAACTCGAAACTATTCCAAGAAGCCACTTGATCTAGGTCAAGAAGCATACGTTAATAAAATCTTACAACGTTTTTAGATTCATTATTCTAAGCCTGTGGACACTATAGTTGAAAATGGTATAACCTTAAGTCTTGACCAATACCCTAAAATAGATGAAGAAAAGGAGAGAATGAGTAATGTTCCCTATGCAAGTGCAGTAGAAAGTTTAATATATGCCATGCGCCGCCAGACATTTACCTTGTGGTTGGTTTGATAAGTTGCTACCAAAGTAACCCAGGGCCTGTTCATTGGCAAGTTGCCAAGGGAATCTTTCGCTACCTACATGGTACAAGTGACCTGGTCCTTTTCTATCATAATGAGAACCTTAAGTTGAGGGGATACTCAGATGCTTAATGCGGTGGTGATCTGAATGAGTCTAGATCAACCTCAACATATGTGTTCACCCTAGGCGGGGGAGCTATATCATGGTGCAGTAAGAAATAAGACTGCATACCATTTTTAACTATGGAGGTAGAATATGTTGCTTACTGCCTTGTTGCTCACGAGGCTATATGGATGAGCAGTTTTCTCCATGATTTCACTCTCACACCCAAAGTTGATGAACCTGTAGAAATGATATGCGACAACACTGTTGTCATTCAGTTTGCTAAAAATCCGAAGTATCACAGGAAAATTAAGCACATAAAGAGGCGTTATCACTCTGTTTGAGATGCCATAAAAAGGAAAAAAGTTATCATTAAGTATATGTATGCAAGTAAGATGATAGCAGATCCTTTATCTAAGTCTATTCATAGAGATGTTTTCAAAGTTCATGTGATGGGTTTAGGTTTGCATAGGACTTAGTTTTTGTATGTATCTGAGTGTATGATGGACACATTTTTTTTTCTTGTAATAAGTCTTTATGAAAGAAAGATCGATATTTGTTTCCAAACGTTCATAAACATGCAATTACATTATAAGGCACATTAAAATGTACCAAACTTCTAATTGGCTTATTCATATAGGCAATCGCCATGCCACTTGAGTTGTGAGCAAGATGAGACTTTGCAATATTAACACTGGGTTGTGTAATATTGAATTATCATTATACTTGTGTTGTATGAATAATAAGCTACAATATCTGGTAATCGCCTTAGTAAGTCTAAGATGAGACTTCTGAAAATCGAATATGAAATACAATAATTTTATATCGATACCTTATAGTCGAATCTTGAGTGCTAAGGTTAACATTAGGTATGTTGATTTAGTGGCCCAACTTGGTTTTTTAGATAAAAGCCAAATTTATGATTCACGTGGCACAGAAAAGTGATATGCCCAGCTTAGTGGGAGCTATATCATGACATACTTTCATACTGTGCTTAGTGGGAGCTATGTTATGGCACACTTGCATACTCTGTATGCTAAATATCGACTTTTTTTTATAAGTGACAAGCGAATTCTCTTTCTCTTGTGACTGCATGACTCCTATTGACAATATTCTTTGACTTAGGGTTATGATATGACGTCAAAGCTTGATGTTGCTCCCTGAATGTATTTTCCAATGGCTAAGATGTATACGGTTTAGCGGAACACATTAGAAAAGCAGTTATGCTAAGATGGATTATTTTAATTGTCTAAGGAAGAATTATTTTCCTATCACCATATCAAGCCCAAGCAATCATTTAATATATCAATAGGCATAAAGGAACAATGTATGCCATTGGTGATGTTTTAAATAATTCGGACCATTCTTACTTCATGAAAGTATTATGTTAGTTAGATGGTGACTTGATATCATATTACTGGTTTGTTTTTGGTTGCACGCTCTATTCCCAGGATGAAGTGTGAGGAGATTTGTTGGCAGAGAGATATAAAATTTGTGGTTTATGTGACCGAGTGAGAGTTGTGGGCCAAAAGTAACGGTCACTATAATCTCATCATAGCCTCACCACAACCCATTAATTGGTAGTTACAAAGAGATTAATTGGGTATTAATCAACCAATTCAATTCCTTGGTTCAGTTTTCAGCATTGTGCTACTATAAAAGGGGATTCAAATCAAGGAATGAAATGCCAACACAGAGCAAGCATTCCCTATATCAAATATAATCTTTGCTCTTTTCCTCACACTAATCTAGTTACCTTTGGGATTTGGCTTTGGAGTGTGAACCTTTTGGTGACTCTAATAGCCACCTGTTCATGCATAGTAGATGACAGAAGATCCGGACAAGTTTTCGCATCAAGGTGAACCCTCATTTTCTAATAATAATTTTTGACATGCGGTGATCAGACTAGTAATTAATCATATAAAACTTCTCAAATTATGCCACGACCAACAACAAATTACACTAAAAGAAAAGCCAATTGAGACACATCCAGACACCTGCTCCTTGGGGCTAACAGACATACCGAGTATAAAGACCTTAACACCAAAATTAAAAAAGTTTCTGTTAGATATAAGCCTCATATAAATATAAATATCGCATTTATGCATGGACAGATTTATGCGTGGGGGAGGGCTGTCCAAGGACACCCCTAGTCCAAAATTTTTTTCTAATATGCTATTTTAAAAAAGGTTGTATTTGTATATGTGGACATCCCCAAATATACCTAAAAAGGCATGGACACTCTTTAAATAAGTTTAACCCACTTGCATTTTTAATTTTTTTAAATGCCAGAAGTACAACTATAAAGCTATAATTTGATAGAAAAATAAAATAAAATAAAATAAAATGCACTAAACCTAAATTTCTTTCTTCCTCTCCCCCCCTTCTCTCTTAATTTGCAGTCTTAATTATTTCAGGTTTGACGTGTTCGCTTCATGACTTTATTTTTTTTAGTTTTATTATTTAGTGCGGATTATTTGTACTTTGTAACCAACAGTTTTAATAAATGGTAGGTAGTTGGAACATTCTGCTGCTTTCGCACAATTTATGTACCAACTTCAAAAATATGAAAAATCGTATAGAACAAATATAGTAGTAGACCTATCTCTCTTTTTTTTTTTTTTTGAGTAAAAAGGTGGAGTATATTATTATTGTTTATCAACTTCCACCTGTTAGTGTAGGTAGAATACGAGATGGAAGTTTGTTAAAAAAATACAAGAAGACATGCTTGTGTAAATAGTCTACTATAGTATGTATCATGTGATTTTTTTTAGGTAGCATAAATTAGTGATAACATTAATAAATGAACATTTCTATTCTCTATTTCCCTGGTACATGCCCTTGAACCCTTGACCCTTGGTTTCACCATTAGGATGAATGCTCAGAAGGCACAAGGGGGCAAGTATGGACATCTCTATTCTAAATATCTAAATCAGCCACTGCATTTATGTACCTCTTTTAATTTGTACATACTAATGCATCATTCTACTCAAGCCATATATGTGCTCTTACGTATGAATGACATTTGACTCAGCATCTTTGAATAACTATAAAATGACTTAAATTTTATGCTTCATTTGTGGTTTTTAACTGGGGAAAGCAATAAACTTGCATGTTATAATTAGAGCTTATGTAGTTGACACTAAAAGCTCGCTGTTGTGACCATTTCCTCCAAGACGAATGTAGAACAAATCAGGACATGGCAATGTGTCCACTACCTGAAAAACTTGTAAAGGGACATATGCTTGTAAACTATATGAGCAGAAACTCCCACTCACCACAATTCTTTGTTCCAAATATTTTAGGCATGAGTTTTGAGAGTTCAAATAATATAGACAAGGTGTAAGCTTTTCCTCCTTTTTACTCCTAAGAACACTGACATTGATGATCACTTCATGAGAATATAAGCTACATGTGTGTATGAGTATGTTTTGAAATTTATTACCTTTTTTGTCTTGTAATTGGCAAACACTTTGATAAAGACATTTACATATCTATAAACCACTAGTATTATTCTTAAAATAAGATCATCAGCACTTAAGGCTCCGTTTGGTCCTTAGAAAATTTGATGGAAAAAAAAGTTAAAGGAAAAAAAAATGAAGGAAAAAAAGTAGGAAGAAAATGAGTTTTTTTCTCTTGTTTGGATCAAGAAAAAAATACAAGAATTTGGATGAGAAATTTGAATGTTGATGAACTATTTAAATCATTTTGATGCCATCTAAACAATACAAGGTTAGAAAAGGTTGGGAATTTTCCTCCAACTTTCCTCAAAATTTTATGAGGAAAATTTTGTCACTTGTTTCTAACAATTTTTCCACCAAACTTTCCTCCATATTTTTTTCTTTGTCATTTTCTCTAAACCAAACACAAGAAAAAAGGTAACTTTCCTAAATTTTTTCTTTCCACCAAACTTTTCAAGATCCAAACAGAACCTAAGAGGTTATTTATTTCCTCGTTTGTCACTTTCTTATTGTTTATCGATCAATCACGCTCTTCTTTAGAGTTCCAATTTTTGTTTTTGTTTTGGCATGTTGAAAAATGAATGTGGACATCATGGGTACGGTCACCATCATTCACAAAATGTTGCTGACTATACACTCAGAGAGCTAGAGACCCCGGGGGAGGGGGGGGCGGCGTTGAGGAGAAGTATAACAGGAAGAAGCCTTTCTTGAAAGCATTGTTGATAATCTTAAGACTTTCTTTTCCAGCATCATATGTAATTACTATGGCTCTTTTACTTATCACTTTGAAGTCTTGAAATAATTTTAAGAACTTTAAAAGTTCATATTATTCACATCTCTACAAGATATATATATA